>KZ309047.1:179649-213200 GCA_000376725.2 Ladona fulva
CTTAATAATCGGTGAACCTATGAATATATATATATATATATTCATATGTTATATATATATATTTATGTTTAATCAATGCGCAAATTTGACATATTCATAAATGATTGATTGAACGATTTAATAATGCATTAATTCAATTCATTTAATCAGTATATAATCAAATGCAGGGCAGACTTAAAAAAATTAAGTTTATTATACTTCTACATATATATAGTATACAGGACACGGTGGTAGAGTGATTAGCGTGCTAACGCTCCAACCCCAAGGTACCAGGTTCGAGTCTCGGCTAGTAGGATTATTCCGGTTGTGGATTAGGTGTGCGTTCGTCCATTGCTGCTATTTACTCCTATTCAGTAAATGGATGTTTGTGGGATATTTGAAAATAAATGAATACTATATTATATTACTCTTCCAATTACACGCCCAATTTTAAGATTACGAGTTTCGTATTAAATAAATAAATACAGAGGATTATCAAATAGGATGACCAATTTTCAGCTAAAAACACATTTAATTGATATACAACAGTGGTACGATAATCGGAAAGTGAAGCTAGTAAATGCTCCATTTTTTAATTTTCGGGAAAGAAGGGCAAAGATTATCCTTATGAAGCAATAAGTTAAGCCTAAAAGTAGGGGTTAAAGTTGATTGTCCCAGGTTCACGCTTAAGGTGAACTTTAATTGGAACTATCTGCATTTGTTAGAGAAATCTACTGCAAAACATTTAAGATTCTCGGTTTCGCCAAGTTTATAGCTGGATGTAGGAATGAATAAGTATAGAATAACAATATCTCGCTTTGGTGAGTGTACATTTATATATTTATCATTAAATAAAATACGCGGAAACCACATAGGCCTCTGAGAATAAATTTTCCCGAACTCTTGAAGATACAAAGCAAGGCAGTTGATAACGCTAATAATTACAGCAACAAAACCGTTACAGTAATATCTCTCAGAAACGCATTGGGAGTCATTGGAATGAAAGAGATTGGAAAATAGTTTGCTATTACTAAATAAATTCAGGGAAAGAACGTTTACGGAAAATATAAGAGGAATCATAAGAACCTCCGGCTGATTTGGTGGGTCGGAGAGTGTTCGCAAAATGAGAAATAAACACACAAGAAAATAACAGAACGCGAAGACAAATCTTTTAAAAAACTCATTGCTTCCTTGAACTATCCGCTTAGTAAAAGAGGCACGTCGCTTGGTGTTTACATTCACTAGCAAACGGTAAGAGGCATTCTGTGCGGTATTTACGTGGAAATTGATCTTTTTGTCGAAATGAATTTGCTGCTCAATCTAATTCATTTTATTTAACATACATGAGAAAAGATTGAGGAAAGAGTTCTAATCCTAATTGAAGTACTTTCAAAAGTTTTCATGCTACAGAGAATAGTATGAAAGAAGGGGGGTTGCCAGAATTTGTCCGTGTGTGGGTTTAGAGCCATGGAATAAACACTGCATTGCCTATAGTTCGGTGGCAGGAATACGAGTACCGCACAGAATTTAATGAAAATAAAACTAATTTATTTTAACACGTATATCCCGCGAATCCGAAGCAGTGTTTGTATGGCATAATTGCGCGAGGCCATCCTCTTGCATGCTTTAGTTTATCGTTGTGGCTCTATTCTCATTAGGGGGTTTGAACCCCTAAATCCACCCCCTTCGCTACGCTTCTGTATAAAAGTAATTTTCCTGTATTAATTATTATTTCTGTATAAAAGTAATTATTTCCTTACAGTTTAATGACAATTCGATTACGTTCATGGAAGAATCATTTTTGTTTATGGATTTCGTAGGTTAAACCAATCTTTATTCATCAAAACCAATTAGAGATTGATGATGACATTTTAATTCAATTGCTCAATTTGTTTGCGCTCGTTAGATGTGTGAAGCATGACAATCGGTTGATATCTGAAAATTGCTGCTATAGCCACAGTTGCCTTGTTAAATACGTAATTTTCACGAGTAGAGAGCTTGTTAAATTCGGAATTTCTATAACCACTGGTCTTCCGGGTTCATCATTTGAGTGATATAAAATGAAAGTTCGCAGTTATGAAAAGTCGTTCGTTATCGACAGGAATGAAAACTCCGCAGGGTAAAATCGCTTAATTACATTAATGTCACCAGCCTTACTCAGTAACACTACTGTTCCTCACCAAGTTGTTGGCTTTCATTTTCGCCCATTTTTTAAAAATCTGATGAATATTTACGTTTCGAGTTTTTCGCATGAAAGAAACATATTTTAGTATAGTATATTTTAGTATAAATATATGTACAGATTGTTATAAATAAAAATATAAAGTTCGTATTACGTATTTGAAAATTATTATTTTTTACTGAAATAATTAATCAATGTATTCTCAATTGATTTTCCAAACGTTAGATCTTTTAATTAATGTACAATTCGCTTTTCTATTTATTCGCATTATTTTATCATTTGCCACTTCGCTGACATTTCCCGTAAACTTCAACTTTGTTATTTATTTTGCCACTTATATATTATATTTAAAATTTTTTCATTGGTTCACTCATTCAAGCGACTGAAGCGAAATATAACGTTATATTGGACATAATTTTCTGTAATGAAATGTATGAGCCCACAAGCAGAGATCGCATGAGAAAACGGCCTTATAAATTCCGTCAGATTACATTCAAATGACCTTTCCTTTTAAGAACGTCACATCTAAGTAATTCCAATGTTAAATTGTTAAATTAATTCCCGTGAAAATATTTTTGCCGATATAGTTAAATAAAACAAACGCCAACATTTTTTCTTCCTCCACGTATTGAAAAACGAAAAATTAATAATTGGTTTTTTGGACAGGATTGATGAGAAATGGCTTATTTCTCTGTCTCTTTTGTTTAATATCATATGAAAGCCAATGATAGTTAAATGGTTTTGAATAACCGATTTAATCCCGGTTTCTCCTTTTTGGATGAGCTGTGAAAAGTGTTAGAAGTTTAAAAAACATTCCGTAAGCCATCTTTCGGCAAGCGGAACTCGCGCTCAGATACAAACGGGAAGCTCCGGATAACCGATTTCTGGGAAGGCCCAATGATCATTTCGGAGACAAAGCCTCCATCCTCAGGGGGTCTCCAAATTCGTGGAGACCCTTACGGAGATGGCTTACGGAGTGTTTTTAAACCTCAGATTCATAAACAGCCGCGTTCCAATCTTCTTTTTCTTGTGAAAAGTGTTATTCATAGGGTCATTGGGCTGCTCTTTCGTGAACGGTTTTCAGTCACAGCCCCACGGTATTACAATGTATACTTAATATGGACTTAACCTGATGTTCAATTTGGAGCGCTGTTTTATTGTAGTTTGATAATGTTAAAAGTTGTTTTACAAAGAATCTTTTCGGAACCGTAATATTAGTATTTCATGTTTTTCTCTGTTAATTTTCAATTAAAATTTATTTAAATTTTTGCTCAAGTCTATGAAATAATGTTTCTGCACCATTTTTATTTTTGCTTCCCAGACGATATTTAACCTGTCTTTTCCTTAAAACTCGGTTAACTATCTTAACTTAGTAGGTTTCACAGGTTTTTCACACACCTCTTCTTGTGGATTTTTTCCTGTAGTGTGTTCCCTAGCGCAAACTTGGATGTTTAAATCCACAAAGTAGTTTTCTTCTTTGCACTGCCCTCAAGCTATCCGTTTTAAATTTCATACGACGAAAAGTTAGATGTAAGATGAGACTTGATAATCTCAATCTCACCCTAATAAAGTCACATTACTGTTATTATTGGTTAATATCGACCTTTCGACTGCTGTCTCTGCAGCCATCTTTACAGCTTGAAGACAGAGAGAATGCTCTGTTACATCCAGATTGGATGGAAACTCGAAAGAGATTTATTCAAACAGTTTGCTGGGAAAGCATTATAATCTTTCTTCATCAATATAGACAATAATCGCTTTTACTAAGATAATAGATTGGGCTGTCTATATGGAGATATTGTACCAAAATAAGCTTGAAGTAGCTTCATAATTATTCGATGTAGCAAGCAGTGGGCTTTGGATTGTTTCTCTTCTCTCCACATTGATTCAATTTGAGAAAATAATCATTTGTAAAAGGGAATTTCGGGACGGAAAATGTTTTCCGTTCCTCTCGGCTGTTTTTCGATGTCCCATGCGCTTTACGTAAGCAAACAAAGTTAGTCGACGGCAGGGGACGCACTATTTAAGTTTGAATAACTCATAGGGGATTTAAAGGTGGACGAGGACTCATGTTACGCTCTTCCCGGTGTTTATGTACTCAGCAAATAGTGAAAATTTCCACGCTCTGCATTCTCTTTGTTGTTTTAAGTCAATTGAGGGACGGGAGAGGACAGCACTTGCGAATTTAACCGATTCGCAATTTTTGGGCCTCTGTGAAATTGCTTCCCACCGAGGGAAAGTAATCGATCAGCATGAGTGGAACACAAACAAGTTCAATTAAGGTTGCGTACATGCTTGAATATTGTTCGTTATTGCATCGTTCGGGACTTACTATATCGAGACGAGAAGTTTAGAACGTTAACTACCGTATATACTCATGTAAAGCTCGATATTTGAATAAAAAATTTCAATGAAAACGATCTATACACGTTTAAAACGTTAACTACCGTATATACTCAGGAGTATTTCGATATTTGAGTAAAAGAGTTCAATGATAACGATCTATACACAACTCCATTTTAACCAAAACTTTTACTAAACCACAAGATTCATACACGCACGACCATGGTTTCGCATCATGGCTACATCATCAGGTGACTCAAAGGGAAAAATACTCAGAATATATACAAAACAGAGGGGGTGGAGGGGCAGTCCGAGGAACAAATCAGGAAACAGTCGAGGGGGAAAAAACGGGGGGAAATGAAAAAGGAAGGTGGGATTAAGGTGAGGAGTGGGGGAGGCAAAGACAGGAATGCACCGGCAAGGAGGTCAAGGGGTTAGGTAGCATACATAGGAAGTACAACACAAACCAAAATCAAGGAACAGCATGAAAGGCACAGAGACAAAGGATGGCACATTAGCATGAGGGTGTAGAAGTGGAGGAGGGGGTGAGGTGGGAAACGATGGTTTTCAAAATGGGAGAGGGATTGGGAAACAAGTATTCATTCAAAATATTCAAGGAGGAACCTCTCAATATTTCCACAGTCTCTAAAGCGTCAATCCTGGCACTACGGTTACACAAGTGTAACACCGTCATATCAAATTCACTAGAATGTCCGTTGTCCAATAAATGTTTGCTAAAGTGGGAGACAGAGGGATTGCTATGGACGAAGGCGCGTTTGTGTTCCTTCTGTCTGGTCCGGAAGCACCTTGCAGTTCTCCCCACATAGAAACCATCACAATCGTTGCAGTTGAGACGATAAACGCCACTTCTATTGAGTACATCAATGGAATCTTTGCACTTAACTACTATGTCTTTGAGTTTGGGGCCTGCCTTGAAAGCGCACTTAAACTTATCTTTGAAACTATTGGCTATGAAATAAGAGAAATTACCAAAATAACAGAGTGAACACCATTTACTATCACAGGATTTGATCACACGGAAAATATCCTTGAGGGCCAAATTCTTCTTTTTCCTGCCTATTATCCTGTCTATCATGTTTGGTTCGAAACCGTTGCTAAGAGCGATCTGTTTTATAATATTAACTTCTTTTTTAAAATTGGCTATCGAAAGGGGTACACTTAATAATCGGTGAACCATGCTGTGATACGCTGCTAGCTTGTGGGAGAGGGGATGGAATGAATCACTACTAATAGTACAATCCGTATAGCATGGCTTCCTGTAAATGGAAAATTCATGCTGCCCGTTGACGATAGAAATATTTAGATCCAAAAACGGGAGACTGCCATTACTGCTCTTTTCCACGGTGAACTTAATCGAATGATGGAAGGAATTGAGGAAGTTGGAAAAACAGTCTAGGGTACGTTCAGTACCAGTCCATAAGCAAATTATGTCATCGACATATCTAAACCAGTATAGGATATGTTTCTTCCACAATGAATTAATATTCAAAATTTTCCTTTCGAGATTGTCCATAAAAATATCGGCCATTAAGGGAGAAAGAGGGGAACCCATCGCCAAACCGCTCTTCTGTTTATAATATTCCCCGTTGTAAAGAAAGTAATTCTGGTGGAGATAAACATTAAGCAATTTGTAGATATCACTACACCAAGACAAATCAACCGATGAGTTCTTTTTCTGTGTCGTTTGATCTATACACGTTTAAAACGTTAACTACCGTATATACTCATGTATATTTCGATCTTTGAGTAAAAAATTTCAATGAAAACGAGCTATACACGAGAGGAGTACGAGGGTAATCCAGAAAGTTCTACTCGTTTCGAAATTAAAACTTAGCAAATCATCTTTAGATGATGTTTTTTTTTGAGTAAGACGTATGTTTACTCGAAAAATTATTTTAATAAATAATATTTCCCTGTATTTCGATTGAAAATAATCTTAATTTCTTATGTGCCTCTGAGGTCTAAAATGACCATTAAAATGAGTAGGTGAATTGCCTTTTTCAATTAATAGGCAGCATAAAATGTGATTAAAGTTTTCAATGATAAGTGTTCAGGTGACTCGGCATCATAAGGCGTGCACCTAGGAAGATTCCCAAGGAGAAACGTGACATGAAAAACGTCTGACTGAACCGGGACTCGAACCCTGGTCTCCCAATTGCCGGTTGCTCTATCCATCGAGCTCTACCACCAGAACCAATGGTTACTGAATTACTGGAACCAGTGAATTCCCAATGGATCGTGAGAATGAAATACTGTGCATGTAATGAATGTATGTTATGAAATATAGAAATATAGTATATGAAACATGCAAGTACAAAAAGTTGAGGGATCGAATCTGGCCAACTTACAGTATCTACAAATTAATATCTATAGCAATGCAATAACATTGTTATGATGTCTTTTATCTTAAATTATACGAAATTATTGTTAACATATCCAACTCAAAGTTGTTGTTAGAAATGTTAAATTGAATCTCTTTTATTCCTTACTACTTTAAAATATACTTTTTTAAAGGTCCGCACGTTACAACTAAAATTAATCATCTAGAAGTGGTTTAGCAGTATTTAACATTTGCGGAAAAAATATGACGAAATTAAACACGAGATACGTAAAAAAGGAAATTTTAAGTAAATATTTGGGGGGTCGACCCATACACGAGTATATATAGTAATTAAAGACAGGTATTTGAAAAGGGTGATGAGAATTTAGAGTTTCAATATTTTGCAGTCTACTTAATAAGAACTTTAAAAGATTATTTAAAAACATCCGCGGGTTAAACTTAATTTTTGCAAGAACCTAACGAAAGAGGTACCTTTGCTCTAATACTTATCCGCCGTATGCTTTTATGGGATGAAATCACGTTATGAACTGCGGAAAGCCCTGAGATAAACAACTGAACCTCATTTAATCTAGAAGACAATACAACTGTCACGCAAACCACCATTAAAGGCTTGAGTGTGGATTGAAGTACGGATTGTAGGGTTAGACTATGGCTAAAGTACACTTCCAACATTCATTATAATATCTCCTAATATCTTTTCTATCAGTTGCCATTACTATAAGTTGCTAATTATATTATAAATTATACTTCTACTGAAAATTGCTTCAAATAAAAACTATTATTTCTGACAAAATTGACGGATAATATTTTAAATATTACGCTACTTGCAATGGCATTTTCCCTTGTCAATTTTCTGAGCCATTTCCTCACTTAAATGTCGGCATTGTTTGCAGCAAAACAATTAAAATCGAGTTTTACCATTATTATTTGATGAAAATTTAAGAATATCAGAGTCATTAAACTAGTGTATTTCTACTTAATTCACATTTGAAGCTGATAAAAGATTCATAAAGTTACAATACTACTATTTATTACTATAAATTATTAGTATAAATTTACATAGTGAATTCTCGATTACCTGTGCTGATGATGGGATGCACGAGTTACGAGAAAGCACAGATAATCCTAACTTTCATTTTTATTTCTTATGATATTCACATATTGCCAATAAGTACCATTAAAATAAACCATTCATTAATATTTGCGCATAAGGCCCGTTATTTTAGATTCTTTTATGATTTCAATTAGGGTTTTTTATTCATTTCAACAAGGATCTTTATAGCATAGATTATAGCAGTGCAATCGTTTTCTTACTGTTCCATAGAAAGTTTATGTTTGCCGATTTATCAAAACGCGAAAATACTAACGTATTCTTCGTGTTTGAATTTTTTTAAAAAGATTGCGGGAAATATCGACGGAGTAAAAGTCTTGATAACACGCCCAAAGGATAATCGGAAATATACTGTATCACAATAGATGTAAGACGAAAGGATGGATACTCGAATACGACATTAAAACATATAAATCTGCGAAATGGAGTTTCGTTAAATTAAATTGATATTTCTATTTATTCAAGCTCATGCTTTCCTTATAAAAAAATTTTAAAATACCTTCGCTTTTATTTTCCAACGATTCTCCCACCAAACGACTTCATCTAAAACTATTTCATCTGATTCTTTTTCGATGATTTGCGCAAAATTCGTTTTCATACGAAATGTTGTGATCCTTTCCCTTTCACTGTATATCCCGCCGGCTCTCTGTTTATCTTTTAAGAAACATTTTTTAAATTTGTATTTATTTAGTTCCCCTTTATATTTCTCCACAGGTTTGTGGCCTCCAGCATGCACAATTTCAACGGCCCCTGAAAATTTTCTTTCCATCTAAAACTATATCGGAGCAGATGTCATATCCTTCCTTGTGTTCTTCGTATTTCCGTCGCGGAAATAATTGCATAGAATGTTCCGAAGAACAAGGGTAAATAAAAATTCGCGAAAACCCGAATACTCTGTACATTTCCCTTCATGGAGAACGATATAGCTAGGTTCAACGAAATTAAGACTGCGGTAGTCGATTATGTTTTCCATTTTCTCTTTTATAGAGCATTCATAGTTATACAATTACAAAATGTCAGAAATATAGTTATATATACTAACAAAAAAATATCGTCGAGCTCATACTCAAGTATATTTGCGAAGGTTAGTCAACTGCTGCATTTGTTATTCTTGTTTTTAACTATGGTACTCCAATTGGCTTATTTCAACCACTAATATTAGCATTCTTGCTACGAGGCAATGCATAAAGATGCAAATTACTTTTTGGTCGCTAGATCTCTCCTAAGATGTAGTCAAAAAGTCGTTACACTCATAAAAATGTGGTTATAATTTAGTTAAATATTATATTAGCAGCAATAGTAGTATTGTTAAACATTCTTCGAAAGCTAAAGTCATTTCGTACAAAGGACCCCAACGCGAATCGAACCCGGGGCACTTAGTTTGCTTTTACAAATAATAAATTAGTTCAGACGCTACATGCATTAACTAGATGTTATGAAATTATGTATTTCATGAATTCTAGTTTGATTTGTGTATAATTGAATCATGTTATACTGAGAGAAAGTGTAGGAGTGTATACATAACAGCACATGCCGGACGGAATGCAAGATATCGCTAAAATTGAAGAAATGTCGCCAACAAGAAGAATAATTCAATGTACGAGATATACTCGTAACTAGCAAAACATTCGTTAGATTGTTAATTTGTATTGAGAGATGGCCAGCCTTGTCAGATTTCGATTTTTAAGGTACGTGACGAGACGAGGTACGTAGGTGTGAGATTCGGCATTTTGTTTAATTTAAATTTAGTGAACCTAAGTATAATGGCATTTATGCCTTCATTACGCACTAAAATTAAGAATTTTAACTCCAGTTATCCTAGTTACACATCCATCTGAAAATGCACTTTATCGCAAAATGTATGCGTTGCAGTTAAAGACACCAAAAAAGAGTGGGTAAGCCGAGGTGCATAATCCTAAAGCCTGAATTTCAGCGTTGAGCTGTAGGATTTTAGAAATTAACATAACGCTGAAATTCAAAGAATTGTCATTGTCAATTTACGCTGAATTGACGTAATTTTACTGAATTTCACGTAACTGACGCTGAAATTCAAAGAAACAAATCGAGAGATGCTTAAGGAAAGCTTAAGTTATGTTCCATATTTGCGTTTAAATAAATTACTCGTATATCTCCGGGACAACGGTACAAGACAGGGATATAAGTCCAGTATTATATGGGACGCCTGAAAATCCTATTGATGAAACAACATCAATCTCATCATTAACATATTCATCATCATTATAGGCTATTGATCACAAATGATATGAACTTCGGCCTAATACTTTAATCTTGAATTTGCTGTAGCTGACCCGCTTTGTATGCTGACAGACTCGTCCATTCGACGGAAACTTCAGAGAAAGAATTCCGCTGAAATAGCGAGGGCTTCGCCCACTTCTCCTTTGACCTCGTAATTTCTGCTGCCGTTGCAGATGGTTGCGAAATTTTCGATAAGGGCGGGTAAAGAGGAACTCTTACGTGCTTTCGGAAGTTTTAAAGTCATCTGTGATACAAACGTATGAGCGAACCATTTATCTTTCGGTAGGGGATTGAATAAAATTGATATTTCATCCATCTTTTTTGTCGTATTCATTGCTGCGATAATATGAAGCTGCTGCAATTACGGTGATGCAAAATAAAGGCCATACGCCATGATCATTTCTCTTGAATCATTTGAAATTTTTATCACGGATTTTCAATGGATATTGTTCTTATCCAGTACTGTTCTGCGATAACCTTCCGTGTTAGTAAGAAGGCAGTGGCAAACTACGAGTACCTCACTCCTCATCATGAGTAGTATACCTCTGTCTCTCTTCAGAGCTAATGGTGGCCAATGGCTGATGGTTTGAGCCTAACAAGCGTTCGAGCTCATGAGTTTATGGACTGAATTAACGAATCATAGCTTAAGCTACATTTGGTAAAACTTATTAGTACTTTTATTCAAAAAATTAAACAAAAATGGTTACGTACGTACAGAATGAAAAACGTAAGGGACCATTTTCTAGGATACCAACTTCTCAACAGGAACACGGAAAAATATAAGGCAATATATCAATACAGAAGAAGAAGGAGACAAATGCAAGAGGAGGAAGAAGGAAAGGAAAACCGAAGAAACAAGCCGTCGCACAGTGGGCTGAAATCGGAAAAAGCCGGACAACAGTCCAAAATGGCTTTTTTTGAGATACAGACCTGAAATTTTGCATATATATACACAAACGATTGCTGATTATGGAATGGTTTCATATATCCCATCCGTTACGTAGCTACTGAGGCTCAAACATGACTAAATTTCCAAAAACACTATCTTCCGTTTCAGTGAACGCCCGTTTTAGGTTAATCAGAATGGAATTATCTCCGTCATCGTTGCTCTCACTTGAATCTATTGTAGCCTGATTATGAGGAAATAGTCGCCTAACACTTTTTTTGACCTTTTTCAGTTTTTCTCTTACATATTTCGTATGACGTACTTTCTTCCTTGTAATTGGGGTTTCACCAATATGGGATAAAGTATCGTTCAGGTGCGAATGAGAGGCCTCTTGAATCACAGTAATATCTACTTCACTACCACTTTCACGTTCACTAAATATAGATGGTAATGATGATACACTTCCTTCACTGACATTGCCACTTGTCTTATGTACTGGTGTTGTTTCTCGCTCCTTTTTGTTCATCTTCTTTCGGCAGACGTCACAAATACGCATACATTGATGATGTTCAAAAGAAAGTTCTCATTTATGCAGCATTTTACTTCGAAACTTTTCTCAACTTATTGACCGGAATGCTCTTATGAGTGCGTCGAAGCGGATTGAAGCTGCGATCACTCCTACCCTTTGATTCCATCTATAAATATTTTTGCGAAACAACACCTTCCGTTAATGAAAATATTGAAAAAATATCACTTAATGAATTTCTGTTCTTCATCCCTTTTAACTGAAGGATATGTATCTTAACCAATTCTTACCTTAATACGGTGAATATTCCTTGTAGAAGCGGTAAATATTTCTGCTAAATGTAACTGGTGTTTCCCACAAGTACCACAGAACTCTAGACTGCTTCTAAAGTAATAACACAGTTACTTTCTCCTGATCTGCGTGCTAATAGAAATCTTGCAAGAAGCTATCCCCGTATAGCTACCCGCATAAAGCGTGGGGCTGAGGCGCGTCCGCGAAGTTTATAAATAATCATTGTTATAGAATAGAATTCTATATATTAAAACTTATTGATTAGAAAAAATATACAGTTGTAATTGTCTACGAAGCTAACAGTGCGCTTATCATTTAATTAAGTGAGGATGTACCCGCATGGTGGGGTGAGGCGCGTGGGGCTGAGGCGCGTCCGCGACGTGCACCGCTAGGAACTATTAAATTTTACATTATGTTTACATTGTCGTCCCAAATTTTAAAAATTTGTTTCTTACAGTAAAAAGACTGCAAATTTTGCCAGTGTATTTTAAATTCCTGTGAGTTTTGGGTAAACTGGTGGAATGTTGTATTAAACAATTTATCGCAAATTTAAACAATGTTGTAAACAATATATGGTACTGTCAAGAATATAATTATGAAGATACATTCAATCCCTATCAAAAACTGAAAGAATAAGATCTCTTATATGTTTCACTCAAAAGTTATGATCCTTCAAAACAATCCATGTTCGCCGATTTTTGCAAAAATTACGAAACTTTAAAAATTAATAACTTGGCGAAAAAAATTTTTAACGAACTAAAACTTCCTCACCATCGGTTTCTTGAGGAAGTACGCAAGTATAAAAAATTTCAAAACTTTTAAAAAATAGAGGGCAATTTCTGTCCGATTTCACGTGGAATTACGTATATGAATGTTTTGCCTCCAACTGCATATGTTAATAATAACTTGTATTACACTAGGTATAAAAATGACCGTTGATGTGGGGGTTAAGTGTTGCGTCTGGCTTTATTGGACATGGTGTGAGTTAGGGATATCTAAATAGATACGCGATGATAACGTATTATAATGGATACGTTATGGATGATGTAATTTTTGTGCATGTGACGTTGCCAGCGGACAGTATTCCACATGTGAACTGATTATTGTAATAAAGAAAAGACGAACGACTATAATACTGTAGGTAATAAAGGTCTTCTACAATATTTTCGTCAATAATTTACAATTCACTAACACGATCTGTTTATTACCCGGCAAATATTATATTGTACAATGAAGAGATCCTACATATAGATTTTGAATGGCTAATTATGAAAAAGTCCTACATTGTAATGATAAATCACGTGTGGGAAAGCATAATCATTAAAAATAAGATCTGACTAGTGGACCTTAAATCAATAAAAACCCCACGCACGCGGTTCTAGACTAGTACGGTCATACCAGCTTAGGGCATTGCTTCCCTGAATTGACTTTGTCGCCGTCCAGGGCGCACTTTTATGGTTGCCTATAACCATCTAAATCGATTCACGTATGTGGCACATAATCTCTTTTCTATAGTGAATGTTCTGCTGCAAGCATTCCATTTGCATTCATTTCTACTCCTCTGAGCACATTCCAATATTAACCATCAACCACAAAATTCAACCATCGAAGCCTTAACTTTGTGGAACTTCGTAAAAGGAGGCATGGTCAAATAACGGCGCAAAGTTCCACAGGAACCTTTCTGTGNAGGGTTAAATTATTTAAGAAAGATATCACTCTCTAGTACCGCAACCTCGGAAAGATCAATTATCGTGCTGCACATCCGTGTAAATCTCCTAAATATGCAGTTAATATTTTTAAAGGGAATTATTTCAACATCTCTTGTAAAAAGTATTGTGCATGATTATATTTTCATATATGGCATATTTTCCTTCTCTTAAATGTGTCCGATCCCCTATAGATATATCTTGGCCCATGAGTAGAGTTCTAATATAAGAGAGACACTTACTGTGTTTTATAGTAAACCTGGATATTTTAAAGTAAACCTGGAGAGACCTGAAAAGAGCTTGAAAGGAAAATAGTTAACATTATAATGATTATTTATATGGAAGGAGCATTTGCAGGTAGGTGGTAACCTGGTTCCTCCCCGCGGGGAATCTCAGAAAAAAATTTTCGTTCATGGATTTCCAAGTATAGTGCGATCTCGGTAATCCGACACATGTGCAACCGTAGCATTGCCGGATTATCGAAAACGCCGGATTATTGGAAATGCACAAATACAAAGCACCAAAAACATTCTAAAATAATAATTTAGCAATTTAATGTTGTGACCCTGACTACCTTCTTCTGACTACCTGGGTATGAGTCGAGAGCCGAATGAACCCAGGAAACCAACACGAGTCTACAATGAATGGTAACGCTTCACTCGTATCCAGTATGGAGAAGGAATGAATAAGGGAAATATGTATACGATTATATGGGAGGTTGCCAGCCCTACACGCCGGATAACTGGACTTGTCGGATTTCCGCAAGGCCGGATTAAAGAGATTGTACTGTATTGTTCAACTGTTAATAAATGTCTATCAAGTCAGCTTGACACCCAGGTATCTTAAATTTTCTGATAACCTCAGTCGAAAGTTTTAGAGTTAACGTAAGAAAATATTCTGTACTACGTTGCTGGAAGGGAAATGGAACCCAAATACATAAAGTTACAAAAAAAAACTCCATAGAAGAAACGTTTACAAAACCGCAAGAACAATCCAACATACGATCCAGGTTTCGTAGCGACGTTACATCATCAGATGGACATATATAAAGTTAAATCTAAATTACTTTAATATACATAAAATTTCCTGTGGTATATTGCATAGTCATTTCACCATGCTTCCTAAAATGAGTAACTTCTCTGGGAGCCTCTTCTATTCACTTCCTTTGTGGAGACCCCTGAGGATGGAGGCCTTGTATCCGAAATGATCAATGGGAATTCCCCGTTTGTCTCTAAGCGCGAGTTCCGCTTGCCGAAAGACAGCTTACGGAGTGTTTTTAAACCTCTAACTCATAAACAGCCGTTTCAATCTTCTTTTTATTACAGCATGTTTATACTTAACCAAAATATGCTCCTAATCAAGACCAAGAGAAACTCATAAAGTCTTTATTATTGTAAAAGCAAGCATCGACTGCATAAAAGATGGAAAAGTTCTGTTGGTTACACTTTAGTTTGCGTCACAATGTACTGCAAAATTCAATTGTTAAATCTATCGGTCTTTCCAGACCAGAAAATTTGGGAATTTAGGTCCTTTGAGTTAAGAACGTTAAAGTTCAGAAAATACAAAGGTGACGGATAAGATAGATTCTCTAATAACTGAATAAGAAATCAGTTTTCCCGAATCTTTTATCGCGTTGAAAATGTACAATCTTCGAGACTTGCGTTCATTCGGACAGAAACTCCGTAACTGGAGATGTTCATTTGTTGTTAAAACATTCCAATACGAATGCTATGAATGTTAGTGAGTTAGTGTTACTTTGAGTCAATTGTTCGACAAAATAATCGGAAATTCAATACGTGTCAGAGATAATACTATAGTAACACCGCTTTAAAATTCACAAATGGGAAATCAAATTCATATTTAATTACTCGTTAATTAATTCGTAATTAATTAATGGTATAACATTATTCATATTCTAATCTTCCAGAGGTGATATTCTTCGGCTCAATTCTTAAAACGAAAACATTGTAACTGTTGCTAACTTAACAGAAGTTGGCCACTTCACCGCAAAACCGTACTGTTGGGCTCTGCGTAACAGCTTTAGCTAGCCAAACTCATTAACCCTTTTGCTGCGACAATCGACTAAAGTCGATTTGACGTTCATAGTCTTAAAGCTGCATCTAATCCAAATACGCAGCGAAAGGGTTAAAGCGGATGTAGACTTATAAGAGGAAACTTCTATCATTTATCACATCCATTATCTACAAATACTGCAAAAGAGTGTATACTGGAAAATGATAGCAAATTAAGGAAGAACGAAGCTGGAGAAAAAGGAAGCAATGACATCGAATGTGGCGGAGAGTGATAGGATGCGAAAATCACGTGACCTACTCGTAGTGCTTCACTTCGATAGAACTCACAGAAAGGGAACTAAGCGAAGTTGGGAGAGAAAGGGGGATTCTAAGAAGAAAGAACAAGAGGATTGAATATAAAAGTAAGGAAGTCATAGATAAGGTTCAGATCGAGAGAGACGAATGCTCATACCTGTAAAAACTTCAATTGGGACGGACTTTATTAGAATTGGATCAGCAAAATTAGAAGCATCGCTTGCAGACGTGATTAGATCGGAAGAGAAAAAATGATAGATGAGAACGGGTATGATTTTACGTGACTGTTCGATAAGAACATTAATTAAGATGGGAAGGATGCTATGAGCTGGAGGCACAAGATAGACTGAGGCAAAAAGCGGAGGTCACGGGTAAAAGTTAGCACCCTTGCCTTCATGGGGTTAATTATCAAAGTTCGAGACCTATAAAAAATGTTCCTATGGTTTTATTTATGTGCGTTTCAGTGTTTTTTCACCTCTCTTTTGGATACTGTCCAAATACCGGTGGTGAGAATCCGATACATTTACTGCTTTGAAGACTGACCATCTAGGACAATCGGGACATAGCCGGATGTACGTGTATATTTGGACATATGAAATATAAAAGCATGTTTAGCCACTTCCGAGTTTGTATAAGCTAAAAAATTATAAGCTTTGAAATTTCGGCATTTTTTATTGAGCTAAAAATCCGAATCATCATATTCATGGAAGAAAAGGATCGGAAACAAAGCCATAAAAATTGTGAAACAAGTAAAACTGATTTTGTATGATCTGAAAATTAATCTAGTTGAGTCAGTGGCACAGCGAGTGGGGGTTTCAGGTTTAACCCCACCCCCAAGAGGGTTAAATTATTTAAGAAAGATATCACTCTCTAGTACCGCAACCTCGGAAAGATCAATTATCGTGCTGCACATCCGTGTAAATCTCCTAAATATGCAGTTAATATTTTTAAAGGGAATTATTTCAACATCTCTTGTAAAAAGTATTGTGCATGATTATATTTTCATATATGGCATATTTTCCTTCTCTTAAATGTGTCCGATCCCCTATAGATATATCTTGGCCCATGAGTAGAGTTCTAATATGAGAGAGACACTTAGGCGTCTCGACTGTGTTTTATAGTAAACCTGGAGATTTTAAAGTAAACCTGGAGAGACCTGAAAAGAGCTTGAAAGGAAAATAGTTAACATTATAATGATTATTTATATTGAAGGAGCATTTGCAGGTAGGTGGTAACCTGGTTCCTCCCCGCGGGGAATCTCAGAAAAAAATTTTCGTTCATGGATTTCCAAGTATAGTGCGATCTCGGTAATCCGACACATGTGCAACCGTAGCATTGCCGGATTATCGAAAACGCCGGATTATTGGAAATGCACAAATACAAAGCACCAAAAACATTCTAAAATAATAATTTAGCAATTTAATGTTGTGACCCTGACTACCTTCTTCTGACTACCTGGGTATGAGTCGAGAGCCGAATGAACCCAGGAAACCAACACGAGTCTACAATGAATGGTAACGCTTCACTCGTATCCAGTATGGAGAAGGAATGAATAAGGGAAATATGTATACGATTATATGGGAGGTTGCCAGCCCTACACGCCGGATAACTGGACTTGTCGGATTTCCGCAAGGCCGGATTAAAGAGATTGTACTGTATTGTTCAACTGTTAATAAATGTCTATCAAGTCAGCTTGACACCCAGGTATCTTAAATTTTCTGATAACCTCAGTCGAAAGTTTTAGAGTTAACGTAAGAAAATATTCTGTACTACGTTGCTGGAAGGGAAATGGAACCCAAATACATAAAGTTACAAAAAAAAACTCCATAGAAGAAACGTTTACAAAACCGCAAGAACAATCCAACATACGATCCAGGTTTCGTAGCGACGTTACATCAGATGGACATATATAAAGTTAAATCTAAATTACTTTAATAAGTAAGATTTTTAGTAAAGATTTACGAACAATATGTATCAAGTCTTAATCACTGTTTCAATAGGATATTTTGCCCAATGGCTGTTTTTTCAAATAGCGATCCAAACGTAATAAATATTTCAAAATATACTTTATATTCATATAAATGTTGCGAATTTTCATTTTCAAATCTTAAAAGCCTTCACGTAATGATATATCCGAACTTAGAAAGTTTGACGTCAGGTCTTTAAGGAGTCTTCTATGAAAAAAAGCACGTAAACTCCTTTGATATCGCCAGCAGTGGTTATTTCATTGGTTAAAAGGATTTATAAGCAATGACCACACAACCAAACCTAACTCGAATATTTTTCTCAAACACCATTCGCAAAGTCTACAGGGTGAAATGCCATTGTGGAGCAAAATGTCTTTTGGCCGTCTCTTGGGTGAACCTGCTCTTGGGTGAAAAGTCTTGGGTGTAATGTCTCTGGGATGCCGTCGGTGACTGTCATTGAGCGAACGACTCTTGGATGAAAAGTCTTTAGGTGAAAAATGTTCAACTTTAACGTCTTTGGTTTAAACTGTTATGGGCGAAACTTCCTTGGATGAAACGTCTTTGGATAAAAAGTTTCCTGTGTAAAACATCGTTTTTGGTTGTAACGTCCGTACACAAAAAACGCGGAACGCTAACAGAGGGCTCCCGATAGCCAATTGGGTTACGCGACTGACTTTGATGAAAGCGGTCCCGGGTTCGGTTCCCGGTGGGAGCCCATATGTGCGAAATGACCTAAGCTGTCGATGCACTTTTAACAATACTACTACTATTACCTTAGCAGGGCCGACTTAAACGTCACCTCCGGCTGAAGAGGGAGTGGGAGGTAAATGGAGAATGAGGAATGAAATGGAAGAGATTCCGGTGGACTCTTATCTATGCATAGCACTGAAGAGCATAGCTCAGCATTAATGAGAATAGAGAGCTGTTAAGTGCCTCACGAACTACTCAGCTTAGCCTAGTATGCTCGAAAATTTCAAACGGTTCAAGAGCGGAGGTTTTCACGGTTTTATTTTGCAGGGACGAGGGAAGAAAAATCGGTTTTGCGTCGACGTTCCCGGAGGTGCTTCTTGAATGGGTTTTGTTGTTGCCACATTCTATTCTTCCATTCCCCACTTTGGCAGGCATACAAAGCGTTGCAGTCGAAACAGCTGAGTGGGAGGGAATCGATTTAGTTTCGTACGCGTAACAATTGGTTTTCTGTAAGAAATAGTTATTCCGTACAAATCGTTCAAGCAAGCCGAGATTCGCCAGTGATCCATTACAAACCACTAAAAAGACTAATACGATAATTCTAAGACATTATAATTCAGAACTAGCCAAAATAACCACTATTGTCCACCTGCAAAACAAAGGTTTTTTTTGGATAATTTCCCGTTTCAAAATATGTATACAATCAAGTCACGATGTTTACATCTATATATATACCCTGCGAGCCGCCTTTCGGCATTTGGCAATAAGGCATTGGCTTTAACAATAAGTAAATATTTGACGTAAAGACAAGAATTTGCTGACAAATGAAACAACTGTTGAATTAACTAAAATAGAAAATAACTTTTACTATCACTAATATAAATACTTGCGTCGAGTCGCAATTCTATTAATCTCTGTGCCCTTCATCATTTAATAGAGTACGTAGATTATTTACACAATAATAAGAATTGATTTATATCATGCTATGCCTCGTTTCACAAGTTAGTTAATTGTACAAATTGTAAAACTGTACAATTGTACAAATTGTGCAATTTTAAATTGTATTTTGTTATTAAATTGTTTTATTACAATATCTACTCTGTAATGTATTCTATAACTGTATTATGTAACGAAAAATAGGTATACCTGATATTTCTGTAAGTAAGGAGTAAGGTTATGTGTCTTACTTTTTAGATAAATCCATACAAATTGTACTTTGTCCAAGGTCAATAAACTATACAATATAAAATAATTCAATAAAGTAAAGGGCAAGAGGGTTATCTTTCCACATTGATGTATGCGCCTAAAATCCAAGTAAAAACAGATGTGAAAAATAGCGTCATGACTGGGACTCGAACCAAGGTCTCCCACTTCCCAGGCAGGTATTCTGACCACTAAACTACTATGTAGCATCTCTTCCATACACTTTATCCTTCGTTTCATCATTTAAAGTCATGATTGTTTAAACAAATTATTACATTTTTGTAGTGAAGAAAGATGAACTTCCATCAGTATTATTAAGATCTGAGTAGCAATAAAAAATTGTCAAATATGGGTTAATCATTATCAATAGCTTCCAATTTGAATATTGGATTGTTCCAGCTCCCCCTCCTAGATGGAATTCATCTCTTGATCTGACATCTATTCCATCTCAATTTTGATGAATAAATGTTAACCTATTAGCCACGGGACAAATTCAGTTTGTAATACGTAACACGTAACATGCGTGCGTACGATCCATCGATGTCAACTGTGCTCTATAATAGATAAACCAATTGGTCATTATACCGAAATGGCAGAATGTACCAAAGGATTCAGTTTCATCCAATCCACCCCTAAACCATCTATTTTCCTTTAATGGAGGTGAATATTCTTTGCCAACTACGCGAATGTTTTATGACTGTTTTTATTGGAGTACTTTACGGCCTTGTGCCTCCTGAGCCCGGATATTAGTTAAGGTGAAATTTTCGATGGGGAAACAGCTTCTCTCTCACGGAAAGCAATGGAAAAGATAGTCAGAAGGGAAGCCTATATAGAAGGAAAGGCTAATGAAAGTGGCTGACCCTGGCTATTCAGAGCTCACCTTCAATTAATAAACATCTGTATCTCTATCCTAAAAGATAAAGGATCTGCTTTCCCGGTGAATATGGCGTAGAAATTCTTCTCGGGTTTCCAACCGGATCGTAGAATGGAACAGGTCCACCTTAATTTCTCAGCAGACATCGTCAAGGGCCATATTTCATTTTCCAGCTCGTTTTAGCTCTACTATAAAAAATAATACCGCCAGATTCTATAATATTTAAACTGATTACGTACGCGTAATATACGTTTACTTATTAGCTACGAGGCAAAGTCAGTTAGTAATATCCGACATGTAAACTGTGTATACACGATCTATAAACCTCACTTGTACTAGTTCTCTAATGGATAAACCAATTTGTCTGATTAATACCATTAATTGTGTCAAATTCATCGTTAGAATAGCAATGAAGACATAAATAGACATTCTTAAGTCTACAACGACTGGCAGAAATTTAAATCTAATTTTTGTGTTGTGGTGTTTCAGGAAGGACGAATGAGGTGCGTTAAATGGAAATGGAGTGATAGCGATTCGTGCGTAAATAGCACGAGAGAGACGGATTCAGGAACACATGGATGATGAATGAATGAAAGGAAGGAAGTTGAATGGGTGAGAGAGAGCACGCTTCTACAGCTTGGGCAAATGGAGAGAAGTGATAAATGAATAGGGGAAAAGGTGGTCAGAAGGAAATTCGAGTGAAAGAATAACCAGGCATGATGTATTACCCTGAAATCCATTGATAATGAGAGAATAAAGGGTAATGGATGGCGCACAAGAAATTAATTTTCTGAATAATTTGAGAATGGATAGCATATTCGGTTAATTTTGCGGATGTCCTTTAAAAGTGGATCCCTTCCAGAGACCGTATCTGTCTGTTTGTAAACTCATCAGCCTGAATGAAGGCTAGTTGTCTTCATCTTCTCTACCTTTATATATGAAAAGCTCTATAGAGGAAACGAGGCTTACTAGGCAAGATGAGGGGTGAGGTAGTTTGCCCTTATTTCTCACTGAGCCGGTTACATTATATAAAAATATGGATATATACAAGTAACAAGGATTAATTCAGTATTCTAACGGAAGCGTTTATCTCACGATAACAATTCAACCTGAGAGACGCCTAGGGGTATTAATGAGAAATCTCGAACTAACATATTGGTGGGAATATGTATTGTTAGAATATTTTGTGTTTATTTACCAATTAAATTAATGAATTTTGTCCTTTAACAAGTATAATAGGAACGTCCTTTCTACATTATTCTTTTGGGTTACGCCAGTTGGTATTATATTTGCGTATTTGAATTTAGTTGTATATTTTACGTGTTATACACATGTTGCTATGTGTAAAGACGATAAACAATATCAGAATGCATTCTTATACGACAAGTATTCTTCTCTCTGAATTTTTAATACACATAAAATTTTGAATTACAATGACGAATAAATGTCGGTAGTTATTATTTGATGGATATAGAGAAATAGAGGTAATTTTATAATTTAATCAGATTGCGGAAACGACTTATTTTTACAAGATTCCTGATAAAACAGACAGGAAGTACAATTAATCAGTACAAGTTCTTGAGTTCTCAAGTCTAAATTTATGAGGAGACAAATTATGATACTTCTCAAAAGTATAACATCTCATCCGTGCAAACAGAGTATATTCTGAATATATATTCTAAAATAAATGTAAAAAGCAGGACTGTGCTATATTGGTTCCTGCGTCAATAAAAATATTTTATAAGCGTCAAACTACAAATGCTGGTTGGCCTCAAATAACAAGTTTGCGGTAAGGGAAGCTTAAATCAACGCGGAAGTACGAATATATTCCAGATAAAAATAACAACTCCGGGAAATAGATATAAATCCAACTAATTTTTTGAGCGGCGCTAATTAAAGCTACGGGAATCCTTGGCGGAAAAATACTGAGAGTGGCGCGAAACGTATCCGTCCGGAGGCAGTAAATTCGGGTAGAACAAGGGGAAAAACGAGGTGGAAAAAGGAATGTGGTGAGGGAGAGTGTTGGGAAGAGGAATGAGGAAAGGGAGAAGAAGGAAAACAGATGAAGAGCGGAAGAGCGACAGCAAGGACCACCGACGCCCATTACCGAAAAAACCTCCAAACAACAGGTCACACGTTTCACTGGATTGCTTCGGTTTTTCACTCGTCCCAGGTATGTTTTTCCTTTATTTTCTTACATCATTAAACTAACTGCATCACGTCAGGTCGGAAATGGGTTCATAGGAACCCTTTGAGAACTCTGGCGTGTGTTATTGATAAATGAATTCGGGTCACATGATAAATCTGACGTAATTTCCACCGTAGATCATTATATGGGAATGCGATAATGTAAAATAATAATTATAATAATAATAACAGGAATTTATTGGGGCGAGATCCAGAAAAGTCTCTTCTTAGATTTGACCCTTCGTCGTATGAAATTTGAAAGAGATACTTTGAAATAAGTGATGAGAAGAAAATGACTCTGTGTGAAACCTAAGTTAGAGCTTAAGAAAAAATAAACCTCAGCAGGAAAATACCCGCGAGAAGGGGAGTGTGAAAAATTTGCGAAACTTATTGGTAGTTAAAAGTTTCAAGGAAAAGACAGGTTAAATCAGGTCTGAAAAGCAAACAAAATGGTACTTATGCATTATTTTATAACAAGAGATAATAATTAGGAATTAAATGTCATAAAAATCAGAAAAAGAGCATTATGATGTACAAGTGGAACGGTTCCAAAAGAGGTTAGTACCAAGATCGCAATGAGAGTTCTTAATGCGTAGATAAGAAAAATAATGAATAATATATTAATAAAGAAAAAATATGTGCGTATTTGGATGTATGTGTGATTATTACTAATTCAGGGACTGTTAAGTTATTTTCTTCCCCTGTCCATCATTTATTCATTTTTCAATTTTCATTGATATGCATTGTACCTCTATTTTATTCTAAATAGGGAATCGTACAATTTTTTTTAGATATTTATATATATATTTGGTATTCATTACTACGAGTATATTTTCGTGTCCAGGATCTCCTTCTAGCCTAAACAGAACTCTTTGATGGGCCTACTTTTTATATATATTTCTATAGTTCCCTTTCTTTTATGATATTTCCACTCGCTAGTTCCATATTTTGGTTTTGAGTAAACTAAAAAGGTAATTGGAAAGAGCATCCCCGCGCACTCGCTTTTTCAAGTATGTGTACATATGTACGAGTGTGTTTATTTATATATGCAAAACTCATCTCCAATTAACTTTTAAAATGCCATTTTGTCGTGAAAAATACATGTATTGTGATCGTGGAAAAACTTCACCATCTGATTTTAATTCAAGCTTCGTATCAGATTCTAGACCATCTACAGCATTGTATGGTTCCCTATATAGGGAGGGAAAATACCTTACCAGTCGCTGAATTAGTAATAGAAACACATAAATCTATCCAAATACACACATATACATCCATTTTTCTTATTATGTAATATTCATTTAATTTTCCTTATCTACGTATTTAGAACTCTTATTGCAATCTCGATACAAACCACTTTAGGAACCGTTGTATTTGCATCTCATAATAATCTTTTCTGATATTTTAAGACAATTTATTTCTACTTGTTATGCCTTGTTATGAAATAATGTATATGTAACATTTTGTTTACTTTTCAGGTGTGATTTAACCTGTCTTTTCTTTAAAACTTAGCTAACATTCAGTAGGTTTCGCAGGTTTCTCACACTCCCCTTCTAGTGGTTGTTTTCATGCTGTGGGGAATTTTTTCCTAAGTTCTAACTTAGGTTTTTAAGCCCACAAAGTAGTTTTCTTCTCTGCACTTCCCATCAGATTCTAGCCAATTGCTAGAACTACAAATTCATCAAGGGGGTGGGGGTTATCATTCCCCTTCGACCCCCACACGGTTCGCCAATGATATAGCATAGGATGCATTTTGGTTGAAAACTCACTTTTAGTTGCTAGAGAAATGTAATATGTAACATGAACTGAATAACCAAACATTTCTATATACAATACAGAATCACCTCTAACTTCGTGGTAATTATTAACACGAAATAATTCCACGAGAGAAACGTTACACTACACCACAAGAGTAATATAGCACACGACCTGATGATTATGCTTTAGTAAACGTTTCTCCCATGGAGGTTTTATATATATAGGACACAAAGATACGAAGGATTTACAGGACGGGCTCACGGATGAAGGAAAAAGTAATAAAAGTCTAAGCCATTAGATGACCACTCGGCTTCCGAAACGAAAGTGGGTCATTCTTAATCAATCACCAATCCACGATAAGGCATTTTTAGGGACCGATAACCTTTTCAATTCCGAAGGGAGCGTGAAAATTACTCCTCCGAGCTTTTCCACAGCGCGGTGGACGCGATTGGGACGAATTAAAGGGGTCGGAGGTGTCGAGAGGACCGCATTAAAGTTCGATGGGGAACACCCGGAGATTGGGACGCGAGTTACTCACCATGGTGGCGGAAAACGCTTCCCGTCTCACCCGCGGAGATCCTTGGCGGAGGCCCCCTGTGGAACGGTGCGGCCACAGGCTTCTCCGGGTTCCTCTCTCTCACTAAAAAACCCAGCTCACCGCCGCCTCTTCCTTTTCCGACCGTGCTACTGACGCCCAATATCGCTCTTCCTCTGTTCCATCTCGCATCTCCCTCCCGCACTCTCCCTCTTCCCTCCCTCGACTGCCCTTTCCAGAGCTGAGTTCGACACCTCCGCCCGGAGTCGGCGGTGCTGGCGACAGATGGCAGCAGCTCCGTTCCGCCTCGCGATATGTTGCGGAATTGCGGGGGTGGATGTTGTGGGGTGGGAAAGGGTAGTTGCTGTAGGGAGATCGAGGGGGTTGGTGGTGAGAATAAGTGGGTTAGGTGGGATGGTAGGTAGGGATGTAGGTTTAAGGGTGGTCGCGGAAGCATGTTGGGTGGAGGGGATTTTGAATGGTCTAGGAGAGGATCTTGGATGGAGGTTGAGGTATGTGGTATGGACATTGAGAGGATGTTGGATCAACGCAGGGGAACGTTAGATGGCAGTGATGATAAAATTGGATGTTTAAGTGGGGATGTTGGAAAGACGTGGAGGGTGTGTGGGATGGCCATTAAGAGGATGTTAGGGAATGTTAGATGGTATCGATGGTAAAGTTGGATGGGGGTTGATGGAAGGACGTGAGAGAATGTTAGATGATTGTGATGGTTTAGTTGGATGGTCATGTAGGAATATTAAATGGCAGTATTGGTTAAGTTGGATGATAATGCGGGAATGTTGGGAGGACGAGGGTTTTGTGGGATGAGGATTGATAGGATATTGGATGGATATGTGGGGATGCTAGATGGTAGTGTTAGTTCAGTTACAGGTCATGTGGGAATGTTGAAAAGGGCGTAGGGAATGTTAGATGGTAGTGATGTTTCAGTTGGATATTTATATGAGAACGGACGTAAGAATAGGACGTTTTAGTATGTGAAGTGGTCACTGAGAGGATACTGGATGGACATGAGGGGATGTTATATGGTTGTAAAGATAAAGTTGAATGGTTGCGGCAGAGGATGGATGGTAATCGGGAAAAGGTTGACCCCTTTGACTAAGTTAGAAAATAGTGGAGTTGGTGAATGAGAAATTAGGATAACTGGGCGTGGAAGTGTTAACGGGATGATGATTATAATAATAATAATAACTTTTTATTGGGCGAATTTAAGTCTAGAAAGACCAATCTTGCAATTATCTCTTTACAAACGAGCACAAGAAATCATTTCCTAACCAGGATTCGATTCTAGGACCTCGGTGTTGCTAGGCTCACTCACTAACCCCGCGCCTCCGAGGCCGAAAATTAGGTGGCCATTACGGGTTTCGGGTGACAGTGGGGTGGATGAACTACCATGACGTGAAATAGTAGTTCGTTTGCAAGAATACCTGCCTGAAAAGTGGGAGACCTAGGTTCGAGTCCCGGTCATATCGCTACTTTTCATATTTTTTCATTCTTGATGTAGTATGATCGCAAGTGATATAATGAATGACTTTGGAAGAGACGTGGAGAGGTGGAGGAGGATTTCATAAGGCAATTGTGAGAATATGACATTTTTACGGGTCGAATTGTGTTTCAAAGGATGTTTGAGGATTTCGCGATATGTTGAATAGCCTTTAAAGGGATGTCATATCGACATGGAGATGATTTCCATTGATCATGGAAATGAAGCAGGATTGCCTATGGGGGAATATTAAACGCCGCGGGGGTATGTTGGATGGCCATGGAAGAAGTTGGACCCCTCACGGAGGAACGTTAAATGGTCTTGTAAGGGGTGTCCAATGTTCGCGGGTGTTTGTTGGATAGTTTGGGAAGGAAAGGGACTTAGAGGAGATGATTAATGATTCGTGAGGTGTGTCATATGGAATTGCATGGGATGTTGGATTTTCACAGAAGAAGTTGGACCCCTCAAAGGGATATGTAAAATCGTATTGTAAGGGGATTCCTAAATTCGCGGGAGTACATAGGATGGTTTTGGAAGATAAGAGACTTGGAAGAGCAGATTGTCAATTTGTAGGGGGTGTTTTATGGTATTGGAGTGGTTGTTGGGGATATGTTGATGGCCATGAATGAAGTTGGACCCCTCACGGTGGCAGGAGTACATCGGATGGTTTTGGAAGATAAGAGACTTGGAAGAGCAGATTGTCAATTTGTAGGGGTGTTATATGGTATTGGAGTGGTTGTTGGGGATATGTTGATGACCATGAATGAAGTTGGACCCCTCACGGTGGCAGGAGTACATCGGATGGTTTTGGAAGATAAGAGACTTGGAAGAGCAGATTGTCAATTTGTAGGGGTGTTATATGGTATTGGAGTGGTTGTTGGGGATATGTTGATGGCCATGAATGAAGTTGGACCCCTCACGGTGGCACGCTAAATAGTTTTATAAGGGGTGCCCGATATTTGCGAGAGTATATTGGATGGTTTTGGGACTCGGAGGGGACGACTGATGATTTGTAAGGGATGATGTATGGTATTGGAGAGTATATTGAGTGGTCGCGGTGGGCGTGTTGGATGGTTTTGGAAGGTTAAGGACTTGGAGGAGATGATTGATAATTTGTATGGGATAATGCATGGTATTGGAGGGTATGTTGGATGGTAGAGGGGGGCATGTTGGATGGCTTTGAAGGAGATGTTCATTGATATTGGAAGGGAAGTTGGATTGTCGCGGAGGATGCGGAATATTCTTGGGGAATAGGGGATGGCCGACGAGGAGATAGGAGATGGTTGATAGTGGTTGCATAAAGAAGGATAGGGGTCCAATGGGATGGTATGGGAGTGGACCACGCGCCCACCCGTTCGATAACGAGGGCGGGTCGCGACGGCTGCGCGCCGTAGGGATCTTGCGGAGTTGGGGGTTGGTGTCTAAGAGGATGGGGCGAAGAAAGAAGGGATAGGACAGGAAGGGTTGCGGAGAGGTCTTTTTCCTCCTCCATTATTCACCCTCCTGTCATTCTTCCCGCGTTGCCTTTTTCTTATCTTCTTCCTCCACGGCTTTTTTAACTCTGGAGTTTGTCCGACTACCTCCATCAAATCCGGTACATTTGTTTCCAGGATGCGCGCCGTTTCCATTTCGTCGCGAATGTAAGTGGAGTGCTGAGGTGAGAGTTTGTCCTCCCAATTCTTCCCCTCTCAGTTTTTTTCCGACCGCGTTTGGTTGCGGAGTAACTTTAGGAGGGAGAGAATTGTTCCCCAGAAACACCCTAACCTCCGTTTCCTCGCATACGTGGTTGTTTTTTGAGACCCTTTCGAGGCGCATCCTTCCTATGTATCCCGCACTGCTGCGCTTTATGACTTCCCAAGTGGGGATCGAATTCAATCCGTTACTGTAAAAAGTGCAGTTTCATTTCTGTCTTTCCGCAGATACCGTTACCTCTCTTTCATCGTTATCTTATCACGGAATCCTGCCGAAAAGTGTAGTGTTCGAGAATTAGGAAAAGAACGGCGAAAGGAGATACGTTTCGTAAAAAAATTGTTACGAGAAATCAGTGAGTGTATCTCAAATGCTATAGGACGCAGGATGGGAATCTTTGCAAGATAGATGACTTAAATTAAGGATACATTTACTGAGTTAGATCAGAGAAGGAACATTCTTAGAGGATGTAGCTCATATTATTATTATTACTAACCATAATAATAATAATTTTCAAATTCGTCTGGGATCTTCCGATGGAGTAGAAAAAAGTTTTTTTATTTTTTTTATACGACAATACAAAAGAAAAAATACAAAAATTGCTCATCACCAACGGACATCAATATAAAGTACAGAAGGAGAGATAAAAATGAGAAAGAAACACAAAACAATACAATATTTTAAACCTTTGCAGTTAAAAGATGATTAAATAATTTTTCTTTAAATACTCGCACCGAGCTAGAATGTTTGATACAGGTTGGGACTATGCGTCCTCCCTGCTATGCAAGCCGTTCTGATTCCGAGAGAAAAATCAGAGAAGTGAGTAATAGAACAAGTCTTTTCGAAACTGCATTTTAACGATACGCGAAATTTATCAATTAGGTTAGCAGAGTCCTGGTGCATGAACCCCCTGCCGAACGCCAAAAAGCGACGTGCTGAGTACATCTGTAGATGTAGATGTTTGGAAGATTGAAAGAGAAAATTTCAGTAGGAGTCAGTGGAGATGATATGCGGTCATAACCGATTCTAGTTTACGAGGTCGCTGCTCCAGAATCGGCGCGCCACGAATCGTTCATTTGTTTCTCTATTCTGCATCCGTAAAAATTATGGAACGTTCATTCTGGCAGAAGGGATTTATAAAATAAAATGGGCGAAGCCTAAAAAAGCTCGTTCATCTGCTTTTCACGTCATCGCGGGAATTAATTCCGCGCGGGGATGTATGAAACCGTATCGCTTCAATTAGAAGGCTCGTGCCAAAAAGAGGTACAAAAGGGAGCGGTTATTGTAGAAAATAAATCTGCCGAATAATCTGTGGCATTATTAAAACAGAAGGCAAGCGGACGCGGGTCTTTTGACATATTTCATCGTATATTTCAAGTGAGCAACAATGCAACGTTCCAGCGCCAGCTATTTATCTTTTAAATTTAATATATATTTTAATAATTACCGCAGCGGCCTGTAGTTTGTACAAAATGTACAAGGTTATGCTTCGTGGGAGTTACATCAAGATATCCGGCTCGCCCCATTGGAGTGAAACTGTTTTCATTTTCCTATCCGAGATTATTTTTGTCTCGTACCTATCCCATTTAGATTACATGAAATACTTAGGGTATTGCAATGCTTTTGTTTTGCTAAAAACAAAAGTTATTCCATAACCAAAGATGAAAATCATTTAAAGCAGATACATACATAAGTGTTCTACCTTTCGGTAGGTCCATGTGCCCTAATATTTCCTATTCATAGCCCTTTCCTTCGCTACCTGGTAACTTACCCCACCCTTCGTCTCATCTAACATTTTTTGCCTTTGCCTTCCCCTCTGTCTTTTCCCTTGCATTCTACCCTCTATTACATTGTTCAGCAATCCCTCTCCTCTCAATATCTGACCCACCCATTTCTTTTGTCGGCGCTTAATTACTTCAATTAAAACCCTTTCCTCCCCAACCATTTCTAGCACCTCTATGTTTGTTTTTCTATCCACCCAGCTCACCTTCTCCATTCTACGCCACACCCACATCTCAAATGCCTCCAATCTTTTGATGTCCTCTTTTCGTAAGGTCCACGTTTCACACCCATATAGCAAAACACTCCATATCAAGGATTTTACCAATCTTTTCAGAGAAGTTCTTTTTAGCAAATTTAAAGCTATTAAATAATAATAGAATGTATATGTTACATGTTCATACTACTATGAACATAATCTTCGACCTGAAAAAGCCTACTGCAACGTAGGCGAAACGTCGTCGCTACAAGCTTCAGCCATCGCGGTGGAACCCGGAAGGCATCATGGGAACAACCGGTCGCCGCGGAAACCTACGAACTTACACTATGAACATGACTTCATACGCAACTGTCTCCTATTATACATACACTTCAACCTTCCGAATTTCTTGTCCGCAGATATTTAGCGAATCGCCCATGAAAATTATAATTCGAAATACGATATATGAATGAGGAACTGTATCTATGTTTGGATGCTGCGATTGTTTCAACGCGAACTATATTCTACGCAGGATTTCAAGCAAATACCCCACATAATATACCGACGAACATTCAGTTATCGATGTTTTAGTAAGAAACAGAGATTATTTATTTATTTTTTCGCTTTACAGGTAGCTCACAAAGCTAAACAATAGCAAAAAATTGTATTGAGAATTAAAACATAAAACATTTAAGACTTATGCCTCAAAACAAAAGCAATTCTATTTATCATACTTTTAGGAGTAGCTTAGGTTGCTAAAACTTCTGAAGAGTCGCGATAGATTTATTTTTAATCTTCGTAAAGATTGTCATATATCCTCATATAGCCGAGAATTAAGTAGCTTATAACAGACTGAAGAAAAAATTATATGTTAGCTCATTTTTGTATTTATTATTCCGAGATTTGCAGCCGTAGTATCTTATGGATCTCTTTACCTACAGAAGTTCTGTTTCTTCCGTGAATACATATGCCGGCCATACTGTTCCTTACCAGACTTATTCCTCGAACAAATAAATACCTTAGAAGGCCAAATTATGGAGTAACCGCCAAAATTGGCGCATTATAAGGTCTTTATTAAAGGCGAGATTGAGACTGAAAAGTCTCTTCTTCCATCTAACCTTGAGTCAATGATTTTATGTACATGAAGACTTGTGTGTAGGTGAAAAGAAATAGAGAGGAAAACTTTAGAAGGAGTGGATGTAAAAAAAAAACCTAAGGTGATATCTTAGGAAAAAATATCCACAGCAGGAAAACACCCTCAGAGAAGGGGGGTGTGAAAAACCTGCGCAAACCTACTGATAGTTCATGCTAAAAGATGATTAAGAAAGCTGTGTATAAAAAGAAAATTACAAAATCAATAGTAATATAACAAAGTTACAAATTAATAATAAAATAAAATCATAAACAGGAAAAACTGCAATAATAAACCATGAGGAAATAATTGATAAAACAGAAACATCAGATAACACATTCAAACGAAATTACAAAAATAAAATAACATAAAAAAATGTGGTAACTGCAAGAATACACTATGAGAAACTGGTAGATATCGAATATCGAGAGAATATAGAAAATGACACTTACTAAAAAGACATGAAAAATGTAAAAATTAATTAAAATAGTACATTAATGAATACGATTAGAAATTTTTTTTTTTTTAATGAGGACCTAAGAAAAAGAACAAAGGACAAGTAATATATAAGATTGTGCAGTGAGAAACGACAGTCATCAGAGTGTTGATCAGTGCTGAACTAGCTATTATGTGGGGTTGAAGGAGAAATATCAATTGAGTGATTGATTCACTAGAAGATGAGAGAGGCATTTTTTCTTCAAAGAACTGGTTGAAATAGATGATTTTATATGAGGCGGAAGGACATTATATGATTACAAGTAACTAATTGGATTCAGAGAAGAAAAATAAATTGATTTCTTGCACAGTTTACACATATAAACTCAATTACACATACACATGAATACACTTACACACATTAGATGTCCTACCATTAAAATCTATATAGCGTTTATAATATTTTTCACCATAGCTTACGATTCACTATCATGGCATGTAGCACATCATTATAGTTTGCACTTATCATTCATGTCATTTAGTCAAAGTTTTTCCCCATCGGGAAAACATTACTCAACAATAAGAATGAAATTGAAGCCCTCTCAAAATTTGGCATTTACAAATTAGTTTTAAAATGATTGCAGAGCAATTTATATTGGTCAAACAGGGTGGCATAATTAAGGATACATTTACTGAGTTAGATCAGAGAAGGAACATTCTTAGAGGATGTAGCTCATATTATTATTATTACTAACCATAATAATAATAATTTTCAAATTCGTCTGGGATCTTCCGATGGAGTAGAAAAAAGTTTTTTTATTTTTAAGAAAAAAAATACAAAAATTGCTCATCACCAACGGACATCAATATAAAGTACAGAAGGAGAGATAAAAATGAGAAAGAAACACAAAACAATACAATATTTTAAACCTTTGCAGTTAAAAGATGATTAAATAATTTTTCTTTAAATACTCGCACCGAGCTAGAATGTTTGATACAGGTTGGGACTATGCGTCCTCCCTGCTATGCAAGCCGTTCTGATTCCGAGAGAAAAATCAGAGAAGTGAGTAATAGAACAAGTCTTTTCGAAACTGCATTTTAACGATACGCGAAATTTATCAATTAGGTTAGCAGAGTCCTGGTGCATGAACCCCCTGCCGGACGCCAAAAAGCGACGTGCTGAGTACATCTGTAGATGTAGATGTTTGGAAGATTGAAAGAGAAAATTTCAGTAGGAGTCAGTGGAGATGATATGCGGTCATAACCGATTCTAGTTTACGAGGTCGCTGCTCCAGAATCGGCGCGCCACGAATCGTTCATTTGTTTCTCTATTCTGCATCCGTAAAAATTATGGAACGTTCATTCTGGCAGAAGGGATTTATAAAATAAAATGGGCGAAGCCTAAAAAAGCTCGTTCATCTGCTTTTCACGTCATCGCGGGAATTAATTCCGCGCGGGGATGTATGAAACCGTATCGCTTCAATTAGAAGGCTCGTGCCAAAAAGAGGTACAAAAGGGAGCGGTTATTGTAGAAAATAAATCTGCCGAATAATCTGTGGCATTATTAAAACAGAAGGCAAGCGGACGCGGGTCTTTTGACATATTTCATCGTATATTTCAAGTGAGCAACAAT
>KZ309047.1:222623-235430 GCA_000376725.2 Ladona fulva
TCTACTCTAATTTCATTGTAATTTCATTTCTATTGTAATATATTTTATAATATTGTAATGAAGCTTTTTTATTATTAAAATAGTATTATTATTTCTGTTGTTATTAACATTATTATATCTTCATTTATTCCCTAAAATATCTTCACTTCCCTCAGTACTTCTCGCACCATCTCCATAATAATTTCTTTGTTTAAAAGGCACCTGTTGACTAGCCATTTTTGGCTTAGCAGGACCTATAATGAATATTATTAGATGTAAATAAGTTTCTTCATTTATCTTCATATTTCACTTCTTAAGTAATCTTCATTTATTCCCTAAAATATCTTCACTTCCCTCAGTACTTCTCCCGCCATCTCCAACATTTCCTTGTTTGTTTTATAACCAATTTTCTCTTTTCATCCTCTGCCATACCTATTTCTCAAGGCGTCCCATTATTTTCGTCCTCCTTTCTTAAGGTTCACATTTCATACCCATAAGAACTTTATCAACATTTGACTTTTTCAAGTTTGTTTTTCATCAGTTCTCTACGCTAAATGAAGGCCTTTCTGTCTGCGGTTACTCTTCTTCAAACATCTTCTGTCCTCCTCTCATCCCAAAAAAGAGCTATTCTTTCAGAGCAGTTTTAATTATTATCGAAAAACTACCAATAATGTATTATATGTCTCCAATGATAAGCAGTATACAATTTTTAACGCTTTCTTTCCAATCTTTTTGGTCATGTCTAGACATGCTACAGAAAGCCGTTGTTTGCGAGCAGACTAACCGTTGAAAGATTCCAATAAGCAGGGGTTAGACTTCTCAATGGTAGCGCTTCGTAAGTATGGTTCTTATAATTCGACTTCTTGTAAATAAAAATATTTGCAAATGCTTAGGTTCAAGTCACTGCGCAGTTAGAAAATTCTGTGCCGACATCACATTTCCTTGTACTCCCCTCAGTTATAATTATGGAAATCACTGTGTCTGATTAAATTATTAATGAGCATTTCCTTCCTCAATTGAGTATTATCAAATAAAATGCTGTCCTTACTTCTTTCACAACTTCCTGATCACTCTTTCCTTGTGTTGAACCGATTGACCTTTTCAAGATCCACTCTATCGCTGTTATCGTCTTACCTTTTTCATTCTTTCCTACCACTAATAACTATGAAAAGGAACTCATTATGTCTGTGTCTTTGCTAACCTATTCCTTGCATCCACAGAAAGGTGTCGGAGGGTTTTCCCTCTCGTCCTTGGGCGAATGCCAGGCTTAATCCTATGTTTAATATGTTATTCTCCCCTCCAGCGCTGCCACCTGGCCAGAAGGCTAAATTACAGCGTGAATTTGAATAAATAAATAAAAAGTTAGCGAATATAAATAATAATAAATTCCTAGGATTAAGGAAGGGTGTTTTTACTTTGCACGGTAAAGCCGTGCGGATTAATCCCAAGGAAGAAAAACTATGAAAAATGTTAACATGACCAGGACTCGAACACAGATCTCCTACTTTTCGGGCAGGTATCTTAACCACTGAACTACCATGCCACCATGGGAAAACTTTTGTGAGGAAAGCAGGCGGCCTCCACTATTCTCCACATCAATCCTTGTTTTTGAGACTCCTCTCTTTCGATATTTAAATTTTTATTGAGTTTGCACATTACTCACGGTTAAAACTACTCTAGGATGTCATGCGGCACACAATGAACTACGGAATATCAGATTCCTGCGGCACACCGGCTGAGAAGCACTTTACGGGAGGAGAGTTCTTTTACCCCTGATCACTTCTAGGTTGACTTCCAGAAATTAACCCAGAAGCTCTCGTCAATCACTTGAAGAATTGCGCCGGAGATGGAATAAATCTCGTCTCCAGATTTCAATTCCAAGTTCGGAGGATTGAGGAATAAGAAACGCACAACATATCGAGGTTAAAACGTCCATTTCCTTTGTTGGGAACTTCGCAGGAAACAATTTCCCGGTAATAAAGCGAAGGCGTCTGATATGCATAATTCGGTTACGCGAGCTTTATTGGGTACAAAATTACATCTTCCTGACGAGTTTCTGATTGGATGAGTCCAACGTAAACCGACTAACGGTCGTTTCGTGCTCGATTATGTCATCATTGTTCGAATTGGTGTATCTAAAGGGGTCAAAGGACATTGATTAATAACACTCTCGAGATATGAGCACGGCTTATTTTGAATACATATCATTAGGACCTATTTACCATTCACTTTTCCAGTTTTCAGAGTTTGGAAAAAATTATTTGGATGTGAACAGGCATTATTTACTTAACAGTAGTCATCAGGTACAGTTTATAATTTTGTAAAATTCAACCAGGTAACGTTAGTTTTCATGCCTGCAATAATATTATTTTAATAAATTAAAATCCCAATAGCTTCGAGAGCATCAAAATTTCACATTTCAAATTTCAATTTCTTATTTTAATTCTGTAATTAAACACCAAACGGAGTTCTGGGCTAATTTTCGAAGGTTTTCCTCACCCCTCTTCCAAGTGGGTGTTGTCCTGTAGTGGATAATTTTTTCCCTAAGAATCTCTTAGGTTTTTCTTATATTCACATTTTTTCTCATTTTCTTTTTCTATCTTCAGTAGTAAAAAAACTGTATGAAATATGACGATCGGTAGGATAGAAGAGGAGACTTTTAGTCTTTAACTCGTCCAAATAAAGACTATCACTGTTATTATTGTTCTAATTGTTGCAACGCGAGTCTGAAAATGTGTGAAATATCCAAAACAGTGAAATAAACGAAGTAGCTCTACCAACCACAATGTTAGACTGCAAGGATATCGCAAGAGAATACATAGTTTCGTTTTTCACAAATATAATAGCCCATTCCTGTTCCTACTACACATTCCACATCTCTTGCTGGTTTCCTCGAGTTTGCTACAGGATTCTCCTCCCCCTGCAACTACGGGTTCTGGGGCATTTAAACTGACATTTTTATGTAGCCCAGTTCTTATTCCTTTTATTCACTCTAAACGCTTATCTACGAGCAATATTTATTTATTTAATGGTAAAACGTTGCAATTTGTTCGATGGACCAGGAGGCAACGGTAAAGGGAAATTAAGAAAAATAATACAAAAATCTGTTCGGCATTCGCCCAAAGACGGGAGGAAAACCCCTCCAAAAACCTCCCGTGGACGGTAGAGATTTTAGCAATAATTACATAATTATAGAGTTGTCACACCACCTTTGCAGAACATAGATAGTATACATATACATAACATTTCGTACATTAAAACAGAAAAATATATAAAATACATATAATCACATATATGAATTCATAAATGACCATCATAAATACAAACAATTAAAANAAATTACTATACATACGTTTAATAAAGTTATTTTTCCAATCCGGATACACAAAGAAAATTGGATTGCGAATGGTTTGAATAATGTGATGAAATGAATACCTCCACTCGGCCAATGTGCAAGGCATACATTTTACCCAGTTCTTATTCCTTTTATTCACTCTAAACGCTTATCTACGAGCAATATTTATTTATTTAATGGTAAAACGTTGCAATCTGTTCGATGGACCAGGAGGCAACGGTAAAGGGAAAGTAAGAAAAATAATACAAAAATCTGTTCGGCATTCGCCCAAAGACGGGAGGAAAACCCCTCCAAAAACCTCCCGTGGACGGTAGAGATTTTAGCAATAATTACATAATTATAGAGTTGTCACACCACCTTTGCAGAACATAGATAGTATACATATACATAACATTTCGTACATTAAAACAGAAAAATATATAAAATACATATAATCACATATATGAATTCATAAATGACCATCATAAATACAAACAATTAAAANAATTACATAATTATAGAGTTGTCACACCACCTTTGCAGAACATAGATAGTATACATATACATAACATTTCGTACATTAAAACAGAAAAATATATAAAATACATATAATCACATATATGAATTCATAAATGACCATCATAAATACAAACAATTAAAATGCTATAACCTATTTAGCTTCGTTTTGAAAAGTTTTCGGCATTGGAATGAGAAGTTCTCCAGGTAAATCATTTCATTTCCTTATACCTCTATTGATGAAGGAATCCTTCGCCACATTGGTTTTCTGCTCCCGTTCCTTTATTTTTAATCTGGATATCTCGATAACCGAACCCTAATTTTGGTTTCGAAAGGAACACGTAGCGTCTTTCGGACAGCTATTCAACGTAATGAATGTGTATTTCAAACATACTTGCGGTTAGGAGATTATTAGAAGGTTACAATTCATGATGAGAAGGTTAATGATTTAAGGTGCCAAAGACTGAGAGTGTTTAGATGTTGGATATTTTAAAAAATGTACCCAATACTATACGCACACATCTAACTAATAAAGTACTGAAAAACTTCAGCACCGAAAGTGACCACAGGTTCGTATGCTACAGATTGAAGACTACCCTCCGTATGGAGCGAAAGAAGTAGATTTCCCTTAAGCATGAAATAAGCAACGGCAATCTGGATCTATCTAAAATATGATGAAATCTAAAGTTGGCAGATTTTCTAATTCTAGTGTGGCCAAGCGTATGGTTGAGCATGCTCATGATATTCCAGTGGCTGATATGAAGTTAATTTGTAATATTAATTCTGGTTTAAATTCTTGGGAGTATCTACACATTTACAAAAAATGTAATTCTGTCATAAACACCGATGTAGATCTTGATACGAAATTATATTGTCTGCTGGATTCCACTGAGAAATGTTCTTTTGTTTCAATGTGGTTCTGGTTTCCCATCTTTTCACATCAGTCACCCTCTGCTCCTGAGGATTCTCTCGTTGAGAGCGAAATGCGCATCGGGTTTCTCCTTGGTTTTGATGTTTTTTTTTCAGTTTTGTTTGAGAGTTTTGGACTCTTGTTCGAGCTATGCAAGTCTATCAGAGCGGCAAAGAAGGAAGACTTGGTGACATAGCAACGACAAGCCCAGAATAGAGATAATTGGAAAGCGCTTAGGGGTGTCTATATCCGTCGTCGGACTGAAGATAGCTGACGGTGACGATACACTCACAACTTTCAGTATTCCACAAATTGAATTTCGCATAGTTGGTCTTTGAGTCGCAGATTGACACAGTGTCATGCCAACTTGCGAGCTGCTGGAATGTAAATGGGTCATCGTCACACCAAAATAACAAACTTAAAATTATCTCCGATGCACATACTTTTGTGTACGTAACTGAATATAAAATAAACTACACGTGATAAAACATTCATCGCCGCTACTTCATTAACACATTTTTAGTAACCGCAGTAAGGTAGTAAGGACCATCTTCGTAACCTCTTTGTTTGCTAACGAGGTTTTACTCTATAGAGAAATTTCACGGTGATTACGTGGAGATGTAAAGAATAGGTATCTGTACTAATGGCATTGGTTTCAGACTATTTAGAACCGATGTCTTCATATAACAAGGCTCTTTATCTTATATATCGGACCGCCTTCGTATATCCCCGAGGTTCATAAATCCTAATCTTTAAGACTTTGGGAACGGAAAATTAGGTTGAAAGTCCTCTCCTGAGCTCAATATTGCCCCCGAGGCTCTTTTTGACAAATAAGAGGCGCATTCTCACGTCCTGGGTTTGGCTTTTTTGCGAAAGCCACATTTTCCTTTGGATTATTACTCGCGGTGGAAGGATGGAAAGCCGTTTAATTTGACGGGGAGCTCCTCTGAGATGAAACTGTGATGTAATGAAACCCTCTGGAAATGCATCAAAGCATGCGACGACGTCGGTGGATGAATCTCTTGGTTATCTCCGCAGACTTAATTTTTCAGTTTCCTAGAAACATCCTTAAAAAAATTGGGACGAGGCAAAATGTGGTGTTGAGCTACTTCGATAGAAAGATGCTGTTAATATCCTCACAGAGATTGAAAATACTTGGTTTTGGGTACGAATAGTCACAGCTAGATGATGTGATATATTATTCGATTAAAAAGAGACACCTCCAACTTTTCGGTAGTGTAAAACTACGTAGGAGTGAGCAAATATGCGAGAAATTCGTCGAGGAATGTTCTGCAGTAACTCGAGATCAATGTCGCAAATAATTATCGCGACTAATTACTAAAATAATTAATTTACGCATATTAATTGAGTTATGTTTTGAGTAATATAAATAGAAATTCGCTAACGTCAACCTCAAAGTTGCAATAATATTCTGCGATTGATGATTTCCCATTGATATTCCCATGTTGAAAATAAGGAAATTAATGAATCCATCATGATTTGCATATGCATAAATGACACACCTGTCAGTGCCTTAAATATCAAAAGTGCTTAAAAATATCTCCTGCTTCTACATTGTTACATGTACTTCGTTAATATATACTGTACGGTAACAGCAGTACAAATGTAATTTTCTTGTAACTACAGGGTAGCTACGTACTAATTAATATAGGTATCTAAGTAAATGTAAGATGAAGAGCTAAATTTTACGAGTTACCAATTCATGTTGACAAATTACTATACATACGTTTAATAAAGTTATTTTTCCAATCCGGATACACAAAGAAAATTGGATTGCGAATGGTTTGAATAATGTGATGAAATGAATACCTCCACTCGGCCAATGTGCAAGGCATACATTTTAATGACTTATTCTAATACTCTCCAAAATTAGTGTGGAGTGAATTATTAACCTATAAATCCGCAAAATTACATGGCAATGACAGAAAATATATTGTAAAATTGTCTAAAAGGAATTACGACTGAATTCGGCATTTCCTAGTTGTTCTTCTTACTGTGTCCGAAAAATTTGCCGATGAAGTTGTAACTCATTTCATCACGAAAAATGAGCAAAGATCAGTCTTTGAAATCAATGACTAATCGAAAGATAAAATGAAATACAATGATAATGTTTCGTCATTTTTACCACGGTTTTCTTGAACTGCGTCAATACTGCAACGAGCCCTGAAGTTTTCTCAAAAACTTCGAGACTGTAATTTTCTGTAAAAATTGACAAAGTTGGACACCCATCCTTCTATAAGGCGTGCTAATAACGGAAATTTAAATACGGAAACACAAAATCCAATCTTTTCTAAATACGTATGCATAGTTTCAAGTTCCGCACTCAAAAAGCAATCAATTTCTGGCCTCTTGGCCTGCTTTTTTCGATTCTAGCCCACTGTTCCACGGCTTAGAGAGTATTTTAAATCTCCATTTAAAAACAGCCGTATACAACTGCCTCTATTACGAGTCGGTTAATACCAAAGTTATTTAATAAAAGAGATATTTAACCAACGGATGTTTCGAATACGTTTGTAATAATCCTATTGAAAATACTAGTTGAGAAACTAAAAGTTTGAGCATTTTTATTTTAAAATCACAAAATGCATTAGATAATGAGTTACTTAAAATTAATTTCGAATTATCCCAGGTTGTTCTCTGGGTCATATGAAGAGTCCTCCTTAAGAAATTAATGTCATACTTAACGCCTGCAGAAATTTTGTGTTTGGTACATCGGAATTGTTAACAGTGACCACTCAACCAAATGCAATCCGAATGCTTTTCTGAAATACCATTTAGAAAACAGTGTGGGATGTTCCTTGAAAGCAATATATTTAGAAAGAGCTTTTTAAGGAAATATCCTTATTATTGTTTACATCCTTACATATTATATGGGTAAATGTTGTTGGGAATAGTGATGGGAAGTCCTTAAGATTCAATCGGCCGGAGATATTCGACGAAAAGGGGATTTATGCGCGGATTAGATTATTCGGGTTATCAATCTACGGGAATGGAGGAAACGAAGAGCTGTTAAACAGTGGAAGAGACGGAAGGGGGTCAAGGTGAAAACGAGTTCGATATCAACTGGGAGTGGTAGAACTTTCAACGCGTATCCGCCTATGCGTTCTCCGAAGTACGTAATTGAAGTTCAGCGACGCGCGGAAAATTTCATTGATATGCATATCGGAGACCGATTCGAGAATCATCGATCTGACAGAGCAACAGAGAATTCCACCGAGAAAAGGGAGAAATGAGGCGCTTTCTTTCCCTCGGTTTTTACCAATACTTTAAAGCACATCCGCAGAAACTGAGTTGCTGAATTTGGTTTAGGATATCTGAATGAAAGGACTATAGTATGATATTGATGTGGAACCATGTCCAGAAAAGAGGTCAGACGTATGGGGAATGTAATTCGTAGAACTAACTAAAATTCGTACCTAAGATGCAGGAACGAACGCTTAGCAATTTCCACAGAAAATATTTTTTATTTGCTGCTAGTTGCGAATATGTTGGTAAAAGAGTGGGGAGATTAGAGGTGACCGGAAAGAGGAAGGTAGGACGACCTAAGATGAGATGGAAGGACAAGGTAGCAGAAGACCTTAAAGAGAAAGGCTGGAGATTTAAGTTGCGTATAAATGTAGAAGTCATCAGACATAATACACTTAGACGAAACTAATCGCAAATAAAAATATTTTCAGTGGAAATTACTAAGTGTTCGTTCTCACTTATAAAGTATGGCGCCGTTCCACAAAGCAGAGCTTGGGCATATTAGATTAAATTTAGTTTAACCTCGCGATCAGAAATCTTCAGAAAAGCAGTGGAGAGGTTGAAGTAAAGTAAAGTATCGAGGCGTATACGAAGAAATGAAAGAGAAAAAGTCTGCCGGTGCCGACACTCGAACCCGGGTCACTCCGGGCGGTTACTCTAAGCACGAGCTACCACGAGCACAGCAGTACTGTATGAGTAAAGTGCAGATCTATCGCTCCTTTAATTTAGTAGGCTATGATGGGTGCTCAGGAAGATCCATCTAACAGTAAGATGGCAGGACATCAAAAATGCCACCTCACCATCATAGCGGAGTTCCTGAAGGTTTGGTTCCCAACGATCTCGTGCTTTCCCAGCGAACTGCTTGAAGAAATCTCTCTCGGGTTTCCACCCGGGTCAGGGCGTTGGTTGTCAGGGTGTACACCCTGAAGATGGCTGCAGAGAGAGTAGTCGAAACGTCGCACAGTGGGCTAGAATCGAAAAAAAAGCTGCCCAAAAATAAGAAAATGGTTTTTTTGAGCGCGGACCTGGAGACTCTGCATGGGTATTCTTAAATAAATTCTACTTGTAACTAGCAAATCATATACTTTTATTCATTAAAATGCATTTATTTTATGCATTAAAATTCTACAAGGGGTCAAAATTGACCAAATTTTACGAAACAAACTTGTCTTCGATTTTTCACAAATTTCTTCAATTTCAAGCCGCCACTGAACCCAAATGAGCAAAATTGTCGGATAGAAAACGATGCTGTATTATGAATATATTTTGTGTACTTTATATTACTTGGTTTTAATGATCACAGTAGAAAATTTGCATAAGTTATACTACAAAATGGCAAACCCATATTTTACGGCAAATTTTCACCTAAAGCGAGGAAAATTGTAGTGATGTACCACGATGGACATGGGCTAACTTATACCACAATGTTCTTTGAACCTTTCTAAAGAGGAATCTGAGATAAAATCCTGCAACAATTTGCGACGCCAATTTATATACCGAATTTTTGATGGCGATGCAAGAGCCATATCCGCGCGGCGGAGCGTCACCCTCCATGACGATCTCGGATTTGAGAGGATATACGGACCAACACGCTTCTTAAATGTATTTTTACTGGTTTATAAGTATGATTCCTACTCTGTACACACTTTAAGTTTGAATATGTTTTGAAAATCCCAATGTCATGAATGAAAAAATCTCGTTTTGTTCGATTTAAATATAGCACAAAATTTTGTTTGCCTACGCCTACCTTGTCAATATTTCGGTAATATTAAGCTGTAATTATTTTTTGATAAAAGTAAGCTGGTAATGTTTAAATATCTATGTAATGAAATTAATGAGACCTTACCTCCATCCTTATAATACTCTCATTGTCAGAGGAGTCTTCATCTCCGTACGTCATTTCGTCTTCATGGCTCATGATCACGAGCTCCTTCGCTTCTTATCTCATTTTTCTTGCTTTTTTGTAACGTTAACGTTAATCGGATGTTAATAGCAATTTCCGAAGGAAGTCTTCATTGGTGGCAACTCGCGAGTGTTTCCTGCTGAATCGCTCACACTATTTTCTCGTGTCTTTATTTCGGGCCTCCGAAAGTTGCCCCAAACGAAGATTGGATTCCTTTAAGATGTCTGTGCCGTGAATTAAAACTTTATGGATAGTTGGTGGCATGTAATACCACGGATATAATTATTTATTTATAAACTCGACAGGGATTTCTTCGCATGGTTCACATACTTGAATTAAGATTAAAAAATAAGGGAGATAAGGTCCGTCGTAGCCGGAAGCTTCCGGAAGCACGTCTCTCACTTTCCGGGTAAGTACTCTACTTTGTGAGTTTGCCACCTCAGCGAGGACCATCTTGCGGCAGTAGTTCGTGCCACTAAATGTGGAGGTTGCTCGCCTTGCTCACCAAATCATTCCCAAACAGAGTGGAATAGACGCGGCATGGTAGTTCGGTGGTTAGAATACATGTCCGGATTATGGGAGGCCTAGGTTGGAGTCCCAGTCATGTCGCTACTTTTCACACCTGTTATTCCTTGGGTTTCAGCCGCGCGGTTCTTCCGTGCTAAGTTATTCGCCTTTCCATAATCCTTAGCATTATAATTTATCGGTGGGAGCGGAAAAACTCGGTTTCACGTAGGCAGACAGAACCGAAAGCGATACCGAAACTTGTCCGCAAATTGTCTTTCTCCATTGAACCGGAGCTAAAATCGGAAGTAAAGTATATCTTTGTTCGGAGTCTTGATGAAAACACTACATTTTCCTTTAAGTTTGGATCGCATCGATTTGAACACATTCGTTGTTCTAGTCGTCGTAGTAAATCTTTTGTAATTAAAGATATTGTTCGTTTTATTTAGAATGGGAACCGACATCCCGAACTGAATAAATAATCGTATCCGATTTCGGCTCCGGCTCAAGAACGTATCGGTTCCGTTTCGGTTTTCGTACTGGTAGAAATAACGGCTTTTATCAGTTTCCAGTACGGTTCCCTTCCAACACCATGGAGGAAAGTCATATCTGAGCTTGATTTTTAGTGTGATGCGGCGAGTTTTTCTCCTCTATTCTCTTCTATATTGCTGTTTCGCCGTAGCAGGTGTTTTCTCTCTTCATCGACCTTAAGTAGCAAAGAATATACTCAACTGAAGAGGCATAATTTAGTGGGACTTCATGTCCAGATTAATGCAAGGGACTCACCTCTTCCAGAGGATGCTTTATCCAAAGTTAATTAACCTAGTAAGTACCGTGGAAATTGTTGTCTACGAATTCGGGACTAGTTTCCTTCGGAAAAGTTTATTCCTGTGTTTTAATTAGTTACCAAAGTTTATTCCATCAAAACTTCTTCTGTCTTTCTACCGTTAATTCCGTACATGTGCTTCAAAACCGATCCATCACGGCAAGTAGGTGGGTTTAGAAAATGCATGTTCTTCTATGTTGCGCACACTGAGGCTTTCCCAAAATGCATGACATCAAGGAAGTTGGTGATTAACAATTGCTATCGCGTTCTACGTATCTGCTATATTTTGTGAACACAATGCGTTTAAGCCACGTTGATTTTGTAGCGATTAACTCGAAATATAGTCCAATTCTAAGTCATTAGCATTCCTCGGAAAGGAACAGGATTTTGTGTAGGTACTTCATGACTTGGATGGTTTAAAATCCAAGGTCACGATTTTGTCGACCCACAAAGATATCGCTTTAATTTAAATAAACAAACACACGCATTTATCTAGTCAAATCTGCCATTATCTAGTCAAATCTACCACTAGACAAAAGGTTAAGCTTAGTAACTAGATGGTGATATTGAATGTATATCGAAACTGACGGTGACCGATTACACCTGACGATGCTACTCTTTCACCGAAACCGGCCGAGGTGGCGGAGTGGTCTACGCGCTAGCATTGCAACCACAAGGTTCCTGGGTTCGATTCCCAGATGGTCGAATATTTCCGGTTTGGGAATGGTTGTGTGTATTCGTCCTTTGTTGTTGTTTGAAGCCTACCACTGTAATGCTCCAGTAAATGGATGTTTTGTAAATGGATGATGTGGGGTAGTAAATAAATAAAAAATAAAATGAAAACCCGTCGTGTTTAATAAGACATGCGGAGAAATACCCAAGTTTTTTCTCTTCCGTTTTTACACTGTTGGCTTGGGAGAATTTTGCCAATACTTATCAATACCGCCATATAACAATATCAATACCGTCATATAAAAATATCAATAACGCCATATTTTTTTACATTCATGATATATTGTGGTTAAGCATGATGTTATAATTTGAACGTCATTCAATCTGGTAGCTAACTTAACCATCACTTAAAATATCGGCCTTAATTATCAACTATGACTTAATACTTAACTATCGATTAACATGGTTTGTTAAAGTTTACCTGGAGGTTGAAGAGATTTCATCATAGAATCTACGGATTCGCCCTCGACTTCGTGGTGGTTCTCCATTACATATATGGCACTTCTCCGTTATAAAGGAAAAGAACACTTCTTTCTACCTTTACCGCAATAATATATTTCATCGGCAAGGGTGAGATCAATTTTAGATTGTTCTACAACCTCGCAACGATATACATTCCTTTTACTGATGGCAGAACTAATAAGATGATGTTATATCTTCAAAAGATTTCCCTCTCATTGCAGGTGGAAATCAATTTAGATTAGTACCAATTACACACGCGATTGGCAATTTTGGTCTCAAAAGGTAATTTTTGTTGCATATTTAGAATGAATTTCGTTCGTCAATCATATTAATCATGGTTTAACATTTAAATCCCGTTGTTATTTAAAAATAAC
>KZ309048.1:0-77428 GCA_000376725.2 Ladona fulva
ACTAAATAAACAGTGATGCGCCTCCATAACTCTTTCTTCGTTTACTCTTCGAATGACTTCTTCATTAGAAGACTCGCCGCGTTAATTTCATCATTTTAATTTGTGCCTTGGGTTTAGGGTCACCCAGTCGAGAATCACCAGGGGCGAAAGGACTGGTCGCCGCAAGACTGCCCGTCAATGAGTCCATATATCACGGAAATAAAAGGAAAATCCGTGTATTGGATTTAATTAACGGTTCTGTTCGATGCAACCTTACATTGTTTACGTTCGACAAATGTTCAAATGTTATATGTTGCGCTCAAATATTCTCGTTTCCCCGCTTCGCGGTTTTTCTCCATAAACCTCCCGTTGAGGTATTTTTCCCCACAATAGTAATAATGACAAATACGTTCTCTGACTGAATTTCCTTCTCGTTCGACCCATTCTACACTCAATCCCTTACTTGCTGCTACTTCCACAGCTGCCGATATTCCTACTTAAATTGCAGAATTCTTCCACGCATTCAGAATACGTAATTTAGCTTGAAATTATCTCTTCTTTCAGATAACAAGGTATCACTTTAATTCATTTTGAAGATTCTCTCTTGGTCTTTTAAATAGATTTCAGATTTTTATTAGCTCCTTTTTCTGCTTAGTAATTTTGGCTGTATAATCTTCAAGTCGTAGCATGTTTTTTGTTCCTCCATGTATTCGTATTCCGGCTTTTATCTTTTGCTTGACTTCATTTATTGCGTCTAAAACGTACACTTTGGAGAGAATCTCTTTAAAATACGAGATGAAAGATTTGGCTCTGCAAAAATACTCTTGGAATTTTTTCCGAGTTCCCATGTTATAACTCGTTGCCCGTAGCGGAACAAATCGTCACTTAAACGGCGATGGCATATATGACCTGTATCCCACAGACATTTTCTGACATCATCATTTTTTCAAGATAGCAATCGTCAGACTTATGGAATGAGGTGAATTCTTCTCCACAGCCTTTTAACTAGGTGAAATTGGATACGTACTTGAATCCAAATCTTTGAGTAGATGCTGCGTACATTCCTGAGTAAATTCTTGTATCTCCTCTTTGATTGACAGAAATGAAGGAGGAATTCTTAGGCATATGTTAATAAGTACACTAAAGACGATGACTTCATGACCACATAAGGAGGTCGGCCTCATCAGACAAGTATAACCTGCGGTAGCCCTTTGCGCTGTTTGGTATATTTAAAATATGGGATTCTCTGTGTTTTGCCTTTATTGATTGCGATAACATCGAATAAATTTGGCATCAAGTATTTACTCAGCGAACTAAGATATCGAATATTTGGAAATGTTAAAAAAATACACTTAAACCACGCCGAACATTCTCTTAAAAAAGGTTACACTTTGGAATATCCTACACCGCAAAGCCTAAAATTTGGCATGCATTCGAAAATTCAGGGATTGAACTATAAAGGTTAAATCAGTAACATTTGCTTCTGTCATTCAGCAAAATTATAAAAATTCTTTTTCTTGTTTTTATTTACGTTCGTCGAAATTAGACGATAAAGTGAATAGAGTAGCCCATAATTGAGAATATTATTCGTGCATATGATACAGACGTACTCTACACCTACTGATTTTTTTTGGCTCAGAAAACCAGGTAAATGAACGAGAGGCCTAGATAGTATCACTATCCCTCTGAAAGCATATTACACGATAATGATAGACTGCCTAGGTAGATACTAGAAGTTACGAGTTACGTTTCAAATCGAGGTTAGTAGGGTAACACGCGATGTAGATGCTATCCTGCAAAAGATATGAAGAGTAATTTATTCCCTTAACAATAGTTGGTTCTTTAACAAGAGTCGGTGGGTTAAGCAGAGAAATATTTACAAGGAGGATTTGCTGTATGTAACACAGTTTCGACAGCTGAGATCAGTTCGCACGTAGGTTCCCACCGGGAATCGAACCCGGGACCGCATTCATCGAAACGCATTGCCCACTTGGCTATCTGGGAGCCCAACAACAAAGTTATTTATCAATTTTACTCATTCACAATTTTATATTGTGGATTATCAAAAGTTATAAATCTCTCTGTTGTTTTAGAACTATATTATTCAGCAAATTCTCGTTGCGTTTAATTTGTATCAAGTACTTCCCTATAAGATAATTCATTTTTCCTTCATAATAGAGTCCAAATTACTAATACAAGATTTGTATACGGTTCTTGGAACATATTTCGTTCGCTATAAACACTGATGGATGTGGCACTTTTCATCATAACGTTTCGTTTAGATTGAATATCCGGGAAAATGTAGTCCATCTTCCCTTATACCTCAAAAGGTATGACGAAGACTGATGTGAAAGGTAACAGAAAAAGACTGGTAACATTCTCAATGTAGAGTGTTTTGTTGTATTTCTATCATACTCTATTGTACTGCGATTCCACCCCATCGTAGGGAGGAAATGAAAGACTGGGGACCTTTGAGGGTGCGGGGTGGATTGAAATAAGTATAGCTGGCTCGATGGTTTAAGTGAGGAAGAAAATCTGGAGGTGATGATGGATTTTTTGCACGAATTAAAGGGTTGATTTGAGAGGGGACGAATTGTGAAGAAAAGAATAATTGATGGTAGAAAGCTAGAAAAAAGACGGAATAACAAAGACAAGAGGTAGTTGATGAGATAAAGGGTGGTGTTATTTGTCAAAAAGAAAAATGGAAGGAATGAGTGGGCAATTTAGAGCCTATGAGACAGCAGAAGTTCGATATGTTCCTATGCGCTTAAATTCACACGCCAAGTGGAAGACTCGTGCAATTCCGCATTCTAAGGCAAGCTATATTTCTCCTTTAAGCATTTTCCTATTGTTTGAAGGAATTAGCACTGTACGATAGTACGCAGCACATGGTACATTTTCCTTTCCACTCTTAAAACAAGGCCGGACATCAGTTAACGATACATCAATGACCTGTGCGATAAGATCGATAGCAATGTGAGGATATTTGCGGATGAATCGGTAATATAAAGAGAAATATCAAGTGACGAAGATAGCACTTCATTCTCAAACGATTTTAGCTCATATACAAATGTGATACGAAAAACGGTAACTAGATCTAAATGTAAATAAATGCTTTGTAGGAAATGTCTTCGAAAGGAAACAATTGCGATACAACCACCCGTACAAAATTAGTGGAATGAATATAAATGTAGTCGAATCAGTTGAATATCTTGGAATCATCCTCGCCAATAATCTAAACTGGAGCACACATATTCGAAAAATATTCGGTAATGCAACTAAAAAGCTCGGTTTAATAAAGCGTATTGTAGGAGCGATGAAAAGGTTAGAAAGCGATGTTATTTCACGTTAGTTAGGCCCCATCTGGAATATACGGTGAGTATATGGCATCCAGCGGATGAAACGAATGCTTGCGAACTCGAGAAAGTGCAGCGCAAGGCGATGCGATTTGTTAAAAGGTACTACGATAGAGGAGCAAGCGTCACGCAAATGCTCTCAGACGCAGGTTGGGAATCCTTGAAAGGAAGGAGATTAGAAGCTAGGTTGCAATTGTTAGATAAATTCAGAGGAAGTACATTTTCGGAAGACGAAATCAGTATTATGCGACCCCACTGCTACTTCGGCCGATCCGACAGTGAGCGTAAAATAAGATAAATAGATGCGAGGAAAAGTCGTTTTAGAGACTCCTTCTTTCCGCGCACGATACGCGATAACAATAAATTAAAGAGGTAACCCCAACGCTTGGTGTTTACACCCCCTGCCACACGCCCAAAGGCTGTTTGCAGGGTATTTATGTAGATGTAGATGTACGTGGAAGGATCGGGCAGTAAATTCGCCTGTCCCTTATCGACTAAATTACCAGTGCTTGTATTGGGGCACCGCGTAGAGGAGATGGCTGTGAAAGGCAAAAAGATTATCTTGAGGATGATTCTTATGCTTAGGAATCGCGTGGAAATTCCATTCGCAGCTGAATACGTGCTCTTCTCAAGGTCTTCGGTTCATTTGGCCATACGTTACGCGATGTGGTGCAATTCATACGATGACTACTTGTTATCTCACTCTCGGGAAAGCACTGAATCAGAATACTTAGAGTTCCTCGCGTATTTTCCTACTACGGTGTGGAATAAATCACTTTAAAAGATTTCCATTCCACCCCTTTTTATGAGATGATGCATTAACGCGATGAACCTGACCGTGGCCTTACTATTACTATAATCATATGCAATATCCTGGCTAGGCAATAACCAAAAAGATGACTTCCGGCATTACGCCGATAAAAATGTTTTCAGACGTTCCTTATATTTGAACGCATTCATCATTATAGATTGGTTTGGAGCTCTCTGGCCAGTTCTTTCATAAGCAAATCACTTCATTACCTCAAGATTGGCGTCTAGCAATAACTTTTAAAAGTGCCTCGACAACCCAGAGGTCACTTCACACATTGGGACCCCTCCGGGAATCGAACCGGGGACTGCGTTCACCCAAGGCGAACGCGCTACCTCATAATTTCTAACCTTAACACAAATCATTACCTACCTCTCATAATCCTGATATTTCTATGAAGTTACACCCATACCCCATTCCTTTCAATTATCTTTTCAGTTAACTATTGTGCCCTAAAGTGAGCCCGATCGGTTTCCTTCCTCTTTTAAACAAAGTTTTCCATCGACGTCTCTCTTCGTTGGTTCCTCGAAGGGCTTCGTCGTTGTTTAGTCGGTCAATTCATTTTATTTTCTTTTTCTCTAATAGTAGCGCATCTCCTTCGTTTTTTATCTTCTCTTCCTATATCCAAATATCACGACGATGTAAGGTAATACTCTATGCATAGGTTTTTACTAACCCATTCTTTATGGTCAAGCTTGTACAGCTTTATGTCAACAGTTGTCTTTTCTGACAAAACGCTGCATAATTAGGAATGTCTACGTAAGAATAACATAACTGTTTGACCCACATTTTCACCGTTCTGTAAAGTGGCTTCATAAAACCGCATCTCTCTCTCTTATAACAAGGTATGCGTTCGTGAGTTACAGCGATTTCGTAGGGAGTCCTGGAAAGCGTTGGCTTCCGTGATAGTTCACTTATCGCATCTGGAGTACCGACGCTAAAAATGCACAGCATTTCGGACGAGGAACGCCATCTCTCACCAAGCAGAGATCAACGGCATCTCGAAGACTCACGAATGGTGAAACTTCCTTCGACTACCGTTCCATACGTTCTGAGTTGATGTAACATTTCCCTTTGCAGCACGGTAATAAGGTCTTCATTAAGGTGAGATTGAGACTGAAAAGTCTCTTCTTCCATCTAAGCTGTCGTCATAAATGAAACGAATAAATTTGTAAATAGAGAAAAAGTTAGGCAGGATTTGCGGATGTACAAAACCTAGGTAAAGTCGTAGGAAATAATATCCACAGCAGGAAAACACCCACAAAGAAGAGGGGTGTGAAAAATCTGCACAATTCTACTGATATTACAAACTAAAAGGTTTGAAGGAAACCGTGTATATGGAAATCACTTGAGCAGTACTGTAACAAAATTAACTAAAGCTAATTCACTCAAACGATAAAAATCTATACGGTGAGGTTAAGTAAAGCTAGGAATGAAAAGACTGTAAAAATTCCACAATATATTTCACTAACACGACCTGTTTTAATTAGAGCATAGTCATCATCAGGTAGACCTGATGGTGACTATGATATGATGATGACCATGTTCTAGTTGAAACCGGTCGTGTTGGTGAAATATATTGTGGAATTTTTACAAAATGTTAAATCGATACGGAGATGTCTAAAGCGAAAAATGAATTCAAGGATGGGGTGGTTCGAGTGTAAGCGCGATAAATCTTGAGGCTATTACCCCGAATGAAATTGCAATATCAATGTAGAAGTAGTATTGCATTCTTCATAATGTATATTTTACCCTCCATGTTCTGGTTTCTCCAGTTAGTTCACTTAGCAACGGTGTAGCTCTCTTTCCAAACAATCCTTGTTTGTTCACACCTGCCTGTCTTTCCTCCGCCACATCTGTTCACTATTGAGATCAGGAATTTTCCATTGCTTCCTCAAACTTTCATTATTTCCTCAACTTTATTACTTCCTCTTCCTGTTGTGTACAAGTCCGTTCCATTTGTCATCTAGAGCGTCATACCTTCCTTCGGTCGAACGAATAGAATAATAAAAAGCAATTGCAAAGAATTCAATTTATTTATACAAAACCACAAAGTATACTTTGTGGTTTTGTATAAATAAATTGAATTCTTTGCAATTGCTTTTTATTATTCTATTCGTTCGACCGAAGGAAGGTATGACGCTCTAGATGACAAATGGAACGGACTTGTACACAACAGGAAGAGGAAGTAATAAAGTTGAGGAAATAATGAAAGTTTGAGGAAGCAATGGAAAATTCCTGATCTCAATAGTGAACAGATGTGGCGGAGGAAAGACAGGCAGGTGTGAACAAACAAGGATTGTTTGGAAAGAGAGCTACACCGTTGCTAAGTGAACTAACTGGAGAAACCAGAACATGGAGGGTAAAATATACATTATGAAGAATGCAATACTACTTCTACATTGATATTGCAATTTCATTCGGGGTAATAGCCTCAAGATTTATCGCGCTTACACTCGAACCACCCCATCCTTGAATTCATTTTTCGCTTTAGACATCTCCGTATCGATTTAACATTTTGTAAAAATTCCACAATATATTTCACCAACACGACCGGTTTCAACTAGAACATGGTCATCATCATATCATAGTCACCATCAGGTCTACCTGATGATGACTATGCTCTAATTAAAACAGGTCGTGTTAGTGAAATATATTGTGGAATTTTTACAGTCTTTTCATTCCTAGCTTTACTTAACCTCACCGTATAGATTTTTATCGTTTGAGTGAATTAGCTTTAGTTAATTTTGTTACAGTACTGCTCAAGTGATTTCCATATACACGGTTTCCTTCAAACCTTTTAGTTTGTAATATCAGTAGAATTGTGCAGATTTTTCACACCCCTCTTCTTTGTGGGTGTTTTCCTGCTGTGGATATTATTTCCTACGACTTTACCTAGGTTTTGTACATCCGCAAATCCTGCCTAACTTTTTCTCTATTTACAAATTTATTCGTTTCATTTATGACGACAGCTTAGATGGAAGAAGAGACTTTTCAGTCTCAATCTCACCTTAATGAAGACCTTATTACCGTGCTGCAAAGGGAAATGTTACATCAACTCAGAACGTATGGAACGGTAGTCGAAGGAAGTTTCACCATTCGTGAGTCTTCGAGATGCCGTTGATCTCTGCTTGGTGAGAGATGGCGTTCCTCGTCCGAAATGCTGTGCATTTTTAGCGTCGGTACTCCAGATGCGATAAGTGAACTATCACGGAAGCCAACGCTTTCCAGGACTCCCTACGAAATCGCTGTAACTCACGAACGCATACCTTGTTATAAGAGAGAGAGATGCGGTTTTATGAAGCCACTTTACAGAACGGTGAAAATGTGGGTCAAACAGTTATGTTATTCTTACGTAGACATTCCTAATTATGCAGCGTTTTGTCAGAAAAGACAACTGTTGACATAAAGCTGTACAAGCTTGACCATAAAGAATGGGTTAGTAAAAACCTATGCATAGAGTATTACCTTACATCGTCGTGATATTTGGATATAGGAAGAGAAGATAAAAAACGAAGGAGATGCGCTACTATTAGAGAAAAAGAAAATAAAATGAATTGACCGACTAAACAACGACGAAGCCCTTCGAGGAACCAACGAAGAGAGACGTCGATGGAAAACTTTGTTTAAAAGAGGAAGGAAACCGATCGGGCTCACTTTAGGGCACAATAGTTAACTGAAAAGATAATTGAAAGGAATGGGGTATGGGTGTAACTTCATAGAAATATCAGGATTATGAGAGGTAGGTAATGATTTGTGTTAAGGTTAGAAATTATGAGGTAGCGCGTTCGCCTTGGGTGAACGCAGTCCCCGGTTCGATTCCCGGAGGGGTCCCAATGTGTGAAGTGACCTCTGGGTTGTCGAGGCACTTTTAAAAGTTATTGCTAGACGCCAATCTTGAAGTAATGAAGTGATTTGCTTATGAAAGAACTGGCCAGAGAGCTCCAAACCAATCTATAATGATGAATGCGTTCAAATATAAGGAACGTCTGAAAACATTTTTATCGGCGTAATGCCGGAAGTCATCTTTTTGGTTATTGCCTAGCCAGGATATTGCATATGATTATAGTAATAGTAAGGCCACGGTCAGGTTCATCGCGTTAATGCATCATCTCATAAAAAGGGGTGGAATGGAAATCTTTTAAAGTGATTTATTCCACACCGTAGTAGGAAAATACGCGAGGAACTCTAAGTATTCTGATTCAGTGCTTTCCCGAGAGTGAGATAACAAGTAGTCATCGTATGAATTGCACCACATCGCGTAACGTATGGCCAAATGAACCGAAGACCTTGAGAAGAGCACGTATTCAGCTGCGAATGGAATTTCCACGCGATTCCTAAGCATAAGAATCATCCTCAAGATAATCTTTTTGCCTTTCACAGCCATCTCCTCTACGCGGTGCCCCAATACAAGCACTGGTAATTTAGTCGATAAGGGACAGGCGAATTTACTGCCCGATCCTTCCACGTACATCTACATCTACATAAATACCCTGCAAACAGCCTTTGGGCGTGTGGCAGGGGGTGTAAACACCAAGCGTTGGGGTTACCTCTTTAATTTATTGTTATCGCGTATCGTGCGCGGAAAGAAGGAGTCTCTAAAACGACTTTTCCTCGCATCTATTTATCTTATTTTACGCTCACTGTCGGATCGGCCGAAGTAGCAGTGGGGTCGCATAATACTGATTTCGTCTTCCGAAAATGTACTTCCTCTGAATTTATCTAACAATTGCAACCTAGCTTCTAATCTCCTTCCTTTCAAGGATTCCCAACCTGCGTCTGAGAGCATTTGCGTGACGCTTGCTCCTCTATCGTAGTACCTTTTAACAAATCGCATCGCCTTGCGCTGCACTTTCTCGAGTTCGCAAGCATTCGTTTCATCCGCTGGATGCCATATACTCACCGTATATTCCAGATGGGGCCTAACTAACGTGAAATAACATCGCTTTCTAACCTTTTCATCGCTCCTACAATACGCTTTATTAAACCGAGCTTTTTAGTTGCATTACCGAATATTTTTCGAATATGTGTGCTCCAGTTTAGATTATTGGCGAGGATGATTCCAAGATATTCAACTGATTCGACTACATTTATATTCATTCCACTAATTTTGTACGGGTGGTTGTATCGCAATTGTTTCCTTTCGAAGACATTTCCTACAAAGCATTTATTTACATTTAGATCTAGTTACCGTTTTTCGTATCACATTTGTATATGAGCTAAAATCGTTTGAGAATGAAGTGCTATCTTCGTCACTTGATATTTCTCTTTATATTACCGATTCATCCGCAAATATCCTCACATTGCTATCGATCTTATCGCACAGGTCATTGATGTATCGTTAACTGATGTCCGGCCTTGTTTTAAGAGTGGAAAGGAAAATGTACCATGTGCTGCGTACTATCGTACAGTGCTAATTCCTTCAAACAATAGGAAAATGCTTAAAGGAGAAATATAGCTTGCCTTAGAATGCGGAATTGCACGAGTCTTCCACTTGGCGTGTGAATTTAAGCGCATAGGAACATATCGAACTTCTGCTGTCTCATAGGCTCTAAATTGCCCACTCATTCCTTCCATTTTTCTTTTTGACAAATAACACCACCCTTTATCTCATCAACTACCTCTTGTCTTTGTTATTCCGTCTTTTTTCTAGCTTTCTACCATCAATTATTCTTTTCTTCACAATTCGTCCCCTCTCAAATCAACCCTTTAATTCGTGCAAAAAATCCATCATCACCTCCAGATTTTCTTCCTCACTTAAACCATCGAGCCAGCTATACTTATTTCAATCCACCCCGCACCCTCAAAGGTCCCCAGTCTTTCATTTCCTCCCTACGATGGGGTGGAATCGCAGTACAATAGAGTATGATAGAAATACAACAAAACACTCTACATTGAGAATGTTACCAGTCTTTTTCTGTTACCTTTCACATCAGTCTTCGTCATACCTTTTGAGGTATAAGGGAAGATGGACTACATTTTCCCGGATATTCAATCTAAACGAAACGTTATGATGAAAAGTGCCACATCCATCAGTGTTTATAGCGAACGAAATATGTTCCAAGAACCGTATACAAATCTTGTATTAGTAATTTGGACTCTATTATGAAGGAAAAATGAATTATCTTATAGGGAAGTACTTGATACAAATTAAACGCAACGAGAATTTGCTGAATAATATAGTTCTAAAACAACAGAGAGATTTATAACTTTTGATAATCCACAATATAAAATTGTGAATGAGTAAAATTGATAAATAACTTTGTTGTTGGGCTCCCAGATAGCCAAGTGGGCAATGCGTTTCGATGAATGCGGTCCCGGGTTCGATTCCCGGTGGGAACCTACGTGCGAACTGATCTCAGCTGTCGAAACTGTGTTACATACAGCAAATCCTCCTTGTAAATATTTCTCTGCTTAACCCACCGACTCTTGTTAAAGAACCAACTATTGTTAAGGGAATAAATTACTCTTCATATCTTTTGCAGGATAGCATCTACATCGCGTGTTACCCTACTAACCTCGATTTGAAACGTAACTCGTAACTTCTAGTATCTACCTAGGCAGTCTATCATTATCGTGTAATATGCTTTCAGAGGGATAGTGATACTATCTAGGCCTCTCGTTCATTTACCTGGTTTTCTGAGCCAAAAAAAATCAGTAGGTGTAGAGTACGTCTGTATCATATGCACGAATAATATTCTCAATTATGGGCTACTCTATTCACTTTATCGTCTAATTTCGACGAACGTAAATAAAAACAAGAAAAAGAATTTTTATAATTTTGCTGAATGACAGAAGCAAATGTTACTGATTTAACCTTTATAGTTCAATCCCTGAATTTTCGAATGCATGCCAAATTTTAGGCTTTGCGGTGTAGGATATTCCAAAGTGTAACCTTTTTTAAGAGAATGTTCGGCGTGGTTTAAGTGTATTTTTTTAACATTTCCAAATATTCGATATCTTAGTTCGCTGAGTAAATACTTGATGCCAAATTTATTCGATGTTATCGCAATCAATAAAGGCAAAACACAGAGAATCCCATATTTTAAATATACCAAACAGCGCAAAGGGCTACCGCAGGTTATACTTGTCTGATGAGGCCGACCTCCTTATGTGGTCATGAAGTCATCGTCTTTAGTGTACTTATTAACATATGCCTAAGAATTCCTCCTTCATTTCTGTCAATCAAAGAGGAGATACAAGAATTTACTCAGGAATGTACGCAGCATCTACTCAAAGATTTGGATTCAAGTACGTATCCAATTTCACCTAGTTAAAAGGCTGTGGAGAAGAATTCACCTCATTCCATAAGTCTGACGATTGCTATCTTGAAAAAATGATGATGTCAGAAAATGTCTGTGGGATACAGGTCATATATGCCATCGCCGTTTAAGTGACGATTTGTTCCGCTACGGGCAACGAGTTATAACATGGGAACTCGGAAAAAATTCCAAGAGTATTTTTGCAGAGCCAAATCTTTCATCTCGTATTTTAAAGAGATTCTCTCCAAAGTGTACGTTTTAGACGCAATAAATGAAGTCAAGCAAAAGATAAAAGCCGGAATACGAATACATGGAGGAACAAAAAACATGCTACGACTTGAAGATTATACAGCCAAAATTACTAAGCAGAAAAAGGAGCTAATAAAAATCTGAAATCTATTTAAAAGACCAAGAGAGAATCTTCAAAATGAATTAAAGTGATACCTTGTTATCTGAAAGAAGAGATAATTTCAAGCTAAATTACGTATTCTGAATGCGTGGAAGAATTCTGCAATTTAAGTAGGAATATCGGCAGCTGTGGAAGTAGCAGCAAGTAAGGGATTGAGTGTAGAATGGGTCGAACGAGAAGGAAATTCAGTCAGAGAACGTATTTGTCATTATTACTATTGTGGGGAAAAATACCTCAACGGGAGGTTTATGGAGAAAAACCGCGAAGCGGGGAAACGAGAATATTTGAGCGCAACATATAACATTTGAACATTTGTCGAACGTAAACAATGTAAGGTTGCATCGAACAGAACCGTTAATTAAATCCAATACACGGATTTTCCTTTTATTTCCGTGATATATGGACTCATTGACGGGCAGTCTTGCGGCGACCAGTCCTTTCGCCCCTGGTGATTCTCGACTGGGTGACCCTAAACCCAAGGCACAAATTAAAATGATGAAATTAACGCGGCGAGTCTTCTAATGAAGAAGTCATTCGAAGAGTAAACGAAGAAAGAGTTATGGAGGCGCATCACTGTTTATTTAGTTTATAGGAACACGTTGGGCATCGTTGGTTTATTGACTGTGAAAACGATTACGAACTAAAGAGTGCGATGGGAAATCTTTCATATCACTGCGATAAATATTGTGTTATTCGTTGGATAAATTATTCATACAATGACTTGTGGAACATTTCCAAGTATATGGAAGGAGCAACAGACTACTCAATACGTTCGTGGATAGGGGAGATACATTTTTCAGACATAGTGTAGGCAAATCACTACTCAAGACAGTATTAGGAGGCATGTTGGAGAGCGTAGTAATAGAGAAGAACGCAGGATAACAAAATATGATCAGGAATGATGAGATGTAGCGATTGGCTTGAGATGGACTGGAGACCGCGACAAAACAATCTTCGGATTGTTGACGATGATGCAAATACTACTACAATTCTCACACGAAATTTAAAACCCGCCTTCTATCGATAATGCTGAACCAGCCTCATCCGCTAATCATAAGCTAGAATCATGTTTTCGAAATAATTTACGATACGTCTTGCAAGATTGCGTACAAGATTTAATTTAAAACTATAAGACATATAAAATTAAACGGTAATAGAAGCATATCGAGTTCATTCATTCATCTGATGAGTTTTGGAAACGATGAATAAAACTAATTTTATGTAAATAGATCATGGAGTCCAGCAGTTAAAGAGCCTTAGTGAATTAGCTTCCCATGAGAGCAAATTCGTGAATGGCTTTCTACCATCATTAATATTCTCAGGTGAGAATGAGGTGTCTAATGATACGTTAACTTAAAAATCAGCCCTTAAATTGATCCTCTTTCAAGCAGTGCTTCTCGGAATCCCAAATTAGAGACGCAGTTCCAAGCTATACACTTGATATAATGCTGTTGTTACGAGTATTATTATTACATCATAATACACCAGATAGGTTCGGTTGTAGAAATGTAAAACAGTATTTAAACTGTATGCAACAACGACACAGCGTGAAACTTAATAGCATTTATCTGTTCCTTAAATAATAATAATTATTATTATTATTAATTGTGCTCTGAGTAATACCCATAAAAGCAAAAAAATAGGTACAATAACTTGTAAACTTACGCAAAAGTAAATAATCAACAGTGCAATGAGAAAAAGTGAATATAATTAATTTAACGCCATATACATATAAAAATAACTTTACAAAGAAAAAGACAAAGACTAAAATTTTACAATATGTATATAAAGAAATTTTAGCACTTAAGAAACTCGGCTTCGTTAAGAGAATAGNAGCGATGTTATTTCGCGTTGGGCCTCATCTTGAGTATGCGTATGGGACCCTGCCGATAAGTGCTGCATTCGGGAATTAGAAAAGGTGCAGCGGAAGGCGATACGTGATGAATTCCTACGATAAATCTTTAGAAATTAGAAAATTTAAACAAAGGGTTAATTTACAAAATATAAAAGTATCATAGGCCTCCATGTTACATAGGCCGTTCTATTACTGCTAGGAAGATCAGGGAAATAGAAACTAGAACGGATCGGCTCAAGAAGTCATTTTTTCCGGGAACGATACGCGAAAGTAATCGGTTTGGGAAGTAGAGTCATTGTGCATGACACACGCCGACCTAAAGAAAATTAGGAATATAGGATAGGATAGAGGAAAAGAAACAGGGAAATTAGAAATATATAGAAACAGGAAAATCAATCTTACGTAAAGAACGGGTGATTGAATGGTTTATCTTTGAAATCTCGTACCGAAGTGATGTTTTTAATCTGAACGGGTAGTGAATTCCAAAAATGTGAGGAAGTTATTAAAAAAATGTATTTGTGTGCGGAATGGAACAGGTAAGAATGTGAGGGCAGAAGAAATATAAATTTTGTGAGTGAAGAGATCCATAATGTATTTCGGCTGCAATTCTCGGAATAAGAAATACAGAAATGAACAAAATATGTACTTTTTATTTAAGTGTGGTTTAACCGGTTTAACTCTTTAATGCAGGCGATGCGAAGATATGTGTTTATTTTTACGAATATTAAAAAAAACAGGACGTGACCCGGTAACGTTCGTACACCCGCCTGCCGTTTATTTAAATTTGTAATTTTTCGTCGTTAAATTATCATTGTGTAGTAGGCGAAGTAGTAGTGTTGTTGAAAGTTAAAAAGTATTGGTTTGACAGGAGAGGTCTATTCGCGCAAGTGATTCCCCACTAGGAATCAAGCACCGGACCACTTTCAGCAAGGACGAGCGCGCTAACGACTTGCCTACCCGGGAACCCCCAAATTATTGTGATTTATTCTTCACAAAACCATCAAAGTTTCATTTATACTTCTTAAATTTTATGCATCACGGTCTATCGGATACTCATCGGTCACATTCCCGCCCCGCGTGTCATAACACGCGTGTGGCTCTTAAATGTCGCGTGTAAGATTTACTCTAATCTCTGGAGAAAAATCATTGATTAGAGTACGGTGATATTTAAATCAATCTACTAGTCTATTTAGTCTAAATGCTTATCTGTACGATAGATCAATCATGTTATTCATTATCATTAATCATTAAATGAGTTTCTTGGAGGAGTAAAATAGATCCTAGGTTAATTTTTGGCTAATCTCAAGTCTTGGTTCCTTATACGCGAGTTTTCGGCGGAATAGTTCAGTGGCCCTAAATTTTGTCGGCCACGAGGTCGCCACAGCCCAATGGACAGTAAACGAACGTACTTCCTGTAGCTGATCGCGAAGAAAACGGACGACTGCATCCGCGCTTTCTTCCCAATCTCCAAATTATATACTTCGAAGCAACCGGAGATCCTTTCCTCGTGCAAGAATTGTTTGAATTTTCGATGATGAATGCAGGATGTTCCAATAGGAATCTACTGTTAAGTAACGGGGAATCTGAGGGAGAAAAAGCGTAACAAATCGATAGCATAGTCAATGGAAAATGAGCTTTTTAAAAAAGGCACGACGAAAATAAACTTACGACGAATGTTTGGAAATCATTGAATAATAACTAACTCTCTTTTTCACACGAAAATACTACTGTAAAAGTGCATACTAAAGTCTTTAATGGAAAAGTACGTCATTATGTACTGTCCTCCTCACAGTAGGTTGACGCTCCCTAAAAATTCCTACTTAATGCAATTTCTTTTATTCCTTCATAACATTTTCCATTTATTGTAATACCCTATATATTTATACCTTTGACTTCTTTCCCGTCTTCTTCGTTGAATCCAAACTTCAATTACTTTCCTTAGCAATCCCTCTCCTCTCAATATTTTACCTACCCATTTCCTCAGCTGCTTTATTAAAACGTGCGTATTACGTATTTGAGTGTTTGTAAACGTATTACAAACATGTAAAAACTCCTGAATTTGTGTGTGTAATATACGGTGTATTTTATCTTAATTTAGTATTCAACGACCGTGACTTTCTTACACTTCCAGTATAAATACTCTCCACTCAAGAGAAATATCTTGGGTTATGAAGCAAAATGAAGGCGCTCCTGAGAATAATACTTAAATTGGATTTTACGTAAATTTAATAGTTAGCAGAAATTAAAAGGTCAGCTCGCTAAAGTAAATAATGCGGAATATACATAACAATAAACACATGAATAATCTAATGCTTTCCCAATCTATGGAGGAACCTTCAGGGTGACCTAATTGACTCCAGACATCATTCTGAAGATGACTCCAGAGAAGAGTCGAAACGTTAATTCTCCAAGAAAAGCACCCTAACAAAAAACTTTAAGTGTGATCCCACACTTAAAGTGTGATAATTCTTTCAAAAGCCAGAGAATATACATTTTACAATAGTTTAAATTTTAATCTCTCTTTAATATGATAGCCAATATTTAAGACGATAAATAAGCTGCTTTTCTTTTCGGAAAAACAGACTAGAAAAAAGCAAGACCGTTGATCGAACACGAAGTCTTCCACCTTCCTAGCGGATGCTTTAGCAAGTTAAGATATTGAGCCAGAACATTCTGCCATGCCGTTTCCGGACACATTATAGGCAAGGGACTTTTTTATCTCCGATTTTCCTCATGATTTTTCATAGGTCCCAAGTCACCTTTGTTCTTTTCCTTGTCTTATTTTCTTTGGAAGTAGTTCAAAATTCTTGGAGACCTTTTGGGGACAACTTCGGAGGGATGTAGGAAAATTATAGGTTAAAAATTGCTGAGTTATATTTGGAAATATTGAAAAAATGAATTATTCTTATATTATGCAAAATATTTAATAAGCAAAAGCTTTAATATTATGAAAATAAAGACAAGTATAAGCGTATAAAATTTTCGTAACATCTACTCTTGAGTTTCTCTTTAAAAACTCTCCTCTTAACTTACAATATTGTAAGAATATTGTTATAATTTTGTAAACAAATAAACACCCCGTCATAAAATTTTGTTTTCGCCGGAAATATCACGATTTTATTTATATGTTGTTGATCGATGAAATTTACCTTCGCTTTCCCAAGTTTAACCACTTTACGTGTTTTTCGATGCAATGTTTATTTCCGTTTCCTGCAAAAAGTGCATTTTCCCGTTCACTTTCCCTCGCGGCTAAATCCCACCGCACTGATTCGCTCAGAAGAGTTTTACGGAGCAAAAATGTGGGAAGTTGCTTTCAGAATCAACGGCAAAAATAAACTCTCCATTTTTCATTGCGTTTCTGCTTCATGAGCGACGCCTTGTCGAGTACGTATACCTCGCGACATCTATTTTTTTGACCCCTCAATGGTCGCGCTTTCTAGACCACCGTCTCCTTTCTAGAAACCCCCCGGAGTCGAACCACCGGCTTTCACTCCCAATCGGGAAGGATTCCCTCAAAGAGCATTTGGATATCAAGTCATCGCCGGTCGATTCCGAGCGATCTGTGGAAGAGATCGACTTATCCCCGATCTCAGCGACCGTTTCCGTTCCTTAAGAAAAAGAAACGTTTGGAATTTAAGCCTCGGGGACCTTAAAGAACATCACGCTCTCCTCCAGTTGACCATTGAAGCGAGAATATTAGGCCAGCGAAAGATTTATTGTAATTTAACGAAAGAAAAACTCGAACGAGTGAGTATGATTCACATCCATGTGAAGGTGGATGCCCAACGTTTTTATGAGAGTCATTTTCAAACTTGAGCTTTTGAATCACTGGAAAAAATTACACTGTTATGGATTATGTATAGGCGTTCGACTCTATAATTACCTCTGTACTGGAGGTTCTAAGGAATAAAGGGATAGATGCTGTGTACATCCAACTCTTACGCACCATCTATGATATATTTGTTGCTGACACTTTTCTTTTGCTCATTTATTCTTTTAAATTTTAGTTGCTACTGTCAGTATGTTTCGCAGGTTTTTCACGCCCCCCTTCACGTGGGTATTTTCCTGCAGGGTTTTATTTTTTTTCCCTAAGTGCAGACTTAGGTTTTTTTAAAAAACCCACATGATAGTTCCTTCTTTTGTTGCTCTCTTTTTTTAGTTCAACTCCCAATACCTTTTTCTTTCTATCTGTAGTGACTAAGGGTTAGATGTAAGAAGAGACTAATTAGTCTCAAACTTTCCCCCTGAATAAAGACGTGTTGTTGTTATTATTATTATTATCTGTTATTGTGTTGCATACTATAGCATATTGTAAATTTTATAAGTCAATACCTTGATTTACTATTTTGTTTTCTAGTGATTTTATTATATATAAAGAGTGATCACAATACCACTCATTTTGCTTTCAGGCACCTCCTGATGAGCTCTCTAGCTCAGGAGGACCTTATTGCCAATTCTACCATAATATTTTACTGGTAGTCAGTTTTCTGACATATTAGCATTAATAGTTTATACAAAAATACATCAATTTGACATGAATTACAAGTTAAAGTATGCCATGTGTTTTAATGTAAAAATTTTCTTTTTTTATTCTATATTTGGGTATATGTATAAACTGAATATTTAATAAACAGTTTACTATACTGAATGGACTGGATATACATAATAATATTGTTGCGCAGCATGGAATACACACGAGAAGGGTCTGAATCTTGGAGATAGAGCGCGTCTCAGTTCCAGACGACTGATTCCTAATTTAAGTATCAGAAAGGGGTCCGCTTTCAGTAAGAGGTACCGCTAAAGTCCAAATTTAACTGACATTTCCTCCTATGATGTAATTCGTCCTTCCGTCTTCTATATTTTCCAAACGTTTCGAGATAATCACTTCCGTCCACACCTTTTTCCTCAAAGCCACTCCTGACGGGTGAATGGAATTTTCCTAAATATCTGAAAATAATACACAAAAATGGAAACTGCTTCCAAAATATTCCCTTGAGAATTCGTTTATTTCCCAGAACGCGGAACATCTAGCAAATCCATATACGTTTTTGATGGCTTGTCTATCCCGTGATAGCAATATTAATATGCCCTCCACTCCGGAATACTTTAAAAGTTTTGATATCCTAGCGCGGGATAGACTAGAGAAAGAACATTTGGATGTTGAAGAAAAGGCAGAGAGGAATAAAGACAAAAAAACAGGGATTTTGATGAATTTAAGTTATCAGAAATTAAAAGAAGAGCTATGGATTAGAATATCCAGTTAATGGAGGATTAGCAATGATAATGATAACGGGTGTTGTTTCCTGATAGATCATCAGGTGAAACACGCATCGTTGGGCTACCGGATAGCCAAATGGGTAGCGCGTCCGCTTCAGCTAAGAGCGGTCCCGGGTTCGATTCCCGGTGGGAGCCCGAATGTGCGATATGAACTCAGCTGTCGAAGCACAGCTTGTGTGACGAGTGACAAGTGTGTGACAACACACATGTACGCATCTCCCACTCTTTTAACGAAATACATTTATTTGATTGGCTCCTGAATTATTCCACTCCCGATGCACTATTATGTGAGCTTCAAGCCGAGGCACAGTGGGCCAGAATCGAAATAATCTGGCCAAGAGGCCAAAAATGGATTCTTAGAGTAAGGGACATGAAAATTCGCATAGTTATTCAGTAAAGATTAAATTTTTCATTCCGTTTTAATAAACCTTAAACACTGACGTGGCGTAAGAAGCCTCATAGCTCGATGCCGTTTTCCAAATTGTTTTCTTTACTTTATTTAAAAAATTGGCCGAAAAAGGTGCCCGCCATTTTGTTACGTAAAATGAGCAGAGGTCCATCTTTGAGCGAAGAAACTATAACGAATCAAAAATTACCCTGAAATACTGCATACTCGGTTTCCTCCAACAACAACCACATCGCGGCAAATTTGAAAGTTTTCCCGATCCTTTTCTGTGAAAATTGGCCAAGTTTGACACCCTATATCTTTTTGTCGCTTGCAAATAACGAATAATTAAAAACCAAATAACAAAATTCAATCTTTTCTGAGTAATTATATGTCATATTATAAGTTTCACGTCGTTCACAATAAAAATCCATTTTTGGCCAGCTTTCTTCGAATCTTGCTGCTGTACTTGCACTGTAAGACGGTTCCACTGAACGTTACACCATCTTTAATTTGCATGCATTTTTCACGCTGCAGCATCGCACGTAGAAAAACGCACGTGTGTACCGGGCCTTAAGGTGAGTAAAGGTAAAGAAAGTTTCGCTGGGGAATTTTCATGAAAAAATTGAACAGAGACCAAACCTCTTTCATTTGAAAAGGTCTCAAAATGTAGAACGTATTTGGTCATGCTCGTGCCTGAGTCGGTTATATCCAAGCGCGATTCCTCGGAGGTATATTTCTTCCCTTATGCGTTCCGCAAAAGATATTCGTAAATTTTAGTATTAATTGAACTAAGCCGAGGGATTTTGGATTCGAATGCAAATGATGAAAAATTAAGACTTGTCTCCGTGCTTTCTCAATTTTTGACATGCGTCCTCTTTTGGAAAAACTCAACGAGTTATCCCAATCAACTAAGAATTTCAGGAAAAAGAATTCAGAATTCCCTTCAAATTCTTCATAACGTCAAGATTTATTATTCGTTAATGTGTTAATGTAAAAATCGCTGAGGAATTAGTATGTACGAGAATTGGCCAAAAAGTAATGTCCCACATGTCTTTCCCAGCCAAAACCAAAGTGATTCGACATTGTGGAATTTAATTCCTTGACGTTTTTTGCATTTATGTGCATAGTTTCAATATTATCTTGCAGAAATCATAGCTGTAGGAATCTTTCAAATGGAGTCTGACCGCGATAAACGTTACAGAAAACCTGCTGCAATAAAATTTCTCTGCGTGGAGAAAGGAACGATAGGGAATATTCACAAACGTTTGTGCAAAGTCTATGGAACGACTGCAGTCAATAGGAGTACAGTTGGTTGCTGGGCATGTAGGGTGAGTGAATCAGAAAGCAGTTGAATGTGAAAACCGGGGTCCATTACCAAACCGAGGACTGGTACATACCGACAGGGCATACATGCCCTAGTGACTCGCTGGAGAAAGGAAATAGAACTTAAAGAAGATTATGTGGAAAAATAGATTTAGCAGATATAACATCATTATTTCATATGTGTTAATTTCAGTTTTGCGGAATAAGTATTTTTTCAGAAAAAAGTGGGACATTACTTTCTGACCAACCCTCGTATTCTGCTTAATCCGTTCAGTATTTGATAATTTCTCAAAAAAGTTTGAATATGATTTCCACGAAGATCCAAGGAACACTCCGAGGAAGAGGATGCGAAGTAGTTATTAGAGGTTTAAAAACACTCTGTCTAAAAAAGTTGTATGTCGGCAGGCGGAACTCGCGTTTAGATCCTAACGGAAAGTTCTGGATTACCGATTTCTAGGAATCACCCTATGCGCATTTCGGAAATGAAGCTTCCATTCTAAGGGTCTCATGTTAAGAAATGAATTAAGAAATAATAATTATTAAGAAATGTTATTGATTAAGAACTGATTATCTGAAATTAAAAGTAGTAAATCCAAAAACGCTTTAAAAACCTGGAAGATGGTAGGACAAAATGAATCATAGGAGGAAAATGTCAGGAAAATTTTTAAATGCGACACGAGTTATTTAAAACTCTCGGGAATTCCAACTGGACCGCGACTACTACCGCAATATAATTGACGGAAATGCCACTAATTCTGAAATAATTCAACGGTTCTCCTTACTTCATTTATCTCAATATTTACATTTCCTTTGCCCTCTCGTTTCCGAGGTATCTGTTGAGAATACAATAGAAAACAAAACCGGAAACGGAAAATACCAACTTGCTAATCTAATAAATACTGAGTCATTTTTTGATCCAACGGAATTCCTCGTATTTTCCGAAAACGCCTCCATAAGCGGCAGATATTGTTCTAAAATAAAATCGGATAAGAAAGAGGAGGGCGATTCTAGCAGTAAACAGAATCAGGCCGCCTCCTCTTTTGTACGCCCTGGGGCGATTTTCTTACTTTCTGAATCCGACCCTGAGCATAGCACATGACGTCTGAATAGTTGATTTATCTAAAAGAAGATTCTCTTATAAGAAGAGGTCTTCTTTCTCTTTCTGGGTAAAAATTGGAATAGAGTAGAAAGCAGCAAAATAGCTCCCATTGATAAAGTGCTTCCATTTCCTGTGGTGGTGTGATATTTTGCTATAGCGTATGATTTATTCGCCCAACAAAACGTTACCAGTATCCATTTTGCGCAAAAATAATATTATACTGCTAAAGTTATGATAAATATTCAGCCTAAAAGCAATGTGAAAAAGGAAAATGTCAGAATTAACATTGTTTTCGAATATTTTACATTCAAGAGGAAGACAGTCTTCGTTAAGCACGGATTCGCTCGAGACTGTGGGGGTTAATCCTCGATTTAATGTAACAGACACGTTTCCGACCGTTGACACAACTAGACCTTTTTAATGCTAAATTTGAAGTCTTTAGGGCATCCGTGTTACAGTAAGTTTTTCATGCCTTTGTTAGTCAACGATTGTGGTGACAAAATAATATCTTCAGCATCGCCAGGTTCCTCGTCCAGAAGAAATGGAAAAACCATTCCTTTTGTTGAACTGTTTCAGCCATAAACCCCTGCAACCTCCATTGCCTTTCCAATGGGGCGAGCCTCGGTCTGCATACGATTCCGGTACCTTGAGATTCGAAAACGATTCCTTCTTTACCCTCTTTCGCCTAAAATTTTAAAACTTACACCCCCGCCACAGTTTCCATTTTACGTGCTAATCGTGCGTACGTGGTACCTACGGTAATGTTAACTGCACTAACTGAAGAAAGAAAAAACAAACTTTAACTCGTACCACTATATAACATTGATGCAGTAATTAGTTATGTAGTGGTACGGGTAAAAGTTTGCTATTCTTTCTTCAGTTATGGAATATTTGACCGATGGAGCAGCGACAGAACCCGCCCACACTTTTGCAAAATGCTATATATCGGAAATTCCTCAAGAAAACTTTGAAATCTTCCGTCTAAATGTTTATCAACACAATAACATACAAAGATAATATTCGTACTTTTCCACAACGGTTTTAATCCACGACCGGGTTTCGACGTATTCACGTCATCATCAGGTGGCTCAGAAACTAAAACTAAAACAGTAGCCTAAATATCCATAGAAGAATGAGGAGGGTAGGGGGGGGGTGGTTGTAAAAGGAGGAAGACCGCAAGGATGTAGGGAAGGGCAAGGGACCGGAGGTCCAAACGGGCGAAGGAGTCATTTGAGAGGTGGAGGCGGGGGTAAGGAAGGGAATACGCATGTGAAGAGGGTTGAGGGATTCTCCGAAAACAGATATTCGATACTGAGGGTGTGGGAGTGATGCAGATGGTGCAGGATTTGAAATTTTTCTAATGCGCCCATTTTCGGTCCTTTGGGGCATGACTGGAGGATGGTAGGTGAGAAATCAGAGCCGTGGTTATTTTGGATTAGGTGGTTGGCAAAATGAGATCGGAGTGGGGCTTTATTTCTGAATGCATCTCTTTGCTCTTTCCACCTGATTGGTATGTTTCTCCCGCTCTGACAATTAAATAAGTGTTTATCAACACTAATTTAATTTGAATATTGAAAAACTTAGGCAATTGAATTGTGAAATTTGTAGATTAGAGGGAATACTGACTGAATATTTTTACTCATAAACAAATTTTATACCAACGACAAGAATGATAAATATTAATATATTAAACCATTATCATAAAGGATAAAACGGATAATTTAAATTAATCTGAAGGGCTAAAGTTTAAAAGAAAGGTTCTGTGGTAGGTAGGTTCTTGGAATATAAAAACATTTTATCATTTTCTGTTAATCAAAATCGTTTCCATATAATAAACAAATCACGCCGCCCAACAAATGAGATTGTGAGTAATTAAGTATGCTGTTTAAATTAATTTTCAAAGAGTAACATACTTATTTCGATTTGTTTCAAGCTTTCTCCATTAAATATTTCTATTCTAAGTATTCACAATTCTAACTCAAACGTATAAAAACTAATCAGAAATATGTCTGGAATAAGTTAACCTCAGGATAAAAACTCCTAAAAGGTGAAAAATGTTAGTAGCTCATATGAAAAAGGAAGTACATACATACATTTTGCATTTTAAAGCTATCGTGATAGCCGGTTATGCGTTCCGCCTAATAACTTATATAGATTGAGAACTATTCATAAAATGAGGTTAGCATAAATGAACCATTTTCTTCTCGTTGATTTCTCTCAAACTGTTCATTGCGGAAAGTTTTTTCTCCTCTATTCAATGTAAATCTTTGAATTTTCTCACGGACGAGTCACCCATTCTTTTTCGAGGTCACGTTACCACATAAGCGTTACTTTCATTTGCCGGAAGGAAATTAAATTGTCGGCAGATAAATGGAAGATATTATCCATTTCGTCCGTCTTCCAAATAGTATTCATATTAAGGGCTTTGAAGTTACTCGCACAAAAAAATCCGAATCATCCAACCAAATCTCATACCGAATGAGACTACTGTAGCTCCTTTGTGTAAGAATTCTGAATTTTAAGGGCGGAAGCTAATCTAAAAAAAAGTACTTGAGTTATTGCGGGAAAAGTGTTGATCCTAAGTGTGATAATAGACATTTGAAGTCCTGCCATATTTTTACACACGGAGGAATATGTAGGTTGCGAAATTTTTTAAGGTTAAGAATACTCAATCACAGGTCAGCTGGAGAATGTGTAACAAAGGAACGTGATACACGTATCGATCCCTGGGATTGCGCCCAATACTCGTAATACATCCAATAGAAAAGACCAGCAAGCAAATTTGATTTACGCATCACTACCTTTGAATAGCCATTCCCAAGAAAATCAAACGGAAGGTTCGAATATCTGGACAAATATACTCAGCCATTTTGATGAACAGAAATCAACCAGTACTTTCGACAATATAAAGCTTTCAGGTTGTTTAAGCATACATTTACAGATAGAAAGCATTTCCATGTAACGGAAGAGTTATTTGATGTTTTATAAAGTAGAAGATAGTTGTCATTTACACAGCCAATCAAATGTTACTGAATTGCTATCTTAGCGATGCACATCGGCACGTTTCTTTCCCTCCTACGAGGCAATATGATATGGTGTTTGTGGTGGAAATATAGTTCTGGTAAATAATTTAATCTACAATGAGATAGAGACGAAAAATCTTTGTATACTATCTGATGAAGTTTGACATACCAGATTTTTAGAAGTGTTACTGCGACCTATTTTTATTCCTGAAATCGATTCCTGGGAAAGGTATCTCAAAGTTTTCATGTTTGGTGCGTTGGGAACTGCTTTTCAAGATTAAAATTTTCCCTCAAGATTTCAATACTGCGAAAAACTCTTCGCGATTGAAGCTGAAATAAAGATGAAATTCTTCGTAAGTATATTAGGGGGCTTTCTCTCTACTGTGTCGAATGGAATAGATGAAAAGTTTTCCCATAGATTATCTTCAGTGGTTCCCAAATATTAATTGAGTGTGATGTGCACTGTTTAATGCTTGGGAATCAATGATGAATGAAGCGATGTGAATTGCCCTTTGTCCAAATGTTAAGTGATGAAAAGTTAAGAATAATCTGGTATCTATAGAGTGATTGGTTTGGATGATGAAAAGTTGTTGGAAAAATATCAAGAATTACTATCTCGGAATCTACTAATACGGTGAAATTAAAATCCTTCGTAATTTTCCACAGGTTTTATTCTGCGACCGGTTTCGTAAGAAGGTCTTACATCTTCAGGCCTGAAGATTTTAATTTCATTTAGTATGGCTTTCCACCAAGTAACGCCTGATCATATCGATTTTACTAATACGGTCTCAACTTTTTGGTAGTTCCCCATTATAAGGAAGAAGAACATTTCTACCTTTACCACAGTATTTTATTAAACGACCATGGTTCTGTCCCTTTAGGTCATCACCTCCTGCTCTTCCTTGTGATGCTCGACTGCTGCAGATAATCCGTGAATTACATTTTAATTGTGATTTAAGTCTCACCTATTACAGAAAAGAGCTTCATAAACTTAATAAGTGATGAACTATCAAATAAAACGATCAAAGGTGCTCCGTAGTAGAATATTTCACACAAGAGAAGCACTCAAAAATTTAATGGATAATAGTTAGAAGAAAATGAAAAGATTTTCCTTCTAAAATATCTAGATGAATGAGATACTTAGAGTTGTATTTTGTTATTAGATAGAGAATAAGTATGTACATCTTCAACTTTGTCTCTTTTTAATGGCTGAGATAATACGAAAATTGCTGAGGTACGAGCGATGCTGAGTTATTCATCGAGGTCACTTCTAATTGAACGCCATAATAAGTGTTATTCGCAGGATCATTTCCCAGCATTGGGCTCCCGGATAAGTGGGCAACGCGTTCGACTTCAGCGAAAGCGGTCCCGGGTTCGATTACCGGTGGGGGCCTACGTGCATTACCTCCATCACAACTTTCATCCTCATCTCAGGAGCCACCTGCTCCAGTTTCCCTCTATCAACAAAAACAAGTTCGACCATACACTCAATACTAATATCTTGGTGAAGTGCAATCAAGTAGAGTCCGACCTCCATTTTTTCCCAGCACTTCCGTGGACTTTTTCCATTTACAACGTTCTGGCTCGGTGAGGTAAGAAAGAAAAATCCTCACTCCTCATTTTGCCTAATAAGTCTCATACCTCCTCAAGACCTTTTGGTAGCTAATGACGGAGGGTTCGCGGTTCAAACCGATACCTCCTCTACAACCTAGTTCTCGATATCTCCTTTGCTCGGAAGGTGTTCCAAGGTGCATTTGACACTTGTTCCCTGATCGGACATTTTGGTGTTGCTGCACCCTCTCGAAGATCAAGAAAAAAACCTTTATTAGCTGTGCCCTTCTCTAGGAAAGACGTTCACAAGTTTTCTCCCATCCCCAGAATCAGTAGGTCGGTTAACGAACTATCCAACATTATGGACTTCTTCTGCGATTCCTTGAATACCATAAGGAGAAAGGCTCACTCAATTTTTGCTACTAACTCTGCACCATAACACTTTCTTTTTGTCTGTTCTTCGTATTGCTTTTCAACTGGGCTGTACTATGTTTTTTTGCCTTTTATCGTTTTTTATTATTTTGTATATTCTTTCCTTTTTCTATTTTCTTTTGTGTTTTTGTGTTCATTCTATTATAACTCATGTAATTGGGGAAACCTGTTTGAGTTGAATAAATTGTTATTATTATACCGGTACAGTCCCCGGTCTGAATCCTGTACAGACAGAATGCGAAGATACTTTTTTAAAGTTTGGAACCGCGCGTTTTTATCTTGAGTTGTTGGTGGAAATAGTCAGTAACACTCAGCAAGCAAGTGCATGATGCAATCACATATTTTCTCGCCCGTTAGGAGTAATGGGAATATTTTGAATCCCCATTTATCTAGCGGCGAATTTATTTAGGGTAGAGCTCATTCGGTCAAATTTTCCGCATTTTCTGGAGGTCTCGAATGAAGGTCGTGTATTGCCATCCAGTTGGTTGATGTGCCACCGCAGACCTGCCGCCCTAACTATTCCCGGAGATGTCTCGCGGGGTGCATGACCCGGCAGACATCACATATGAGTAATTCCGACCTCGTACAGATACGCAACGGGATGCATTTGGACGAGCAGCGCGGAGCATGAGGTTATAGACTGCGAAGGGAATGATGTTATCAACCAGGAACTCCTCAAAACTAGCGGTATTCAGGATAAATCGAATGAGGCCGAGTTTGCAAGCCCTTTCTCCGATAGAAAAGTAAGGCGTTGCACGGATTCGAATAGTACTGTTTTCAACTCTTATAATACAGCAATAATAGAACGAATTGCACAGTTTTCAACTATTTGTTGTAAATAAAAATAATTCTAAATGAAGGTTATAAAAATGTAACCCTAAATAAGAAAATTATAAAGTTTCCAAAAGACATTTATTTATATTAAAGACATCTGATGATAACGATTGATTTCATTAATGAATTTTTTTTATTTTACACATCATTACATGTTCCAAAACTAATTTAACTTTGATTAATTCATTTTAAGAAATGAATTTTAGCCAATCCAAATTTATGCCGTGTGTATGTGCTATCGTGTTTCATCGCCTTTCCGGTTAACATTATGGTCATTAAATGAGTTTTCTACCTTTCGGTAGGTTAATGTGCCCTAATATTGCCCCATCAACGCCATTTCTTTCCCTTCCTAGTAACTTACTAATCGCCATTGCTTTCTCCACCTGGTAACTTACCCCACCCTTTATGTCAAATAACTTTTGTCTTTATCTTCACCTCTGCTTCTTCCCTTGTATTTACCCTCAATAACATTCTTCGGCAATCCCTCTCCCCTCAATATTTGACCCACCCATTTCCTCTTTCGACGTTTAATTACTTTGAAAACCCTCTTTAAAACCCTCTCCTCCCAGATCATCTCTAGTAATTCTATGTTCGTTTTTCTATCGAAGCAACTTACTTTTTCCAGTATACGCCATTATGGTCATTCACGACCAATATGTATGTACCATAAGGCGATGTTTGACAACATTAGACTGAATTAGAAATCATCGTACCACACTTGGGTGGCATATGGTACACATTACTTACTTACTAAATGTAACTTCGGAATCAAAACAACGTCAAAATTTTAATTGCATGTACAGAGCAAAGGAGTTCATTCGCTGTACGACATTAAAGCCAAAATGTTCCGTTTTATTTCCACTCGACGTCATATGCGGAACGTAGGAAAAAATAATATTAAGATTTCAGATAGTTTCAAAGATTGAAGAAATTTCGAGAAGTAATTGAATAAAAGACTACGTTAAAAACCGCAATTTCCCCAACTTTGTACAACACCAACCTACATACCCATAATGGATTTATTATGGATTAACTTCTTCAACTTATCCAAGGAGAAATACTTATCGAATAAAATCCGGTGACTGTTTTTTTCTCAATTATTCAAAAATGGCTTCATTTTTTCATTCATCAAAGTCTGCTTCAGTACTTTCCAGTAGTGGCAAAAAGTTTGAGAAACGCAAAAATGTTTCCATTAAACCAGAGCTCCTCTGCCATTACGTAATCAACACCTCGTCATCAGAAGGAAGAAGAAAAATCTACCTCAAGTAAAGCCTGAAGAAGAATTATTAATTAAAAATACCCTTATTTAATTACAGCTATTTTCCTTTTCAATACACAACTTAGCAATAGTTGTGTAACCTAATTCTCTCGTCCTAGTGGGAAAAAATGAAAAATCCAAGTTTTCTGTCTGCTGCGGAAGGCCCCGCTATTATATTACGCTATTCGAATATTGACACACATTTATTGCTTCGCCTTGAGACGGTTTCTTGCTGTCTACTGGAAACCAAAATTATCACTTTAATTATTTTATCTCACAAGTATGGAAGATGACGAGTAATATCCGTAAATATACAATTTGGGCTTTTGAAATAAAGTTCCTATCCACACATAGCTACCATTCCTAAGTTTAAATAAAAGGTTGCAATAAAGAGTGCTCAGTAATACTCTACTAATAGTAACTACTCGACTCAGTTGCATATCTCAGAATCACTCTTACAAATAACTGGAGCGCACACATTCGAAAAATATACAGTAAAGCAACCAAAAACTCGGTTTAATAAAGCGTATTGTAGGTAGATGAGATGAAAATGATAGAGAGCGATGTGATTTCACCTTAGTCAGGCCCCATTAGGAATATGCGGCGATTATATGGGACCCAGAGGATGAAGGGTATACTCGCAAACTCGAGAAAGTGCAGCGCAAGGAGATACGATTTGTCAAAAAGTGCTACGATAGAAAAGCAAGCATTACGCAAATGCTCTCAGACGCAGGTTGGGAATCCTCGAAAGAAATTGGAGTAGAAGTTAGGTTGCCATTGCTTGATAAATTTAGAAGTACATTTGCGGAAGATGTGATTGGTATTATGCGACCTCCCAGCTACTTTGGCCTACCGACAATGTAAAAGAAGATAAATAGATGTGAGGAAAAGTCGTTTTAAGGGCTCATTCTTTCCGCGAACGATCCGCGACCACTGTAAGCTAAAGAGGTGACTCGAAGACCTGGTGTTTACTCCTCTGCCACACACGGAAAGGCGGCTGGCAGGGTATTTATGCAGATGTGAATGTATTACGGCGATAATGAATTCTTTCCTGAGAAGAGAAACGGATACATTCTGCTCCTCGGTTCTGTCGAAAAACCTATCAATCATGGCATACTGCAAGTGCAATATTCAGATACCTGCCGAGGCATATTTTAATTACAGCATTCGGGAAGTCGTACAGCCATGAAGTTTGGAAGTAATCTCCAAGATAGACATGGGTCGTCAAGAAGACAGTATGAGCAAGTTTCCAGAAAACATTTGAGATTGGTGTCAAAATCAGATATCCATGCCATGAGTTCCACCAAAACGTGTCTCAGGGGGCGCGAGTATCATCGTCGAGAACAACGCCTTCAGCTGCCGAATCCTCAGACGCCCCGCGGATTGGTCCTCTTCTTGGGTCGCAGAGTTGGGGTTGCGGAACCTCCTCCGCCCCCATTAAAACCGGTTAAGCCTGCGATACCGAGGCTGCCTGCACGCATGCTGCTCCGTGGACCAGCGAAGGTGCATTGTCTGCTATAAATTCACCAAGAGGAGTTCAGAATTCCTCCCCGGCACCAAGATACTGTTGAGCCACTCTCTCCTATGAATTAGCGCGAAAAAATTGCGCAGTGATGACGTAACGAGGATTGCGTCATGCCGTGAAATACGCAAGTTTAATTTTATGCAGGACAAAGCTTCGGGTTTATAGCTTTATCGGCGGATTGTCACGCTGTCAAGCGTTTAGTAAGTGTTAATCAAATGCTTCGGGAATTAGGATGGAAATCTCTGGAAGAAAGAAGATTTAAACAAAGCCTTAACTTACCTAGTAAGTTCACAGAAGGTACTGCATTCATTCTTAGAAGACGTAGCCGATATTATGCGTCCTCCCTGTTACGTAGTCCGTTCTGATGCTGAGAGAAAAATCAGAGAAATAAATGCTGCAACTAGTCGTTTCAGGGATCATTTTTACGCGAAAGTAATCGATTAGGGAAGTAGAATCATGGTACATACATCCCCTACCACACGCCGAAAGGTGGCCTGCAGGGTACTTATGTAAACATAGATGCAATCTCCAGACTATAGAGATTCTCTCCAAGTTATCCGACCGAAGATCAGTGCATTGAAATCTCCATTCATCCTAGCGCCATTTACTTAAGTAAACCGCATTCTGTCCTGTCTTTTTTAAAATGCCTTCATAGCATTTAGTGAGTGACAAAGCTGAAGTATTTTACCAAACCAGGAGAAGACTATTCTACTGCCATTAGGTCACTGATAACCTAGTACTGATAGACGATTAAAATTGTTGCGAAAGATAACAAATTCATCAGGGAAATCAAAATTAGTTAGGTTTCCTTCCTACTCTTCAATGGTGCAGCATTTCGGTCATCATTTAACATAATCGTTCAATGGCGCTACATAAATATCTAATACCCCTTGAGACTCCACCTAATTAACAAAAGGGACTAATTTTTCGAGAGCTTTCAAATTCTAGTAATTAAACCCTTTCCCCTCCCAGTGAGAGCGTTAAAAATTTCACGCAACGGGCGACTCATGCGTTTTACAAGAAGCTTTTCCTTACGTCATGGAGTGAGTTGGGATGTCAAAATTAGCACGCGTGACGAATTAACATCCGCCTGTACGCATGTAATACTCTCCACGTTATCTTTAAGGTGTATGGCAGATGCTGCTCAAACATCCGGACTTAATATCATACTTTTCCACAGAATACGACAAACCTTCCACAGAATACGATAGTCCCTACTTTATCCATAAGCACGAAACCTACTTATTGTTAATTTCCTATATTATAGATTAAGTTTTCGTCGATCAGCACAAATTTGTGAAACAAAATTCATTCATACGATTTTATGAACTGAGATTTTCTTTGAATTTCCAATAAAAAGACTTTACTAGACATCGTGAGGAAAGAAAAATTCTCGATTAGTAAATGTAATTTTTCTTTGTTGTTCAAAACCGTGTTTTATTCAACAATTCCTCGTGATCTCATCAAGATTCCACAAGGTGACCGCCTCCTTCGTGAATTTTACTTCACTAGACATTCTGCAGTCTAATCACCCTCCATTCTTTTACTTTGTTTGTATTTATTTCTTTCGGAATTCTGAGAGAAATTGGTGATGGAAGATGAAATTTTCTGGCATCGATTTCGCCCTAGTAAATACTTAATTCAGTTATTATGTAATACTTAATCTGTAGATACGAAGCTATGATACTGGCAAACAATTATGAATGCCGAGATGAACGAATACTATAATATACCATGATCTTAAGTAGATCTTACCTTCAAATACATTCATGTATAATTTATAAAGTCAATAATTATTTAGCAAACACGAAGACGTTCGATGAAAAATACACCTTTTAAAGCACGCAATAGACATCTAATGGTTCAATACGCCGTCGACATTTCGGTGTTTAAAATGCTGAGCACTTCTCCAAGACGAACCTCAAGTTGCGTATCCATGCCAACGACCCAAAACCAACTGGACGTCTTATTAGCATTCCTAGCATGCCGTGAGTGAAGAATGACCAGAGGTAAACATCTCTCAGGGCTATAATTCCTTCATAACGTTTCGCTGATTAGTCACGGAATCCACGATCGCGGGCAACGGTAAAATGTCGAGATATCTCGATCATCCCCACTTAACTCAAATTCGGCGATTAAGTCGAAAACACTTCCTCTTCTACGTCTTTCAGATATTTATATCCAGAGAATCGCTTCTGATAAGCTACTCGTAGAATATTGGGCCTTGTTCGAAAAAGGTGCACTAAAATAAAAAATATCAGTCGATATCTGTAAATATCAAGGGATTTTGCATAATCTCGAAAATAATAATAGAAACAAGGATAAAATAGGAAATAAAAAGTGTACCAGAAGAATTAGTAATCTATCAAACCAACCACCGACCAAAACAACTACAGAATCCTATCGTAATTGCTGCAAAATATAAAGCCCTGATTACGCCTCATTAATGCTCACTAACTCCTACATCTAGAGATCTTAACAATTATTTATGAAGGTACCATGGAGATAACGTGTTCTTTCCTATTTTGACTTCTGAATAACATTTTGGTATCTAACAACGAAAATTCAGTAGAGGAAATATAAACTGTATTCTTAGCAATATTGCTTGGTAAAAATTATTCAAAGCTGTTACGTAAAACGACCTAGTATTGATCTACCTCAGGAAAACGGGTAAGGGTTTCAAGTCCATTCTTTGATGGGATTGATCTACCTGTGAAGGACAACTGAAATATTTACGTGATTTGACGCCAGAAACGGCCCAATAAGTGTTAAATGGTTCCAGGGGTTTGAGTGCCTTGTTTAACTTTTTCTTTATCTTTTTTGTCATCCCATTCCTCAACGCTGCCCTTTTGCCTTTCGCCTATCATATATTCATTTAACTCAGATTCGTTTTGTGTATAAATATCTCTCGTTTGTCGAGAAACTCACTTAAATATCTTAAGAGGTTCAATTTACGAGAGGAAAATAATAGAATATTATAAAAATTGGGTATTTTTTAATGTGAGAATATCTAGAAATTTCGTTAATAAAATGAATGAGTGCTGTAATTCAAAAAAATAGAAATTTCGATAGAATAGAGTTCAAGAAAACAACCTGACGAATTCATGAAAAGGTGACTTCGGAAGACGAATTCCGTCACCCAAACCAGCATAAACCAGGATAAACGCGCTCCTTGAATGGCCAAAATGAAGAGGAAGGGATGGTTATTTGATAGGATTGGAAAGATTTCTCGACATCTCAACTTTAAACTAGAAGCAGTTGCATAGAATGGAAACTCGTTGCAGATCCTTGAAACTTAAGATTGAGAAAAGTTAAGTCAAAAACTAGAATATAAAACGAATAACCACTTTCCTTACAAACCGGAGGAATATTTCTTTACCTGCGTTTTCTACAATAGTAAAAATATAATGTTTTATTAGTTCTGGTGGAGATGCCTATTGGATCTGGAACATAAGTACATTATTGCTCTCAAAAACAGATACAATAGAACAAAGTAAATAAAGACTACAAAATGTGTTCCAAAAGTTAACAAAGTACATGAAGAAAACAAACAAGATAAACTATAAGTAATAAAAAGATGATCAAATGGTTTGTTTTTAAAAGATCTTAAAGAAGTAGAGTTCTTAATCCTATCTGATAAAGAGTTTCAAAATTGGGAGGCTGTTATTAAGGAGTTGACATAAGTGTTGGTATGAGAAATAGAGTGAGGGAATTAGGGCCGGATCGAGTGTTAACAGAAGAAATTAAACCTTTACAGATAAAGAGATCCAAAATATATTGTGGCTGCGAATTCCTAAATAATAAATACAAGTACGAACCAAGCATATATTTCCTTCTCACGTCTGGTTTTAACCACATTAGCTCCAATATGCATTAGTTCCCATACCCATTCCCATTAGATCACATATCTTCTTTTCGCAGTAATACAACAGAATTGCTAACAAATATAGATAATATTTAAGGAAATTTTGCATCACCAAAACCTCAGAACAATTCATGTTATCACAGCCATGAACAAAACTGATTGTTACTGATTAAAATGTAAAATGAGCTCACACATGGATGTGAATCATGGACCTTGGGTAAACAGGAAAAAGATCTTGCAGCAGAAATGTGGTTCTGGAGAGAAATCGCAAAAAAAACTGACACATGAGAAAAACGAATAAACAAGTGCTAGAAATTGTTAATGAATGGAAAATACTCCTTCAAGCCATACACTCCCAGTAAAATTAAATTCATATTATAAGACATAGCGACTGCATTAAAAATATAATGGAGGGAAAAGTACTGGGGAAAAGGACGGTCTAGAATGTCCTTACTTAATACTGCAATGACAATCACCAAATGCTAATCATATGAGGAGATGAAAGCAGCAGCTTCAGACCGAGACGAGTGGTTACAGCGACAGAGATAAGACATTCCCTTCGGAGAGAAGAAGACTAATGAATATAATTTCATTTATCAAGATATGGTAGCAAAACTCTTGTTTTCATCTCGGACGAAAATCCACATAGAAAATTGTATTTTCCTCTATATTTTTCTAAAATTTTGCCTATTTTCGTAGCTTATAAGGAAAACTATAATGATACATTATGCTTTCTATCTAGTTGCTGAAGGTGCAGATCTGATTTATTTGGAAACTAGAAATTGAGTTATCCTGGATGAAAATGCAAAGAATGTTCCTTCCTTTCCTAAGGTACAGCATGATCAAATGAAAATCCCATCTTGTTTTTACTCACTCCTTCTATCGAAGTTTTTAGCCATCAAATTTAAAATGGGAAATAAATGCGCATCAACTTCAAGGTCCATGCGTCTCCGCCACACAAGCCAATTATCACATTCTTCTTAGCGTTTTTCTTTTCCTTGTGATTCATCCTCTTCTTTCTGAAAGTATTGCAGATCTCCTTTCGCTTAATTTTTGTGTTAAGTACGCTGAACGGAGCAGAGATATTGCCTTACTTCCTCATTCAAATTCCTGCGCATATATTTCCGCCTGAAGTCAAATTCGTCATAAGTTTACCTCGAATAGTGCGCACAACCTTCCGCGGTTATTCACTCAACCTAAGGGATATTGCCATCACTTCTCTCCAACAAATATAGCTTTACTTCCTATTGGACCTCAACGACCTTTTCTGAATCATGTCTACCTCTTTAACTTTCTCGCATTTCCACGAACTTTATCGGAGTAACGTGAAATAAAGAAGAAGTTCATGAAAAAACGCCCACGAAACGTAGTGTCAAAGGGAGAAATCAAAATGGTATAATTTGCAAATTCGACAGGATTGAGGAAAAGACGCAAGCAATCGTTTGCGTGAGTTGCCTTTGAGTGGAGAATGATGGAGCATTTTCTCATGAATGCGACTAATGATATCTGCCCTACTTTTGCGGATTCTAGAGCGGAGCCGTCTCCGAATTGTTTTATGCAAAATCTGCCGATAAGGGATTTTCTTTTTCGAAAACTCGTGCGGTGTCTAAGAGGAATGTTTTTCCTCTTTTATAAAAATGCAGTATTAAATCGGAAACGATGCCGGTAAAACATGCTGCGTGATACTCAAACGCTTTCGAGAATATTCACTTTCATATTAAGCCTATTTTTTTCTCTTACCCTTTAGTTGGGATTTTTCTTATCACTTGCAGTTGGTTTCTTGGCAGTTTTAGCACTAATTTTTACGGTCGGATGTCCATCCTGCTATCGTAGTTAGACTTTCCACCAGGATCGAACCCGGGACCACTTCCAACTACCCAAACGTGGATGTGTTATAGTTATTAATATTATAATACTCTTACAGCGATTCTAAGTCGAAACGGCCTCTTTTCCACCTAATTTCTGGAAGAAGATTACATAATGAAAATATTACACTAACAACCAAAAACAGTTCACTACAGTTCACTCAAATCTAGAAAAATCTAGAAGAAGTACGAACGAACACTTAGTAATGTGAACAGAAAATATTTTTTATTTCAGACTGTTCTGCAGACTGAACTGACAGGACAGATTCATGACTGTTTCATGCAGACATCATCAGGGCTGATGATGTCTGCATGCAGAGAAACTAGTCGCTAATAAAAAATATTTTCTATGTAAACTACTTTCTTGTAGAGTAATTTCCTTAGCTTATTCTTACTTCTTTAGTATGGCGCCGTTCGGTAAAGTAGAGCTTGGGCACATTAGATTCATTCTAGAAATATTATCCAAAATAAATATAGAATAAATAAATAATAACATAGCTGCAGGATAATTGGTATAAAGTAGACACAAATAAATAGGCAGTCTAGTTGATAAATAAAACTAATATATACAAACTAGATACATAAAAAAAAACAAGGATTTGCGTTTTGGGGATAAACAACCCAACTGAAGGTTTAATAAATGGAAAAACTGAAGGCGAATAAATAATAGGTAATAAATTCACTGTAATTAATAGTGAATGCACATGATATTCACATTTCTGTATCGTCAAGCGGGATGGTGTGTCGGCACTTACTTCCCCGATTATAGTGAAAATGATGGTTGAAATAAATCGATAACAAATCGCCAGTACTGCTGAACAAATATTTCAGCGCATGAGGTGCCGGAGTTCCCCACAGTTTCATACCTTGGTACATACCTCAATAGGATTCAAATCACCTTCACCTTTCTACCATGCTGGTTATTACTCCTCTAAAATCTTTCCCAGTGCGCTATGTGAGTGGGAATTGGATTAATGTACTCGAGAATGTACTACCTAATGTCCCCAACTTTCTCCGGACTTTCATAATGTAAAGAACAATGATTCCCGAAGTGGGTTATGTTGACCCCAATGCGGGGAGCAGGGCTAATCTACGCGTGAGAAAAGAAGTCAGATGGTGGAAGGAGGTTCTTGGCACAACGGTATCAATTTTTGTAATCAATATGTTTCTGCCGTGCCTCTTGGGACGCTGACAAAGTTTGAAATCAAAGTAATTCGTGATTACTGCCAAATTTTTATTTTACGGTCGGTGTCGGCAATCTTCAACAGTCCCGAAAATCAAATTTACTTTCACTGAGGAATATACGAAGTACTTTCATTTCAAACCGTGTCGATATTTGCCAAATCAAGCACTACCGGGCTCTAGTCACGAAGGAAACATCAGTAAACAGCCTCTTAGTTACATAGCATAAGTGTTCAGAGTTGTAATACCGGTCACTGTTTTTATTGTTCCTATTTAATTTTTCAATGCAAAATGTCTTCTGGTGTGGAAACTTTGCTACGCCATTGTACGCTCTGTTGCTTTTATCGTAAATGTTTTCTTTTCAGGTCACAGGAAATAATTCTCCCTGATTTAGTAGTTTAAAATTTAGCTGTCACTATCTGTATGCTTCGCAGGTTTTTCACACCCCCCTTCTAGCGGGTGTTTTCCTGCAGTGGACATTTTTTCCTAAGTATGTGACTTAGTTTTTTATTTATTCACTCTATATTTTCTTCCTTTTCTATTTTTTATTGCTATTTTTTCTCTATATCTACCCACTTTTAAAAATACAAAGGGTTAGATGTAAGGGGAGACTTTTTCGTCTCAATATCGCCCTGGATAAATACATATTCTATTCTATTTTAATTACGATTTCTATAGTCACTCTGTTATGACGTCATTATAATTCATTCCCTTCATCATTTTGGTCTTCATCATCAATCAATTCATTCATCGAGGATGCATAGTTGCCAATTTAGCGGTTTTGTCGCTAAATTTAGCAACTTTGTCTTCCTTTTAGCGTCTTCTTTTCTGTTTTAGTGACATATCGCACTCTATAAGATATGTAAGCAAAAGTAGGTTGAAACACGGCTATTAATGAATTAGAGGTTTTAAAACACTCCGTAAGCCATATTTCGGCAAGCGGAACTCGCGCTAAGAGACAAACGGGAAGCTCCGGATTACCGATTTCCGGGAAGTCCCAATGATCATTTCAGAGACAAAGCCTCCATCCTCAGGGGGTTTCAACAAAAAGACTTCCTTTATGGAGACCTCTGAGGATGGAGGCTTTGTCTCTGAATACGATTTCTATTATCATTCTGTTGTGACGTCATTATAATTCATTCTCTTCATCATTTGGTCTTCATAGCGACATATCGCACTATAAATTACGTCGACCCTCCTCTACTCACTCCTATCACATATTTCAAATTAAAATAGTATTACTTTTGGTTGATAAAAGACGTATTAGTCATACTATAAATTTAATGTTTGTATTTCTTGAAATGATACTCCATTTATAGAAGCGAATTTAAGCGATTTTAACGTAAAGAATAAAAAGTTACAACTTTTCATTCTTTTGAGTTACAACATTCATTCATTTTCATTGAGACTTACCACAAAGACATTCTAGAAAGAATTGAAAGCTATTTTATTTTTAAACTACCTTTTAGCGATATTCTTTTCTGTCTTCAGCAAGTTTTCGTTTATTTTTAGAGCGCATCTAGCGACATTTTGAAAAAAAAATTGGCATCTATGCGGGGGCGATGTGTATGAGCTATCCGAGTGGGAGATACACGAAAAATGTGGGTGCCACCGCTCTGAAACCATTGAGGATACCTAAACAGGATAGTCATTTCGTCGTCTGCGCTCAATCTGGTGTATTTTTTTATAGAAATTCCCACTTTCCCCTTTATTTCCATTTCTGCACACAAACAAACTTAATTGGCTTTTATTTCTGTGCTTCCATTCTGTTTCTTCCGGCGGTCCCACGATCCACGGGGTAAGTTTTCCACAAGCTCAAGGTCTAAATTAATTTCTCTCGATTCGGAAGGCAAATGACTGCGCTCAATTCCCACGAGCGACGGCCTCCGGGCGCATCGACGTCGTCTCTGCTTTCCAAAGGAATTGCACCAACCATGACGAGTCCCGACTCATTTCGAAGCGGAAAAATTGTCCCCTTGCGGGTGAAGAGCGCGCGCCTCTTCCGGAGGCCATCGATCATGTTCTCTGAACACAAAAGGACACTTGTCTGTCTGACAGAAGAGGCAACCGTTTACGAAATTCGCAGCGACGCGTTTCAGCGAAGAATATTCTTTAGAGAATGCATTCCGGCTCTACCATCTTTCAATGCCACACGTTATCTTTGGTTTTGGAATTCGATTGCGTTATATCCGCCGAACGGGCACAGCTTCGCTTCTGTTTCTTTCTTTCGCATCTATCAACTCCGTACATTTGTCCATGGTAACCAGTGTTTACTTATTCTTTTCATTACGTACGTTTCTTTTTAGAAACTTCTTATCCTATTAGGCCTACGGATAGACATGTGCGGGGCCGGCCCGAGATCGGCACCCAGGGCCAGTATTCGTGTAGGTGCCTCTTTTGAACAAATACTCTATAATATCCTGTCTTTCTAGAAGGCTCCTCCTTTTACAAGAGATCTTATTGGTACCATTAAAAATAAATTTCGGCAATAACATTTATTAATATATTTTTCAGTAGCATTATTCTAATTATTATCACTTTAAAATTAAAAACTACGGAAATTTGTTAATGGAAAGCAAATAGAATCTCACAATAGGAGATTGTTAATGGTTGCGATCAATTAAATTATGAAAGATTTCATTCAAAATTAATTCTGCGAAAATATTAACCTGAAAACTTCCTATTTATTAGTACTAGAATACTTCTGCTGACCAACAATTATCACATCTTAAAAAGCTTTTGGTTTCTCTACGAAAATATTAAAGATATTCGCGCCTCATAAAAACTTTGGACGAACGGCTTGCGCCCCCAAAACCTCGGTGCCCCGTGCGACTGCCCGAATGGCCCGTATCTCGGGACGGCCCTGGCCATGTAGGCAATACGTTCGACTTCGGCGAAAGCGGTTCCGGGATCGATTCCCACGTGTGACATGATCACAGCTGTCGAAACGTTTTTTTTTTAATTACTACGATATCCTTTTCTGTGAAGGTTAACTATTATTTTGTTATTTCGAAGAAACACTTTTAAATATGCAAGGTAATCTGCTTATAAATAGTTACCATTCACGATCATTAGGTTCTTACAAAACTTTCGATTGAGGAAAACACGGCGGTTCGCGTTATTACGTAATTACCACGACGCCTCTGTTATAGTTATTCGTTGGGCCAACGTTGGGAGAGTGTTAGTTGGCCAACTGTTAGGCGGGCCGCCATTCCAGATGGTCTGCCAACCGTTGGCAACAACGGTTTGCCAACATTGTGCCAACCAATTTGTGCTACTAGTGATGGGTCTTACATTTTCTTACAAGGAATTCAGAGTTGAGAATTTTACGACACGTGGTTTACCTCCACCTCGGAATGGTACAGTGACGTATTATTACGACACAAAAGTGACTCATTACTCTGTCAAGAGCAGTTCCAAGCGACATTCCCGACGTAGAAATTGATATGCAATTCAATACGTTAGAGTTCTAATAAAACATGACATCAATTGCAAAGGATTTCAAAGCTATTCTTCGTTGAAAAAGAGGAAAAAATCTTCAATTATTTACATCGCCAAGTGCTTGCTTAAGCCATATGATTTTGCAAACGTACGAATCTTGAAAGCATAAATAATCATCAGTGATTTAACATTTCCTCTTGAATCTGAAAACTGATTGACGAATCTAAAAGATATTTGTCACGTTCCGGTTCGTGGTATTGGATATCATTGACTAATGGAAAATTTTACAGATCGAAGTGTATCATGTTTTGCCTTGAAAATGTTTTCACCCGCTTTACACTTCAGTGCATGCTAAATGCATAAGGAGTTACATTAAAGGACAAGTAATTAAGCATGTAAAGGTATTAGAGAAAGACGGTGTGCAGTCAAGTTATTATCGCACAAACGTACCGTACTAACGTTGTGAAACGTTGTTCTGCTTCATTGGAGGTGATTAAAGAACGAAAAATGGCTTGACTCGGTATGATTGAGACAAGAAAGTCCCATCTTCCATTTAACCGATCAAAATAGCAATAAATATTTTTAAATAACAAATTAAATTAGTAGAATAAAAGTAGAAGAACGCATGAACATTGGAATTATACTAAACAGAGTAAGTTTCAGGATATTATCTGAAAAGTATATCACCGTTCTGTTTAAAGGATACGTGTAACATTAAACAAAGTTTTACTATTTAAATCTACGAAGCATAATGCACATTATAGTCAGGAGAGCAATTTTTTCTGAAAATCAGTTAAATTGAACTAATATAATACTCAGGAACAATAGTAACAGAGAAAAATAATTATAATACTCTAAGGATGTTATCAAAAAGATATAAACATTTCAATCAGTAGTTAAAGCAATCGGCAAGTAATCAATCGTCAATACAGGTGAATTTATAATCTATAATCCATAAACATAATTATTCACGTGGCAAGTTGAAGAAGTTTGGGAAATGAACGATATTAACAAGGGTTCTTAATATTTTGCATTAGATGTTTATTATAAAATATAATATGTTTACCTCGTAACTGTCTACACCAAGGGGATGATCCAGTTTACAATCAATTTTTTGAAAAACTGTATTTGCCACCAAAAATTATGATAATTAATTTAAGTTAGAATAGAAAAATATGGAAGAAGACGTTTCCACAGATGTAAGCACATGCTATCGGTTTTATCGAGCGAACACCTTCTCATGACATATATACAAAGAACTGTTTCCCTGAACAATTAACTCCAATTAGTGATAACCCAAAATACATAGAGGGAACGATTCCCATGCAAGACCGCCGTTAAATAATAATTTCGGTTATTTTTTGCGAAGGAAATGTGGAAGGAATTGTATCACACAACATGTGAGGCAAAATCTTATTTTAAGAGTTAACATTGAAGGTTTTCTTAGAGTATCTACCTTTATATTTACCAAATATCTGCAGTTTGTCGCTATGTTAATGGAATTAAATTAGGAAATTTCTTTCCTACGTCCTTTGTGACTCATGTAAAGCAACATGTGCCATTCCATTCCCTTGTTTCAATTTATACTCTTCGTTCATGACTTAGGTTTTTCCCGGCTATGATCTCAAACTTAAAAATATACAACTTCGATCACTTGAATTTTGGTGGCGGTAAAATTGAAGATAACTCAATAATATACTCAGGCACCCAAGGAAGTTCACGTTATATTGAACCCTAAACGCAACCAACCCAACCAGGGAGGTTCTACACCTTGTATCCTGCATTAAACCACGATATTTAATAAAATAGTATGCTATCATATAACCTCAAGAAGACATGACAAATCAGATTCCCTCCTCGACAAAACCACCTCCATCGTATAAATTACCTAATTTTCTCCACTCAGTCGAGTCTACATACATTTCCATGTACATGCCCATCTGAAACAGCAATTTCATTCTTAATCGTGAAATAAGTTAAACGTTCAAGATCTGGAGTAAATAACAAACAAATTATAAAAAATGGAAGAATAAAAGTTGACATTTCAAGTTCAATGAACCAGAAAATGTAACCTAACGAGAATCGTTTTCTTGCAATTTTTTACGCGTCGTTGATATAAAGTAAATACAACCAATTATTTACCAAGCAGTTATTTCAACCGTTTCATGGATGCAGTGGATATCATCTGTCTGTTTGTAAATAATAATAGTTTATTGTCTACCGTGTTAGAAGAAATGCATAACAACCTTCCCTTTATTTATTTACTTATTTACTGAGGTAGTTAGGTATGAGTTTGGTGGCAGCGTTATGACATATTTTACAATTAATATTGTTGTGGCAACGAGACAGTTGTGGAAACGAGCGTTGTAGCAACGAGAGTTGTGGAGACGAAAGGAGGATTGTTGGAGAGAGTTCGCGGCAGACATGTTGTAAGTGCGAAGAACCGACGGTGGACATTATAAACGTCCTTAGAATAAAGCGCTGTGTTTTGTTTTTTTGCTCACTTATCCTTGAACCTAAGGCTACGCAACAATATAAAATCAATTTAAAAACAATGATCGTAGGTTATTACGCTGTCATTTAGATTAGAAAAATTACATAAAAGTTAGTTAAACAANATTATATGAGCTTATTGTATGAGGTCAGCAAGCTATAACACAGGATGTAGATATAGAGTCATTGACCTCAACGTACTTTCTTTCTAGTTCCTTTCCGTTGATGAATTAAAATTTTTGAGTGATAAAGATTTGAAGTTGTCCATTGTAATCAACGAGAACCTGACTTTCTGCAGAAGATATGGATGATTGGCGTGTGCTCGAAAACCATTTACCGTATCGTAAACGCATTTCGGCACTAAGGAACTGATAAAAGAAGATATATATAAGAAGAAAGATAAGAAGAAAGACTCCTCGAACCTACTTATTAAGAGAATGGATTACTATGAGTGATTATTTTGTGAGATATGGAATTATTTTGTGTGTCTTATCTGATTCTTCCGAACGTAAAAGTTCTGGATTTTAGAATATTTTTATCGAGTTGCTACAAAAAAAGAATATTTCATGGTTAAATGTATTCCGAGGTTACCTATGTAATCTTTGAACAACAAATAAAAGTGTTTCCATAACTACGAGCTGGAAAAAGGGCTTAAATTATTCTTGAAATTGTACGATTCGTGTTTGAAATTGTCTATCCACGTTTAAGAAACCTCAATTTTCGTCGTGTTGTAAATTTCACTTTCCTTTGATCGGAAAGAGAAGTTGACGATTCTTTGACTTTGTAAAAACCTTAAGAGTTGTTTATTTGCTGAATCTATACTCGAATATATGTTTAATTGTCCCTGATTGTTGCATTAACTCCGATTGCCGGTAATAATTTGACAGTATTAACAGAACGGGGAACGACACGACCTTATGTGCACATAGGAATAAAAGGCCGAGAAACCTTCGAAGTTGTATTTTAACTAGAAATACATGATCGATCACAGACGCCTCGATATATTAATATGAAATTAATAAAAAATAAAATCCTTTCTGTATTTTACCGCAATACTAGAGAATAATAATAATGTGACTTTATTAGGGTGAGACTGAGGCTATCAAATCTTTTCTTACATCTAACCCTTCGTCATATGAAATTTCAAGGAGATAGCTTGAAAAAAGTGCAAAAAATAAAACGATTTTGTGGGTTTAAAAACCTAAGTTAGCACTTAGGAAAAGGTACACCACAGTAGGAAAACGCCCACAAGAAGGGGGGTGCGAAAAACATCTACTGAGAGATAATTAAGTTTTAAGGAAAAGGCAGGTAAAGTCAAATCTAAAAAGCAAACAAAATGGCACTGATACATTACTTCACAGACATAACAACTAGGAATACATTTACATAAAAAATCAGATAAAGAACATTAAGAAATTCAAATAATACGGTTCCAAAACTGGTCAATATCAGGAGAGCAATAGAAGTTCTAAGTGTTAAAATTAGGAAAATTAACGGGTTGATTACTGGTGATCAGATTTGTCAATACTATCTGATAGANTAATGATGATGATAATGATGATGATAATGATGATGATAATGATGATGATAATGATGATGATAATGATGATGATAATGATGATGATAATGATGATGATAATGATGATGATAATGATGATGATAATGATGATGATAATGATGATGATAATGATGATGATAATGATGATGATAATGATGATGATAATGATGATGATAATGATGATGATAATGATGATGATAATGATGATGATAATGATGATGATAATGATGATGATAATGATGATGATAATGATGATGATAATGATGATGATAATGATGATGATAATGATGATGATAATGATGATGATAATGATGATGATAATGATGATGATAATGATGATGATAATGATGATGATAATGATGATGATAATGATGATGATAATGATGATGATAATGATGATGATAATGATGATGATAATGATGATGATAATGATGATGATAATGATGATGATAATGATGATGATAATGATGATGATAATGATGATGACAATGATGATGATCATAATAACATATATATTAATAATAATAACTACATACATAATCGGATAATGAACTAAACTAAATAGTAAGGTACGTATACAACTATAGAGGAGAGCTATACTCAAGGGGCCCTGCATTTGAACTCGCTCATGGGCCCAAAACCAACGTAAGCGTTACCGATGGCCACTTTAATGGTCATGGGATGTCAAATGTATTAAGTTATCAATAATGCCGTGAGCATGAAAGGAATGTTTGATATTTGTAATATTCAATCAATGACACGAATGAAAAACCTGCTTTGATTGACGTGCGTTTGCTGGTTTACCGGAGAGACCTGTTTGAGTCAAAAGAAAGGCCTGAAAAAATAGGTAACCGCATTCTGAAGAAGAAAGTTACAGGAATGTGACTGTTGAAGAGGAAAAGAAAAAGCAAGTTCAAAGTACCAGAGATGGTATTTGGAATGAGATATGAATGGCACGTCTTTTTCCTCGAGGGGAAATTTTTAACATGCATCGTGTGAATTAAGTTTCTTACACATGCAGGCGACCTTATTATTTTTTACCTGGAGATGAATGAATGGCAAATTGAATAAAACAGATTTCTCGCGCATGGAAACCCTTTCAATTCTAGTGGTATTTTAGAATCTTTGCTTCATATTGGGGAAAGAAAGAAAAAGCAGTGGATATATTCAGTGCCGCCCCCAGCTTTTCTGTGATGTGAACATAATTTACCGCCCCTTAAAATTAAATACCAAAATCATACATTTCCTGATTTGCAGATAAAAATTATTCTGAAAGACTTCGAAAAACCAGTGTTTTATGAATTCGCTCCCCAGCTTACATCGGTCACAAAGCATCAATAACAATTAAGTTCTGCATATTCCGTATGCTGACATATTAAATGCTTATTTTGAGTTAATAGTTCAACTTACTTTTGATTAACATTATCTTAGCAGCATCAGTCTCCGGAAGTGTCAAAATACGCAAAGCTATTTGCAAATTAGAACAGACTCCGATCAAATCTCCAGTAAAAACATCTTTCAAAACCTGAAGAGGATTTATTCTTAGTACCAGAAAGTCTTTTATCGATTCCAATTCTTCGATGAAATCCACTGTACAAATATTCCTTACTCGTCTTAACTTATCCATTATTATTGCCTCTAAACGTCTTCCAATCTTTAATTTCACGTTATAATCTTTGGTTAATGGTAGTTTTCGGCTCTGGATATATGTAGATCTTTAACACCCGAAAAGTCGCGTTATTTTATCTGCGTGAAATTTTTTAGTGAAAATTTTATACTTGGAGGATTAGACGAAAACAAGAGATTTCTATATATTCTCATCTACCATTCTGTAGAATCTAAATTGACGGAAAAGTATGTAATCTTATTATTTTGACCCGAGTCATCATTAGACATTTATGGCATTAAAAGTACTCATGAAAGTCGCTGTTCATGATCTACCACAATTTTAAATCTGTTTTCACGATTCATTCGTCATTTGTTTTCATATCTATAGAAACACTGAGTAATTCACTGTGAGTCAATTCAACGTAGTTAAAATCACCGTATCGTAACAAATTCGAATCTCAAACTACTTGTTTAACATAAATTTTACTTTGAAGCTCGTCAGTTTTATAATTCATAAATCATTTGGGTTGAGCATTAAAGTTTCATGATGTTCATTAGGATAATCACCTCTAATAAGCGATTTCAAGTTAGTATGACCCGACACGACTAGTCACGTAACACGTCACGCGAGTACGGAAGGGGTAATGAAATTGCTGGCTGACGACACATAAATAAGCCGTTGATGAAAGAGATCTTGATTATTGCAGTACTCACTCTTTGTGAATGGAATGTTTGTTTTCTAGTACAAGATAGAGTAAATGTCACCTTTTACTTATGTCTCGGTCTTTTCCATAGTGTAGCTTTGTGGAACAGTCAAATTATACACAAAAAAGGGCGCGACCTTGCGGAAGGTCGTGTAGTTCTAATTTTTTAATGTTTTTAGGACCTCTTTCGATATTAGGAAACCAATTTGGCGGCTTTGAAAGACCGTGCGAGCAGCGCAATTTCCAAAAAAATATCGAATTTTTTACACTTTTTCCGTTTTTGCTCTATATCTTCTAAATTATGTGTTCCACAGAAAAAGTTAAGCATTAATACTTCAAAACAAATTAAATTTTCTACATCCAAAGTCCAAAACCAGCTCCATATGTTCAGAACTTTTCGAGAAACAGCTCTTCAAAAATTGACCATTTTTACACAAAATGAAAAAAATTTCGTTTTGGCCGTGTATCATGCCGAATATCGGGAAATGCTCTCATGCCACGAAGAGAGCTCGCAAGGTCGATTGCTTGAATTGACTGGACTAGTGATAATAAATGGGGAGTAAATGATACTGAATAATAAACATGTCGCGTACTTTTTCATTGAATTCCATGCAAGTTGTCGGTCATGGGGCAATTGTGCCACTTTACTTTCATTTCTCAACTTGCAACATTCTCGCTCGATGAATACAGTTAAATTTTTCTGTCTTATTTCCTGCATCAAGTGATAAAAAAATAAATTCTCCATTTTAGTTTACCAAAGTCAACGACATATTCCATTTAACTACGTACGGTTCCTAAGTCGGATTATTAAAATATAGGCAACAGGCAACTGAACTGTGACCTGGTGGTTTTACTTGAAGCCCTCGATGACAAAAAAATTTCCCTTTACTCGGTTTAGGAATGTTAATTAAAAAAATACGAAGACTTTGTCGATGATAAAAATGCTTTTTTTAGCATATTCATTTGGAATCATTCTGTTATCAATCAATCTTTGAGGCCTATTTACCTCTTTGAATGAGCGATTGCAAGAAATGCAATTTGCTGGCGAATTTAAGTCCAATATCCTGGTTACGTCCGTATGTATGTATGTACAATGTTTTGTAACTATGCTGTGTGTTAATATACTACACGCAGGGTCCGATTTATAATTAGGCGCAATAAAAGATAGCTGATGACCTCAACCAAACTTTGGGCCTGTGCTAATAAACTCTCAGTTCTAGATTTTCGCTTCAAAAACGATTTTTATATTTGTTGAGTAGGTCTACATAATATATTTATAGAACATATTACATTGCTTACGTCACTATGAAATATTAAAAGAAACAATTTAATAGAATTTAATAATTTATAGAAATACTATGTATTGTACTGCGTAAACAAAACACGATTGTTTATTCTTGCCGTAGTGAAGGGACTGAGATTTCTATGGAATTTATAATTGTGATTTTTATGGAATTTTGAATTTGTACTCACAATTCCAAGTGGAGGCCTTAATCTGATCATTGCGCCCAGGGCCTCTTATAGCTTAAATCCGCCCTTAATATACGATGTATTAATTTACTTATATACTTATATATCTTAGTGATATGTTGATGAATAATGTAGTAATTAATATATTTAACTACGAAGTATATTCCATTATATTACAATCTTGTGCGTTGGGTTCGAAAAAGAGTAGCAATGGCCAAGGAAGCTTCTATGAAGCGAAGGGAATTGATGACAAAGGGTCTCGATAAAGGAATCAGGAAAAGATTGGTAAAATCCTTGATATGGAGTGTTTTGCTATATGGGTGCGAAACATGGACCTACGAAAAAAGGATATCAAAAGATTGGAGGCATTTGAGATGTGAGAGTAGGGTAGAATGGAAAAGGTGAGCTGGTTAGATAGAGAAACAAACATAGAGGTGCTAGGAATTATTGGGGAGGAGAGGGTTTAAATTGAAGTAATTAAGCGCCGACGAAAGAAATGGGTGGGTCAGATGTAGAGAGGAGAGGGATTGCTAAAGAATGTTATTGAGGGAAGAATACAAGGGAAAAGACAGAGGGGCAAGGCAAAGTCAAAAGATGTTAGATGACATAAAGGGTGGAGTGAGTTATCAGGTAACGAAGGAAAGGGCTTTGAATAGGGAATATTAGGGCACATGGACCTACCAAAAGGAAGAACACTTACGCTAGTACTTGTGCATTATTACGTTGTTTATTGATTTAATCACGCATAATATAATGAATGTATGATTCTTCCGTCTTATTTTAATTCAAATAATAGCGGAAAAGTTACTATAATACAAATATAACCCATCGGATAGTTTACGTACGTGGCTACGGTGACCGATTGAAATGATGTCATGAGTGATGTGAACCACAATAACTTTCTCCTCACCGATAATTTCTCTGTCCCTGAGGCGGTAAAGATACACCGCAGTTCCGAAGAATGTCTCCGAGAACCGAGCACAGGATCATCTGCATCAGACGCTCATAGTTGAATCGCCACGTTCCTGCTTTCCGTTTCTGCCTCGCACATTTTCTCACTATTCGGTAGATTGACTCCCATTGTATTCCGCTCCGTGGGAAGGAAAGCCATTCAAAGCTGACAAATGAGCGAGGATGAGATGGGTCCAATCCCGATGGCCCAAATCCGCATCTCCCTTCACTCGCCGTTACACTTTTCCTCAGACTATCATCCATCTTGCATACACGCTTCCGTAATCATTGACACTGAAAATCTATACTTTATTTATTTATCATGTTGTTATTACTGTTATTGTTTGTTATTTATTGTTTATACTTGAAATTAAAGTAGATAATGCATCGGTCTTCAGTAATAATAACTATTATTATTGAGAGATGATGAATTATTATTAATAGTTCTTCTATAATGGAAACAGGAGAATCCCAATTACATCCATCTTAATAATTGAATTGAATTTTTCGAATTAGCTATCGAATACATGTGGTAATTGTTGTGGTGGTTGTAGATTATTTTGTAAATAGCAGCAGTTTAAATTGTAAATTAGAGTAGTTCGTAAACTGTTGTAGTTAATGGACGGGAAGCTACATACTGATATTCTGTAGATGTACATGTAGAACTATGTAATATTGTTTGTATTAGCAGTTCAATGTAGTGCAAGCTGACATCGCCACCTGACGTAGCGTCCGCGACGGTATTGTTAAATAAAAATAAGCAATAACATAATCTTGCATTCTGCCAAAGCGTTCGCGCTTCTTTCTTTTCGTTGACATCACCACGAGGAATACGTGTAAAATTTATAATGCATCATACTTTGTAATTTAAAATGAATTCTCAAGATTTCGTTTTCAAATATTCCGTTATTATCTGCCAAAAAGTATAAATTTTTAAGTTAAATTAATGTTTTGAAATTCGGCACTGTATTCAGTGTAAACTGGCGTATTGGGTGCAGGCGATTTAATTAATTATTTAAATAAACAAAAAAGTATCGGTCGATTCATATTTTAATTGGAATTGAAGCCATTCATTCTTAAAATATGTTTTGTTTCTCTTCGACAATGAGACGCATAGATATCCTGTATACTACTCAACGCCATTTATTACCTCAGAAACATCGAAAGCCAAAAATGTTAAGATGTGAGTCGGAAAACTCAATAATTAAGGTTTTCCTCAAATTGGCAACGCATTTAATGCCAGTTCTCACTCTTTTCTGACGCAAAACATTTTATTTCAATTGTTTTTCATGGACGGTGTTTAGCTCAGACATTCCTCTCCGGTGAGAAACTGTATTGATGAAGTAATCCTATGAAAATATTCGGTCACATCAACCGACCATCATCCAGGGGCCCCCACTAGATTTAACACAGTCCACATTTCAATCAGTAGCTATATCAAGGCCAAGGGCTCTCCGAAATGCCACAACCAAAATCTTCACGAGTTATCGACGGCCACTTTCAGCTCTGACAAATAACACATGCTATGGAAATAGCTCATGAGGAATTTCAAGGAAAACCGAAGCATTACTTCCGACAGTGGCAGAAAGAGCTCTACGGAAATGAGTCATGCCCAAAGAACATCGTTTCTTTTACTGGCTGCAGGTTCTACCATCGCGCGCGAAAAACAGCTCCTCTCTAACTTTCCGTTACAATCGGCGCCTCTTGTTTTCATCGCACGCCCTTTGACTGAAAGGAGAAACTTTCGATTTAAAAGTTCTCTCTTCACTCCTCGCCTTTTGAGTCATGTTCTCACGTTCTCGAGCACATCTACAACCATTCTTAGTTGTATTCGAACACCGTCCGACTTCTAGGGGAAGCATTCATTAAGAAACAGAGAATTTATTTTTCTTTCCTACTTTTCAATCGTTTATTTGTTTACGTCCGTTGCCCTAGTTACACAGTCATTTATTTGTTCTAAAACCTTCTATGCGCTATAAAACCTTGACTTGACTACTTTTCAATTGCACTGTTATTCAAATCTGCATATTTTGTGTGTTGATCCTTTTACTGGCGATTGATATAAAAATGTTTAACCTCAACTTTTTAGCTTAAAATTCCAGCCTTCCATGCCCTCACTAATTTGGTGTTTTACTTAAGTCCGTATTTTTTTCTTAGGCTAATTAACCCACTTATTCATCATGCTTTTTTATGTTGTCATGCTTGATTTATTACTACTCTATTTTTCAATATATTATCACCCGAGTTTAGATGGAAAAAGTGGCTTATCCGATCGAAGTTATTGCATTTCTAAAATCACTCTAACCCAAGAAAGATGTTTACTATCTCACTCTGAAGCAATTAAGCAAATTAATGAAAATAATCCAGATAAACTTCAACTTTGACTCGATAGCTGAAGACAGTTCTTGAGACACTAAAGCTCATTGTATGTATTAATACACGTTTCCTTCTTTGCGATATCAACTCATTCTGATTATTCTTGGGCTCAACTTCCATCCTTCCTTAGTGTAACATCCCTCAGGACACGAAGGATAAAAAGCATAATTTAGACAGGTTTTTACCAATGATTGCAAACATCGGTAAAACGACCGATGGTTTTCCGACCGAAACGACCGAAAGAGATTTCCACAGGAAATAAACTCTTAATGGCAAATATGCAATCTAAACAAAAGACATAAATTTAGCAAAACACAGATATTTCGATTCGAAAATAATTTTCCCTTGTAGAATTCTAAAATTTGTGTCAGCTGCACAATATTTTTAACCTAAAAGCATCACATTTAAGATTATATAGAAGTATTTTTGAGGCAAGCTTGCTCTATAACTTGAGCTCACGATTCAAATCCTGCTTTCCGAACACTATACCGTATATTCTCGAACCTAATAATATGGTAAAGCAGGTATCGCAGAGAAAAGTTTTTTTAACCATTAATTTTCAAACTATGATTCAGTTTTCCCTGTTGACGTTTTTTTCGTAAGCAATTATTAACGCTCGCGCTGCCATTGATATACCGGTAGGTTACGATAAATAGAGAGCAAGCTTCGATTGAAAACTTGCTTTATTATAGGATTATGGAAAGATATGCATACTAGTCAGTACATTTTATCTACTTATTTATTTAGTAAAATTTTATCGCTGATTCAGTTTGCGGAACTCGAACTCTCTTGCGAATAAAATACTCGATTCACAAGTATGTAAAAGCGTTTGGCTTTAAGGACTGAAACGAAAAAGTCAGTGCTTCCTCTGCAAGCAGTATACATCAAATAAATAGTAAACAACAAATAACGACCTGCGAGCGTAATCGGATGTTGAAATCAAATGACAATGGCTCATTAAAATCGTTTGTTTTCGCAAAGAACGAGGAAAAATATACTCTTCTCATTTCAACATTCATTGTATTTCAGCAATGCTCTGATTAGGATTTACCTTATGAAAGATTTCCGACGACTTATGAAAAGCGAAGTATTTATTTAAGTTCCCTATTGCTTAAACATTGCGTTTAAATAGCTTCACTGAACTTCGTATTTCGTAACCATGGAATGTCAACAATCATTATTTACGGCTTCAAATTATTGTAATCGTTGAAAATTGAAATGCATTCCAAAATTTCAACGAAATTCTACAAATTTCATTCCTTTTACGACCAAAGCAATGGATGAAATCCACCTTACTTTCGAAACGTACGTTATTCTGAAAAGATTACACAGGAAAACAGGCAATAAGCAACTATACACCATGCATATATATTCTAAGATGAAGTATATTTCACCACCAATTGTGGTGTGGCTAGGAGGCATTTGAAATAAATGGAAAACGCCTTTGATGACAGGTATTTGCTTCGAAGAGATAGTAACACGCATGACCGCACGTTCACGACTTCCTCGTCACCATTTCTCCAGATCGCTGGTTCGGATATTCATTCCGACATAGAAAAGTAAACACTTGAGTCATCATTTCCTTTCCCTGTTCCAATTGCAAATAGATGTTCAATAACAGATTCTTCTACTAGAAATCTTGACTGGATCGTGCTCCTTTCCGTTGATTAATTGCAATTATACCAGTCTCGCGAACGAATTAATTAGAATATAGAATGTGATTAAGCCCTTTCTAATTTCACGATTGCAGCTGCATGTCTTACAGCGATCGCTCCCATCTTAATGTGGGTGTGAACCTCAACTTCTGTTCATTTTAACTTGTTATTACCTTCACCTTGGTCACGTTATGGAGTGTCTTTCGCCCTTGAGACAACGACATTGATGCACATCGGCTGAATGCTCCACTTTCCTTTTATCAGTTCATCTTTCGCCAGATGTATCTACCATGCCTTCCTGCAGCAACGTCTTGATTATTGGGATATTTTTCATCTGTCTTTTGGTACTGTATAGAGAAAAATATCTCTCGTTTCTTTTTGCCTCAGTCTCGTTCGTGGCTTCTATAATATCAGTGTATTGAGATATGAGCGATGCTGAATAATGGCGTGAAAGTTGGCCACTCCTTATCCTATGCTATGAAAAGTGCTATTTACAGGGTCATTATACTAGGCTTCCCTTGGCTTTTCCACTGATACTAAATACGGACTTATACTAAATAAATAACGTTTAATTATATAATATTAAAATTTATAAGCAGTCGATTCTTACAGGAGATTTTCATATTAGTCTGGAAACGAACCCAAGACCATATTGAAAAAATCTTTGCCATTTGCGTTACGAAAACATGTATAATAACAATATCTCGATTATCAATTCTTTATCGTTCTGGGAAGTGCTCAAAATAAATTCTCTATAATCCGCACAAAGCATACTTGATGGAAAAATTTGAGTATTTGGGCCCTCTGGGATCTAAGCTATGACAGCTATGATTGATGTCTCACTTTTCTTCGGGGTTTCCCGTTGGTACTGATACCACATAAAAGGGCCAAGTCAAAGACACTTGTAGTTAAGGCTGAGACTCCATAACCTACTTGTATTAGTACTACAATAGATACTGGAGTACCTACCTAACGTATATTTTAATAAATATTGACAAGAAAGGTAAAGAATGTCTGGGAGGTAAGAAGATGAAATTAAATAGCAGAAAAATTTAATTGTTTGTGAAAAAACGGGATAAAAATTTTTCTAGGTGGAAAATTTCGCTACATCTATGGCAATGCACGTGTGTCGCGTGGTTGCCTAACTTCGATTTTCAGTTGCAAATTTTGCCTAAACAAAGGCGCATTGAGTTGAACGGCCGGACACGTGTCTGTTATTTTGGTGCAAGGAAAGTGTCCTGAAATTTTCGTGCAAATCCGTGTTCCACAAACCTGGCGTGCTCCTTGTAAGTATATTTCACATTACGTGAATTGTCAAAGGCGCAAATAGTAAATACGGTTAAATGATGGGTTTACGCCTCATGTGATTCAGATGTGGTCTTCAGTTGACCTGTAGTACTCCAACAAGGCTCACGCTCTCTTTTTTAAATTATCGGAAAATGATTCTGGCACCAAATTGCGGGTGAGTGCATCCTGCTCACGAATTTGCCTCTGCGATGTCCTACTTAAGATTGGGTACTCCCTTAAAATTTTGAAGTCATGAACGGGCGAAGTAGGTCATTATTTGTAACGCACGAAGAGTTCCGTTTGAATTACCTTCGGTCCGATGCATGAATTCTGGATTTGCACCAAATTCCAGCTTCGATAATTAGATAACACATAACTTTGGTGGAAGCGCACAAGTAAACTAAATAAAAGAAAATTTTCAAAGGCAGCTTGAACTGCTCTATATCAAAACCTATTATTATACATTCCATTCACCAAAGAGAAATATAAAAATGTATCATGCAGCAGAAAATATTGGTCTTTTACTTCAATATTAGTCATCAAGTGCAATGCTATTAATTCTACAATTATTTTTCATTGTATTGCCCAGCTCACAATCCGAAAGTATCATATCTGCGTCCATATCATTTCTCTATTTGAACGCAGTAGTTTCTCATATGGTTCTGCTTATTGGTACTCATTTTTTTGTTACTTCATTAGAAATACCTCCATTCTGCGATATTTTAATTAATGTGCATTCAGAAGACGACCTAGCAGAGTTGAACGCATGGCTTGTTAGAAATAAACTGAATGTAACGCTAACAAAAGCAAAATAATAAACTTTAACCGGAACAAATTTCAATTCAAGTATAATATAGGAAACTTATGCGTTCCAACAGATAAAAACATTCGATATCTAGGGATTACCTTCAGTAATAACTTAAATTGGGCAAGTCATATCGAAAACATAACCTGTAAAGCGAACAGAACACTTAATTTTGTAATCAGAAACCTTAAGAAGTGCCGTAGGGAAGTTAAAGAAAAGGCTTATTTAACACTTGTTAGGCCGATGCTAGAGTATAGCGATAGCGTTTGGGATCCACATCAAAAAGGTCTTACGGGTAAACTCGAAAATGTACAGAGGCGCGCAGCAAGATTCGTTTTGGGCAGATATGGGAAAACGGATAGTGTCAATGAAATGATTAAGGAACTTGGTTGGGAAAAGTTAGAAGCAAGACGTAAAACCAAAAGGTTAGGGAACATGTATAAAACCGTGATAGGGAAGCCTTCATTGAAAGAATTAAACAGTAGACTCCGGAAACCGGATTATTTAGGAAGGAATGATCACAATCATAAAGTTGGTACTCTAAAACAAAAAACGGATGTCTGTAAATACTCTTTTCTAAATAGGGGAATAGTAGAATGGAACAATTTACCTGGGGAAGTGTTCGAACCTTTTCCTCAGACTGGGAATGTATTTGTAAATAGAATTAAAAGAGTTGTGTGATGTTAAATAAATTTTATCAATAATCATTTAGTTATGTAAGTTACTTTATCCTAACAGTGTAGCATTTGTATTTTAAACTGTAATAGTGGAATTTGATGTTTAATTTTAATTGCTTTATAATAGTGTGGGTAATTTTGTATTGTTATTATTATTATTATTTCTTTTTTTTTTCTTTTTTGTTTTATAAGTTTTTATTATATTGTATTAATTGTAGGTATCGTTTACTTGTATTTTCTTTTATATTTATGACGTACTGCCTTCGGGAGGTTTTGGGGGGTTTCCCTCCCGACTTGGGTGAATACCAGGCAGGGTATTGTATTTCCTTCTCCCCCTGAAAAGATGACTACCACCTGGCCTGGAGCCTATTTGTAGTCTAATGGTGCAAATAAACAAATATATACTCAAACTTCAAACTCTTCCATCTCATCAACAAGTTGTCATATAAAATTCAAAAACGTTTTTATTAAAATCTGAACTTGGGATAACCTATCGCCAAACAAGTCTAACCTCTTGCAACAAAATCACGGACGTAAACTTCGGAGTACTCATTCCCCAAATTTAAAATGTCACCTTCAAATAACGCACTGAAGCACCAATTCTGTTACGCCTTGATCTTCAAGCTACGCAGCAAAGTTAAAAAAATTCTAAGAGGAAGACACTCAGCATGACCTTGGCCCAACATATCGTTGGAAGATTCCTTCCCCAAACAGGTCTCATCTTAGAGATTTCAACATTCCCCTTAAACTACATAATACCAGGTTCACATGAAAATAAAGGTCCGTCATGTCCTTCGGCTAAACCGAATTCACCTAAGGAAGTGCGCTTTCATAGTTTGAGTGAAAATCACTGCCAAAAATTGAAATTAGAATACAGATTCTAAATTACGAAAAAAAGACCTGATAAACACACTGCCTTTAATATGTTTTGCTCTGTATAACTATCCTTACTAATAACATGTACCTGGGCTAACAGATTTTGTGGATGTTTAAGCACCAATAATTCTCCGGATATTTACTAGTTTGCACTTCGAAATATTCCGAACATTTGCAGGGATAATTGTTTCCCAGTATGTACCTCCGTACTTTTAAGGTCTAATTGAGAATATTTTTCACCTTTAAACTAGAGGATGTTATATGAAACTGTCCTGCAAATTTTTACTTTCGGAGTCTAGTTCAAGAGCAATACAGTCAAACTGCTGACAAATCCGCAAAATTTTGAGGTTATAATGAAGTTCACCTGATACACGAAGATAAATCAAAACAAATATTCGAATTTTTCCTTTATTACAGTCACTACAATCAATTGTGCTCCAACATATCTCCTTTCAACAATTCTCGTACAAAGATTCACAACATCAAATCACAATCATTTCGGACAAAAAAACGACAAAATTAACAAAGGCAAATGTGACAATCTTTCGCCCATTGACCACTTGCATCCAAATGAACAAAGCTTTTTAAACGGCAAGTGGCTGTGGTGTGGTTTAGCCACGGACAAGGATCCGCGACTTCAAAGCGAGTAATTTTTTTAGCGTGAACGATTCAAAAAGCTCCTCCACAGAAAATAACATCCAAAGAATTTAAGAGATCACTCACAGATCCGAGCATCAAGATTTGTACGCAAGGATTCGAAAAAAATATCCACAGAAACGATTTCTCAAGTACTTGCTGGAACTGGAATGGTTCATTCGAGTCTTGTTTCTCATTCCACAAAGATTCCTTTTTGAACTCAAAAACTTTTCAATACTGTTTATTCACTTCAGCGTGCATGTCTTCCGGTAGAACTTTCCACGGACCAGGCCCGCAAAAGTCACGGCCTCTTAATTGGTGGTTGAAGAAAACAACATGCACTTCCCACAATAGTTCGAAGTGGAACCAGAAGGTTCGACCGAAGGGCTTTAATGGGCCAGTAAGATTGCGAACACACTGACGAGGGCGATGGGCGCTAGCAGAAGATGTTCGGCGCCGCTGTGACTTCCGCACTCCGTGGGCTTGGTTCCTTGTATACGCATGCATAGGGCTTCCATGAAGTTTGCAGTTATCTTCTCCTGGTCCGCCTCGGCAGGTTTCTGCGTGAGCGAAAAGTAAATTCACCATTAAAATTCTCCCTTCGTACATGATTTAAAAGCCCCATTGACCATGGTCGATGTCCCTGAACAGCTGGGACGCGACGACCAAGTGATCTGTCCAAACAATCCAGTTTTCCAGAAACTTAGGAAATCCAGACAACATTATCGAAGCATTCTTAGTTTACTTTCAAAGGGAATTCAATGAGAGTCCAACCAGAGTTTTAGTGATTCAACCAACTTAAATTGTCCTTCCATACTATCGGCTTCGCACGGTAACGAGAAATTTAAAAACAGGAAATTCTTCCCAAGATAAGCCAATCCAATTTAAGTATTGAAATTAGAATGTCTAAAATATTCTCTTCGTGCTGTAACGTCGATACCTAACATCACTACGAACACTGGTTTTGGTCTCAACATTAAAGTAACATTAATTTAATCAAACAACAGCGGAAAATATTAACCCGACCCGTTTGAGACAAGTTAATCCACCTCGTCCTAAATGAGAACGAAGAATAAGTTCTCAAAATTATCAACAAAGTCGACTGATTCTAATTCAAGGAACAGGAAACAAACCAAACGAGATCTTCAAATAGACAATGGTGAGCTTAACTACCCTTCAGTGAAAGTCTGGAATGTTAAACATTTGACGGACGAAACTAACTTTCTAACAATCCTATGATAGAAATGTCACAATACATCACAGCATATTGGATGACTTAAACGTTGCTAGACCAAGAGACCAACGAAGGAGAAATTGAAGCAAAACTGATAACCCTAGACTGAGCAGATTAACCGTAATTTTATTACTTTCGATGATTTTGGGACTAACAAACAAATGAAACATCCTAACCAGGATTTAAGACTCAACTACAATCAGTTAAGATTGTTCACAAACGTGGCCAGAAAGTTACCTCGCTAGAAAATTACGATATAATATCCACACGCGAGGAAAACAATTTTATGCGGTTCATTTGTATGCGGTTGAAGACATTTCGGCAGAAATCTGCTCCCATTTTAATTTTTCCCAAAAATCTGCTTATTTGATAGTGTAAATTAGTAGTAGAGTATGACTTCACATCTTCAAAGCGGAGCGAATTTAAGCTCAAATAAACCGCACATTGAAGATTGTTAGTTGATAAATATGCCATCAAAATAAGGAACGATAAACATTTTTAACCACCATGTCTGCAACTTGCTTAAGTACAGAATTTACACAGTTACACAGTTTAAAACAATCACCTCACGGAGTCAAAATTTTGCCGAGCTAACGCGTTCATAGAAACCCGTCGCAAATTCGGAAATCTCTACTTACGTTATTGAAGACAACAGTGGGAACTGATTTTAGTGGTGGTGAGAGATTCTTTGTCTTATCTCCCAATTTCTTCAGGGCATCGTATCCTTCCGTGCTATTGGCGCAGTCCTCAATTTTCCTAGCATCGAAGTTTATTAAGGTTGCACACTGAAAGAAAAATTCACTTTCAATCCAAGAGAAGAGTGAAAACTGCACAAAAACATCACATCAGTTTTTGACAAACATTTCTCATGAAACGATATTAACAAAATTTTTGTCCTTTAAATTTGATGATGTAAATTTCAATTTATAATTTTAGTGATAAAGCGCCCCCTTGAGAGGTTAGGCAAAGCTTAACAGTCACGTCTCCGACGAAGGCTGTGGCATGGTTTCAGTAATGTCCATGCGTATATAACTAGTGCAGACAAAATATGCACGTCTATTACTCTTAACTTCATACGCATGAATAAATTGATTGGCTCACCTCTGTGCTTGATTTCACATTCGAAGATCCCATGAAGCAGTTGACGAATTTCATCTTCTGGTCTTGGTCGGTCAAATGTGACAGTGCGCACGCTTGAAGCTTGTTACCCGTGCACTCATCGGGTCCGTGTTGGCAAACGAAGTCATTCTCGGTAGTCTATTAGAGGATAAAGATTAAACCATTACATCTCAAGTCCGAATATCATACATTTCGGCACCAAAGTCACTTGCCGAGATATCTGAAATGGTTCTGTGTACGCGAAAGTGTCGATTAAAAAGATTTTGTCCAAGAGCTTTAGAAGCTAAATTCCTTAGAAGGCAATTCTCAGCGGTCCCCCAACCCACAGTCCGCGAGCCGCATACGACCCTTCCAAGTGTGAAGTCTTTGCTTCCCAGAATTTCTTTCCTAACGAGTTTTCCTACTTCTGATTTATAGCTGAAATACAAGCCAAGAGTTTTGATGGAAATTAAACAATTCCCAAATCTGACATGAAAAGTCAGACAGGGACTCTTAACCGTATCTTCCACTGTACGGACGGCTGCTAAAACCAAGTAAGCTATCTTTCCAAAACATTCAGAAATGATGTTTTTGGTGACTTTAGTCGAGGACGATTGGTTCATCCGAGTAACCAGCATCGTCCACAGCCAAGTCATCAAGGAACCGACGTAAGTGATGGTAAGGGGAATCCCTAAATTAAACACGAATCGACACCGGCATTTTAAAATGATAAATCAGCAACAATTCCTGCTGAAATAGTAGTTTAAAAAAGTATTCCGCGTTCCCAGAAACCTTTCCAAATGTTTAAGAGGGAGGACCACTTAAACAGCCAACTGGTTTAGCTTGTTTGCCTTCGTGCCGATAAAAAAAACCCCTATTTTTAAACATACCATTGGGGAGTAATCTTTCACATCCAATTAACTGAGTAATTTAAAACTCAAATATTAATAAAGATGAAGTTAAAGTACTCACGTTTGAATTTCCGTAAGGGACGAATTCCACCTCCATGTATTTCTTCATTTTCTCCCAAGTGGGAAATAACTGCTTTGTGATGAACTTTACGCTGTCAGGACATAGCGTCTCGTAATAGACTGTCACATAGGTAGGAGTCTGAAAAAGAAGATTACATTTAACGCTGCTTAAAACTGCTACACAAGCTGGTCAGATTTTCTATCGATTAGAAGACATTTTAGCGCGTTGGAAAGAACTAGATTAAAAGGGCAGCTAAATTAGGACCTTGCTACCCTAACCGGTCCCAGGAGAGGCCGTTTTCTTCCATTTGACCCGATGACCCGATACAACAGATTAAAAGCAGAATGCACGTTACCAATTGGAAATCATGGAGACCTAATGAGACCAATGCAGAATACAGGAACAGGGGATTGTCCCCTTTCGATGATTCTTCTAAAACAATTTTCTTAAGGATAGACGAGGAGCTTAAACAAAACTAGGTGCAAAATGTTTCTACGATTGTTTAAATCTGCTTTACTATCCATGACATATTTAAAGAGAAAATATTGCTTTTACTTCAAGTATTTAAGGTATCCGAACAGCCCCTTAAATTTCTAGATACGCCCGTATGAAACTAGTTCAATATTACTAATACCGGCGTTTATTAATTTGTTACCTCTGAGAAAAGTTTACGAACATTTCAAAGACCATTAAATCTGAAAATTTCACTCTCGGGCTTCCGACAACAGCAACACCGGTGATCTCTTGGAACAAAATTTATCAAAATCCCGCCGTCATAACTGAAGATGTTTCCAAACGAGACCGGAATATATTTTCAATGTAAAAATTGTTTTAGGTAACACTTGCGTAATTTTCTCGAGTTTATAGGAATTCCTGAAAAGTTAGGAGGCGAGCGGGGTAACCAGAAGTAAAAAAAGTGAATTGCACGTCTAAAGATTCAAATTCCAGGAAAAATTGCCTTCGAAAGGGATTGCCAAATGTCAAGAAAAAGTTTGTAAATCAAATTGGCTTTCAAGTCAACTTTCTAGCGAACAGTTTTGACGATTTTAATGATTGACCCATTGTATTAGACTTTCCGGGGACGCTGATGAAGACACTGACCAATTGGTCAAGGACCTTCCACAACGAAAAGACACTAGCGATGAATTTAAACAAAATTAAAATGCATTCCCTTGAAATTTCGATTCAGTAATTTCAGGACCAATTCGGCGTGAACGTGATCAAACTTTTCAAATACGGAAAAATTAGTTATCCTCAGTAATTTCTGGCGTCACCTATTGGGATCTATATTCTCGTTAAGCAGTTCATTGAATGTTAAAAGAATGCAATCATCAGAATCTAAAATTCGCCTAGCGCAAGCAACTATGCGAACAAATTAAGAAATATTCCGTGCTCGATATCCCTGTAATTTTTTTCGTAGCACACCTTCCAACTCCCGATCCCGCCACCCCCATTTTATAGCGGCTGTGACCATGTTCCAAGGGTCCGCCGTTGGTCAAGGTCGAATGAGAAGAGCTGCGCGGAGTCTCCGGGTGGTTTGCATGAAGCCGCCGTCCAAAACCTGTTTCCAGTTCTCGAACATAGATTCCTTGACAACGGCGCCATTGCATCTTCACTCAAACCGATCGGACCGAAGACAATTCATAGGTTTTCCCTAATTAAATATTCTTGGAAAAATCCGACATTGCCTATTCATTCCTTTCCAGAGGAAATACGCGATATTCCGTGTATTAGCTCTATTTACCGGAAGAAAATTTTGCACTAAACTGGTTAAAATTTCCAAATCCGATTAGTTTAAGCACGTGAGAAACTACTCTCGATTATAGCGGAGTTCAAGCGAAATATGCAGAGGAGAATTAGAAAAGGGAATGAGTCACGAATGCAGACCGCTACAACTGGGCGGTGCCCTGGACGCCGCCGAATCTCTTACGGATATACTCCTCTCTAACTGGTGCAATTTAACAATACCGAAGAAAATAATTTTGCTAACTATAATAATCGAAAAAAATCCAACTTTGGAGAAACCAAAAATGCTCGTTCGCGTAAGATGAGAATATGAATGCGCCCCTGATGGCAGTGGCTGTTGAAAGCAGAGGTACTGCGACTAACACCTATTGAGACAAAAACGCAAAAATTTTACAAAAATACTAAATGAGGTAGTATCTGCAAAATTTGTCTATTAATTACGTTGGCACTAACATCTTTACGAAAGGTAAAAACGGAGCGAAGAAATTATATTCAACAGTTAAAAGAATATCCCTCGGGATAACATTTAGGAGACTAACGTGAGATCGGCGTAGCCGCTCAAGTCTCTAACAATTTGACTAAGTCTCACTATTGAATGTCACATAATATAAACTATGTCCTCCTTTGGTCGGCGGTCGAAGAAATCAAGAAATTCCAATTAAACAGCAATTTAGAATTGTTCTCTTACCTGTGCAGTTGCTAAATACGCGGACATCGCCAATAGAAATAAACTTGCGAGCTTGTACATGGCGAAGATTTTAGTCTCAGTGGAATAAGAGAGTTCCTGGAGTGACCTCCCGAAGATGGGCAACTAACTCAGTGAAGCGCCGACCGAAAGACTAGTACGACAACCTGCACCTTCGGAATGCCAGCTCTTCGCCCCCCAACCCCCTCCGCTCAGAAGTTTTCTGATTGGCCAGCGAGAAGGGCGAAGGCAACGCGTCGCTTGAACCTGCACAGCGATGCCACGGCTCCCAACTAGGGCTGCCACCTGTCCGGGTATCGCCCAAATAGTCCGGGAATCGAGAATTGACCGAAGCACGGACTAGGGGACGCCAGGACAATTTACGCCCAGAAATCAACTCTGATCATGATGCCCCTGAGGATTAATTTTTGCATTCTAAAGATACTTGTGACAATTACATTTCACCCTCAGTGCCTACTTTTGTAATCTTCTATCGCCAGTCTCTAAAGACGAACTCGTGCTTTCAACATCGACGGAAAACCACGGAGGATTTCTGGGTATATGTATTTATAACTTGATGATTAGAAAATTTTTCAACTTAACATATCGATAAACGGCGTTTCCAATAACATGAACCGAATGAATATTTAAAAAAATTACTCAAAATTTGATTTCTCTTATTGCAGAAACTAAGTATATTTTATATTTAACAAGTATGGTTTCATTTATCTTTGAGTTAAGAGTCTGAACCTTTCTTGCAATCTTTAGCATGTAAACTATATTACCAACATTAGCATTTTAAGTCACATAAATGAAATGTTACTGTCATATCTCATAAATAATCTCAGAAAAATATGAAGTTCGTCAAAAAGAATTTTACACTCAGTTTGATTGCTTTTTCATGTAAAGGAAAAGGAGGATATCTCAGAAAGATCAGAGATATCAATAAGAATTCTAAAAATTAAATTAAGAATATAAGCAATTTTGAATATTATAAAAATTTAATCCACCACAAAAAATAATCATGCCATATGTTAAATGTTGATGCTGAGCAATCAGAAACAGATAGCAATAATATTGTAACAAAAATGTCAGTTGGATAAAGTTTTGTTGTATACTTTAAAATTAACTTATGAAGCATATAGGCTGCATTATTCCCAACAATCATGATGCTTTATTTACGGTTTCTTGCCATTTAAAGCATCTTATATTTATACTTGAGATCCATGGTAAAGAAGTGTGGATCATCAAGTATTAAAAATAACAAATCAGTAGACAATATGAATATGTATGCTATATATCCTTAGATTCTTAACACAATGGCCTGGAGTTAAGTTTCTTGATGAACTCTCATCTTGAGAATTTGATTTCTTATCACCATCATTGATTCTTATTTATAATGTATTCTCCTTCAGGATTTCCAAAGAAAGGGGTCATCTAAGAATAAAGCTGGCCTTAGATTTGAGCTAATGCACCATTTTTAAATATTTTGTGAACATCAAGATACAAATGCAACAGAAGGAATATTAATTCCTGTTTTAGAAATGTATCACTGTGAATCACAATGATGTTCATTAGAATTCATCAATATTGCATTGAACTTTCAAAGAAAATATTTATAACTGATCTTACTCATACTGATAAGTAAGTTTGTTCCATATTAGTCAAATTCGAGAAATGATTAGAGCATTTCAAAATTAAATACATGGAATGATCCCAAACTTTGCAATATCATAGTTCAAAGACGCATATGTTAGTATGCAAAGTTAAACACCTTTTCCTTTTTTGTTTTCTTTGGCAGATTTCCTCATAACATCACTTTATGAGTTGACCGCCTTGAAGAGGACCTCTGGCAGTAGTTGGTGCCACTATATGGACCACCTTGCTCATAAAAGCATTCCTTTAGCAGTGTGGAAGAGATGTGGCTTGGTAGTTGTTGTAAAAACTTGTCTAAATATTTCAATATAAAATTTACTTAGATTTCATAAGGTACAAAGTTCCCCTTGTCCTATATAATAACTAGAAGTGGCAAATTTAATGACTAGCGGTGTCAAGACAATTATAAGTATGACAAAGGCGACCTATCTCAATAGATGATTGACAATGGTAACTCGTACAGCTATTTGTTATACTAATAAGTGTCCTGAAGCTACAAACCCACTGTTTTGAAAACCTCTTGTAATTGTAGAAAATAAATATTAACTTTGATTGATCTCTTGATCTAAATAAATTTATTATTAAAATATTTGTAAAAGTTTTTCTTTTCCTTGAAGGTATGTACATTTTTGTGGCAGACTCCACAAACCGTTTCATTAATGAGAGTAATTGATGTTTAAAATCCTGTAGATTATATTACTTTTTCTGATTTATATGATTATGAAGATTCCATAAGAAATTCTTAAATTATAAAATGAATTTTTTGGAGAATTTGATTACCGTGGTTCTTGGCTATTTCATATATGTGATAACTTATTATTACCTGATTAGTTGAAAATCCAAGTAATTTGGNGGCATTTGAGATGTGGGTGTGGCGTAGAATGGAGAAGGTGAGCTGGGTGGATAGAAAAACAAACATAGAGGTGCTAGAAATGGTTGGGGAGGAAAGGGTTTTAATTGAAGTAATTAAGCGCCGACAAAAGAAATGGGTGGGTCAGCTATTGAGAGGAGAGGGATTGCTGAAGAATGCAATAGAGGGTAGAATGCAAGGGAAAAGACAGAGGGGAAGGCAAAGGCAAAAAATGTTAGATGACATAAAGAGTGGGGTAAGTTACCAGGTAGCGAAGGAAATAGCTATGAATAGGGAATATTAGGGCACATGGACCTACCGAAAGGTAGAACGCTTATGTAATGTAATCCTGTATGTTCTTATTAATGACACAGAGGAGAGCAACTTCCTTGTGCCAATACATCAGAGCTCAGTCCTAATTAATTAGTTGAGATAAAAATGTGTTACCCCTTCAAAATAAAATTTTGAATTTTATGCATTGGTGCCAGAGGCAATCAACCTTGTCATTATATAATTATAACTGTACTAGAGTCATATAAATGACAAGGTATGTAATAACAAGTAAAACATATTTTAACTCAAAGATTATTTTTATTTTCACAGTAATAAAATTGGAAGTTGAATCTCCTGATTATGGTCACACCCCTACTCCTGAATTAGCAAAAGGATAAAATTGCCCTGACCAGAGCAGGGAGATTGACATGATCATCTTATCTTGAGTGTAATTGAATGAAGTTTCTATTAACCTTTTTATTTGAATTACAGGCTAAAATGCAATTCTCACAAAATACTGGTTAGAAAGAGATAATTGAAGATTAAACATCAGAGGGAACCCCAGCATATTAGATCAAATAGGACTGAAAAGACAATGGATGTTGGTGGTAGTAGTAGTATTGATAAAAGTGCTTCGACAGCTTAGGTCATTTCGCACGTAGGCCCCCACCGGGAATCGAACCCGGGACCACTTTCGCTGAAGTAGAACGCGTTGCCCACTTGGCTAACTGGGAGCCCAACAATGGATGTTTTTAGAGACGTTGACGTAATACAAAATTCTTTACTGCCTAATTTGAATGTTATTCGTGTAACATTGGCCAAAAATCTGGAGATTAAAGCCATTTAGTAATATGCAAAATAGTCATTTTGGTGGAGGAAGAGACACTGCACTTGGTCTTTTTGTCCACTATAAAAGGTAAGTTAGATCCTGTAGAAAAATTAAGTAAAGTAATCCATGGCACAGCATCCCTGTGATGGATATGCCCTAGGCAGGCAGCATTCACCGTGGGTGACACTTAGGGTTGCGAACCATCATGGAGATGCCAGAAGACTCCCTAGTTGGACAATGATTTGTAAAAACTCCTGACTCATGGATTGAATCATTTTTCTGCTGCTTTCATTCAACTACATTCACCTAACAAATCAAACTCTAATTTACTGACCTTCAAAACTTTTCAAAATTTATTTCCTTTTATAGTTTAACGTCACCAGTCCTCTGTAATCTAAATTATGCTTCATCTCTAGATGTTAGGAATAATTTTCTGTGGATAATTATGCTATCAACTAATTTCTAAGATTCTGATGCAGATATTGTGTTAAATCATCCAAAATTATACCTCAGAGTAGAGCTAGTTCAATCATCAAATGAAGTTTGTTGTTCATTAATGAAGAATACAATCTTCAGTAAATAAATTTCTGCTTTTAATAGTATTCTGGAAATTCCTGAGATTTACTACTCTTGGAATAGGTAACCTCTGGAATGGGCTTTTCAAGAGTTCCAAATTGACACCAAAAAAGTTTGAAAGGACCAAGAATCTAATCCATAGTTGGTTACTCTATCTCAGGCATGCTCCCAAGGGGTTAGCAATCACCCCCCACTAAAATTCTAAAAATATGTCCTGCAGATCCTAATTCTAAAGAGTTCTATCAATAAATATATGAAAAGCTTACAATATATCTTTATTTTCAATACATATACTTTCTTATGATGAGAATCAAAATTTCACATTATAACATTAGGTGTAATACCTTAATTATAGCATTGATTATGACCATTAAGTTCAGCCCCCAAACAAAAATTCTGGATATTTTCCTGCCATATCCAATGAGCTATCCAGCCAGAATGTATAGACATGCCATTTGGGAGACTATGTATTCAAGGGTTCATGAGTTGGTCCAACTAAGCAGCATCGTTCTTAGCCATGACCTCATAGAGGTACTTCCTATACCAAGTGATGGAAAGGAGAATCTCCTTAAGGATAAACATAAGGAAAAGGGTAAGAGATGACTTGGCACATAAACACATGCATCTAGGAAAATTGGCATATCTGTGTGTTCTAGCCAAACAGCTCAAAGGTCAGAGCAACTCACTGGAAACTGGGAGACCTGGACTCAATTCTTGCTCCCGTCAAACTTTTATTGTCCATTTCTCCATAGGAATTTTCCTAAGTGCACCCATAAACAAAGCAAAGTTACCTCTAACCCTTCTCTTTGTCTTCAAGAATTTGCTACCCTAGAGACACGTGGTCAACACACAGTCTCCCCTACCCACATACTGGCTTTTCTTGACCAGACTCACTACCTTTTATCTGAGACTGCTACCCAAATTCATCATAATGATGAGTGTACACCAATAAATGTTGATACCCATTGGGAATCAAACCTTAGACCACTTTCACCAAGAGAAGCATACAGCCCACTTGACTATCCAGGGGCTATATAAAAGGTACCACATTGAAAACAAATAAAATACTTGGAAAGAGATTTTATTCCTCTATTTCTTCCAATAACTATTATTATTTGTTAAAATATAACAGAAAGACATGTATGGGAAATTCATATCTCTACTGACTCAGATAACACTGGAATGAAAACATACTTCAGCAATGCCAAAGGCAATCACTTTTACAAATGACTTCAATTTGAAAGCTTTATTTCTGCATGCAACTTTGGTTAAAATAAAACTTCAACGGAAAATAAAGCAGGAATTTACTAAACTTTTTAACCATAAACAATTATCTTGAGATATATGAACTATTACACACTATATTAAATTATGAACTACAGTAAAACTTTGGATTGCAAGCATGATTCATTCTGGAAACTTGCTCGTAATCCAAAGTGCTTGTATGTCAAAGTGATTTCCCAAAAAAAGATAATGGAAACTCAGATGATTATGAATTGTTCCAGATCCTAAAAATATTGGATACATTATTATGATTTTTAGGGAATGATTACGTGATATTCAGCAGATTAATGATCACATGACATACAGCAGACAAAACAGCATATACATAATCCATGTATAGCTTGCACTGCAGAACCTCACACATATATAAAGTTAAAATTTAATAAAAATGTTGGCTTGTCTTGCAAAACACTCACAAACCAAGTTATTCACAGGCCAAAGTTTCACTGTAATATATTTCAAAGAATAAATTCCTATTATCCATGAAATATTAAGTATAACTTCAAAACAAAAATGACAATAGAGTTAAACTATAGGATTAGAAGGTAAGACAAACTAAGAATTTTTCCAATAGATGAGTCATGACCATTAACCCATGTAAATTGTAAACACAGTTCATACATTCCATTTATTCTTTAATTCTGCCATTACACTGGCAAAATTCAAATTGAATACCAAAGGAATATTAAAATTGACTCAAAAGCCATCAAATATTACATCAACATATAAGATAAAATTGTGTCTGACTGTTCTTAACAAATATCAAATATAAACCAGAAAATCTTTTCACACATTTTAAAAACAGGTGAAACAAAGTTTTGTACATAATCATCTAAGATAGATGATTAATGCTATAATTGCAAATGGATTACATCACATATACATACATAACTTCTTAAAATTTCCTTAAAAGTTCATTTATTTGAAGATAAATATAATGTATACTTTATTACAACAACTGTGAATGGGCACATGGACCTACCGAAAGGTAGAACGCTTATGTAATGTAATCCTGTATGTTCTTATTAATGACACAGAGGAGAGCAACTTCCTTGTGCCAATACATCAGAGCTCAGTCCTAATTAATTAGTTGAGATAAAAATGTGTTACCCCTTCAAAATAAAATTTTGAATTTTATGCATTGGTGCCAGAGGCAATCAACCTTGTCATTATATAATTATAACTGTACTAGAGTCATATAAATGACAAGGTATGTAATAACAAGTAAAACATATTTTAACTCAAAGATTATTTTTATTTTCACAGTAATAAAATTGGAAGTTGAATCTCCTGATTATGGTCACACCCCTACTCCTGAATTAGCAAAAGGATAAAATTGCCCTGACCAGAGCAGGGAGATTGACATGATCATCTTATCTTGAGTGTAATTGAATGAAGTTTCTATTAACCTTTTTATTTGAATTACAGGCTAAAATGCAATTCTCACAAAATACTGGTTAGAAAGAGATAATTGAAGATTAAACATCAGAGGGAACCCCAGCATATTAGATCAAATAGGACTGAAAAGACAATGGATGTTGGTGGTAGTAGTAGTATTGATAAAAGTGCTTCGACAGCTTAGGTCATTTCGCACGTAGGCCCCCACCGGGAATCGAACCCGGGACCACTTTCGCTGAAGTAGAACGCGTTGCCCACTTGGCTAACTGGGAGCCCAACAATGGATGTTTTTAGAGACGTTGACGTAATACAAAATTCTTTACTGCCTAATTTGAATGTTATTCGTGTAACATTGGCCAAAAATCTGGAGATTAAAGCCATTTAGTAATATGCAAAATAGTCATTTTGGTGGAGGAAGAGACACTGCACTTGGTCTTTTTGTCCACTATAAAAGGTAAGTTAGATCCTGTAGAAAAATTAAGTAAAGTAATCCATGGCACAGCATCCCTGTGATGGATATGCCCTAGGCAGGCAGCATTCACCGTGGGTGACACTTAGGGTTGCGAACCATCATGGAGATGCCAGAAGACTCCCTAGTTGGACAATGATTTGTAAAAACTCCTGACTCATGGATTGAATCATTTTTCTGCTGCTTTCATTCAACTACATTCACCTAACAAATCAAACTCTAATTTACTGACCTTCAAAACTTTTCAAAATTTATTTCCTTTTATAGTTTAACGTCACCAGTCCTCTGTAATCTAAATTATGCTTCATCTCTAGATGTTAGGAATAATTTTCTGTGGATAATTATGCTATCAACTAATTTCTAAGATTCTGATGCAGATATTGTGTTAAATCATCCAAAATTATACCTCAGAGTAGAGCTAGTTCAATCATCAAATGAAGTTTGTTGTTCATTAATGAAGAATACAATCTTCAGTAAATAAATTTCTGCTTTTAATAGTATTCTGGAAATTCCTGAGATTTACTACTCTTGGAATAGGTAACCTCTGGAATGGGCTTTTCAAGAGTTCCAAATTGACACCAAAAAAGTTTGAAAGGACCAAGAATCTAATCCATAGTTGGTTACTCTATCTCAGGCATGCTCCCAAGGGGTTAGCAATCACCCCCCACTAAAATTCTAAAAATATGTCCTGCAGATCCTAATTCTAAAGAGTTCTATCAATAAATATATGAAAAGCTTACAATATATCTTTATTTTCAATACATATACTTTCTTATGATGAGAATCAAAATTTCACATTATAACATTAGGTGTAATACCTTAATTATAGCATTGATTATGACCATTAAGTTCAGCCCCCAAACAAAAATTCTGGATATTTTCCTGCCATATCCAATGAGCTATCCAGCCAGAATGTATAGACATGCCATTTGGGAGACTATGTATTCAAGGGTTCATGAGTTGGTCCAACTAAGCAGCATCGTTCTTAGCCATGACCTCATAGAGGTACTTCCTATACCAAGTGATGGAAAGGAGAATCTCCTTAAGGATAAACATAAGGAAAAGGGTAAGAGATGACTTGGCACATAAACACATGCATCTAGGAAAATTGGCATATCTGTGTGTTCTAGCCAAACAGCTCAAAGGTCAGAGCAACTCACTGGAAACTGGGAGACCTGGACTCAATTCTTGCTCCCGTCAAACTTTTATTGTCCATTTCTCCATAGGAATTTTCCTAAGTGCACCCATAAACAAAGCAAAGTTACCTCTAACCCTTCTCTTTGTCTTCAAGAATTTGCTACCCTAGAGACACGTGGTCAACACACAGTCTCCCCTACCCACATACTGGCTTTTCTTGACCAGACTCACTACCTTTTATCTGAGACTGCTACCCAAATTCATCATAATGATGAGTGTACACCAATAAATGTTGATACCCATTGGGAATCAAACCTTAGACCACTTTCACCAAGAGAAGCATACAGCCCACTTGACTATCCAGGGGCTATATAAAAGGTACCACATTGAAAACAAATAAAATACTTGGAAAGAGATTTTATTCCTCTATTTCTTCCAATAACTATTATTATTTGTTAAAATATAACAGAAAGACATGTATGGGAAATTCATATCTCTACTGACTCAGATAACACTGGAATGAAAACATACTTCAGCAATGCCAAAGGCAATCACTTTTACAAATGACTTCAATTTGAAAGCTTTATTTCTGCATGCAACTTTGGTTAAAATAAAACTTCAACGGAAAATAAAGCAGGAATTTACTAAACTTTTTAACCATAAACAATTATCTTGAGATATATGAACTATTACACACTATATTAAATTATGAACTACAGTAAAACTTTGGATTGCAAGCATGATTCATTCTGGAAACTTGCTCGTAATCCAAAGTGCTTGTATGTCAAAGTGATTTCCCAAAAAAAGATAATGGAAACTCAGATGATTATGAATTGTTCCAGATCCTAAAAATATTGGATACATTATTATGATTTTTAGGGAATGATTACGTGATATTCAGCAGATTAATGATCACATGACATACAGCAGACAAAACAGCATATACATAATCCATGTATAGCTTGCACTGCAGAACCTCACACATATATAAAGTTAAAATTTAATAAAAATGTTGGCTTGTNTAAGTATATTTTATATTTAACAAGTATGGTTTCATTTATCTTTGAGTTAAGAGTCTGAACCTTTCTTGCAATCTTTAGCATGTAAACTATATTACCAACATTAGCATTTTAAGTCACATAAATGAAATGTTACTGTCATATCTCATAAATAATCTCAGAAAAATATGAAGTTCGTCAAAAAGAATTTTACACTCAGTTTGATTGCTTTTTCATGTAAAGGAAAAGGAGGATATCTCAGAAAGATCAGAGATATCAATAAGAATTCTAAAAATTAAATTAAGAATATAAGCAATTTTGAATATTATAAAAATTTAATCCACCACAAAAAATAATCATGCCATATGTTAAATGTTGATGCTGAGCAATCAGAAACAGATAGCAATAATATTGTAACAAAAATGTCAGTTGGATAAAGTTTTGTTGTATACTTTAAAATTAACTTATGAAGCATATAGGCTGCATTATTCCCAACAATCATGATGCTTTATTTACGGTTTCTTGCCATTTAAAGCATCTTATATTTATACTTGAGATCCATGGTAAAGAAGTGTGGATCATCAAGTATTAAAAATAACAAATCAGTAGACAATATGAATATGTATGCTATATATCCTTAGATTCTTAACACAATGGCCTGGAGTTAAGTTTCTTGATGAACTCTCATCTTGAGAATTTGATTTCTTATCACCATCATTGATTCTTATTTATAATGTATTCTCCTTCAGGATTTCCAAAGAAAGGGGTCATCTAAGAATAAAGCTGGCCTTAGATTTGAGCTAATGCACCATTTTTAAATATTTTGTGAACATCAAGATACAAATGCAACAGAAGGAATATTAATTCCTGTTTTAGAAATGTATCACTGTGAATCACAATGATGTTCATTAGAATTCATCAATATTGCATTGAACTTTCAAAGAAAATATTTATAACTGATCTTACTCATACTGATAAGTAAGTTTGTTCCATATTAGTCAAATTCGAGAAATGATTAGAGCATTTCAAAATTAAATACATGGAATGATCCCAAACTTTGCAATATCATAGTTCAAAGACGCATATGTTAGTATGCAAAGTTAAACACCTTTTCCTTTTTTGTTTTCTTTGGCAGATTTCCTCATAACATCACTTTATGAGTTGACCGCCTTGAAGAGGACCTCTGGCAGTAGTTGGTGCCACTATATGGACCACCTTGCTCATAAAAGCATTCCTTTAGCAGTGTGGAAGAGATGTGGCTTGGTAGTTGTTGTAAAAACTTGTCTAAATATTTCAATATAAAATTTACTTAGATTTCATAAGGTACAAAGTTCCCCTTGTCCTATATAATAACTAGAAGTGGCAAATTTAATGACTAGCGGTGTCAAGACAATTATAAGTATGACAAAGGCGACCTATCTCAATAGATGATTGACAATGGTAACTCGTACAGCTATTTGTTATACTAATAAGTGTCCTGAAGCTACAAACCCACTGTTTTGAAAACCTCTTGTAATTGTAGAAAATAAATATTAACTTTGATTGATCTCTTGATCTAAATAAATTTATTATTAAAATATTTGTAAAAGTTTTTCTTTTCCTTGAAGGTATGTACATTTTTGTGGCAGACTCCACAAACCGTTTCATTAATGAGAGTAATTGATGTTTAAAATCCTGTAGATTATATTACTTTTTCTGATTTATATGATTATGAAGATTCCATAAGAAATTCTTAAATTATAAAATGAATTTTTTGGAGAATTTGATTACCGTGGTTCTTGGCTATTTCATATATGTGATAACTTATTATTACCTGATTAGTTGAAAATCCAAGTAATTTGGATTCTCTAAATAGGAAATCAGAAAAGGTGAATGTAGAGGCTATGTTAAGAAAATGGGAAGAGTAATAGGATAAGAAACATAAGATTTAAATTAACATATTTATCTGTGAATAACAGGCACTTTTTCCCCAAAATTCTACTTGCATGCCATGTGCATATATTACTTTTTTATGTCAACTCAATGGAATCAAACTTTTTTAACTTGCCTTTCATATTTTATTTAATCATTTTAAATCAAATCTTACTTCTAAAAGTTATATAAACACTAAATATATTAATAAATTTGCAAAGTAAATAAAAAAATTAAAAAAGTTTAGTGTTCCAATCTTTTTGTTATATTTAATAATTTTACCAAAATTTCCTTCTTGAAATTACATAGCATATTATATGCCAATGTGTGTAATACACTGATGAATAAGATAATTAGCTTAACAGTGTGAACCCTCAAATGTCTAATTGTAGACAGAAACTTTGTTTCTCAAAATATAGCTACAAGTTTGTTTTCTATGAATTAAATATGATGTCCAAATTACTTTAAATATTTTTTACTTGCAAGCTACTTTCCTTAACTAGGGATTGTTTTTGGCAAGCTCAGTTTCTTTTTCTGTTTTTATGATCATAACAGAAAACAATTTACTATGAGTCATTCATCTACTATCTTTGAATAAGGAATTTTAAATTCTTTATTAATAAGCCAAAATACAATAAACACAGGAAAAAGATTTATTTATGAATACCTCAGGGCATTATAGTGGGTGATTTTATATCCGCTGTCACTTCTGTTAACAGTAAAATTTGATGGCTGGCTTTACATGGCGGTTGAAATAAATTAAGTATGCTCTTTTTTTAATCTATTTATGTAAGTGTTATGAATTAAGTCAATTAAGAAATTAAAATTAGCAATTACATATTGAATAGGGAATATTTTATAAAATAAGGAATAAGCAGTCTTTTGTTATACAAAAATATTGGAATTCATTTACTAAAAGTTTAAGGTTAGACCAGAGCCAAAGCAGAACTGGAGCAAGGAAATTGAAAGGGATACAGCTAGTGCCATAGCCAATATTCTACACTTCAGCTCTAAAGCTCTGTGATTAACGTGTTGCAAGTAAACTGTAAAAATTTAATTCAAGTTTTCCGAGAATGAAAAGGAAAGGTACTGTGAAAGCCATTGAGTGAGAGCTGTTGGTTTTTTATGCCAATATATATATTTTGGATGCATTTATATATGTGCGTAGGTATATTTGTATACATACCCACATATTTGTATTTTCTCATGTTTTTATTTTTTTTAATCTCTCATTTGTATTTTTTTATCTCACATATGACTTGTCCTATATTAACTGAATGTTTGATCCTTGGACCATAAAAATTATTATTATTATTTTATTTCCATTCAAAAATTACCCTTCTGCTCTTTCTGAAACCAAGGCATTGATTTGCATTATCTTATTTGATATTTGACATCAATCCTGATTGGCTCAGCAAAACTGTACAAATAAAGATTCCCCTTTCACTCCTGAGATTGTCAGTGAAAGAAGCTGTTTATCTTCATTGTTAATCATTCAATTATTCACTGACTTTCAATTCCCATAGTAATTGGTAACTAATGAAATTCTCCAGCTATTACTTGATTTAATAAGTGATTTAATTTATAATCTCAGACAAAGAAAATAAGTTTACATATATTATGATAAATTGGATCAACAATAATCTTTAGTCTTTCATTAATTAACATTTCTCTTGATGATGACTCTGTGATTGAAAACTGCTCTAGATATTAATCTGTTATATTATTAGTATGTTATTACAGACAAAAATATTTTTACATATAAATCACTCAAAGACAAAAACTTAAATTGATTTTTAACTATGAGAGAAACTATAGAAAGTCTGATGCTGAATCAGAAGAAAAAATAGATTGTCTATCAGACAGCACATTTTCATTTTTGTAGCTAGACTTTAATGTAATTAGGATTTATAGGAACTATGCAACCTAGCTGTAAAATCCTTCAAGAATAATGCCTGATATCCCTCTTTAGGGGTGATGTAAATGTCAAATTAAATAGTAGCTCTTGGTAAATGATTAAACAGAGCCAGGACCAAATTAAAAAATCTATCTTAGGAAATAAAATTCTGCTCTTTTATATGGCCAAAAAGAAATACATATAAATATCCTGTATGTCCCTTCTCTGGACTACAACCTTGTCGTGGTGGAAGGGCTTGCGTGTTCCTATGACCTAGAGAGCGTAACTGGCGAGAACTATGTTCCTGGTAGGGTCACCCATGCCAGGATGGTCAATAGGTAGGGGCCAGATGAAAGGTAGTCCACTCAGTGTCTGTACCTCAGTGAGGCGGCTGCAAAGGCGTCTGTACCCCAGTGGGGCGGCCATTATGGGTGTTGGTGGTGTCACGTTACGAGAAAGGTTGAGAAAGGCAACGGGAAACCACCTCGACTACCACACTTATCCCAAGCAATCATGATGTGCCAATATAAGAATATTGTAAGTGGCGTAAACGGGACTCAACCCTCTACGGGGAGTGTCGTGCCCGG
>KZ309048.1:85817-120397 GCA_000376725.2 Ladona fulva
TATCACAGAAAATTTGTAGAATTTTTTTAAATTTAAGAAATCAATATTCAATAGAATTTAATTTAACAGCTGAGATTATTCAAATATTTGACTTATCATTGTACAAAATAGTTTCATATCAAAAAGGAGTCATATTTCCACACATTTCTTGAGCATCACAAAGAGATTTAAAAAAACGTTGGAGGCCCCAACAATCATGAAAAAGCATCATTTAAATCTTTGGCACCTAAGTGATCAAGTTCAATGGCAAAGTTTGTAAGTGGTATAAGTGGACTAGCTTGATGAACCATTCACTAGAGGAAGTACTGCCCTTCAACTTCAAGGCAATCTGGATACTATTGAGTTTTTCCATTCATTAACTTCTCTATTGTGCTAAAAATTTAATTTTCTAGAGCATCATTCAAACATTTACTTCAGCTTCTTGTTCTTTATACCTTAGCATGAAAAATAAATGTTATCAAAAATTTATCATTGAATAAAAACTACTTGAAATACAATTTATTAAGCTACAGAAGAAAGAAATGAATCTCATGAAGGAAAAATCACACAGTTGGGCAGTCAATTAGAATAGGTCACTCACGTCTCTAAAAACATTCTTTGAAAATAAAATGTGAGTATAAAACTATTTCTTTCAGTTATATACCAATGATGGATCAGATGCAGTGATATGCTATGCAAAATGAGCTTACCTTTTATAAACCATGGTAAACTTCAAAAGACATGTCCACAACACAAGCTATCCACTTTTTATATCACAAGAAAATAGCAAAATAAAACAGAAAAAACAAGATGACTTATTGTGTTCAATATTCCATAGTTATTAAACTAAAGAGATAAAATATAATATGAACAGATAAACCCTAACTTCCGTTTTCACAATCAGATAATAGTACGAAGGCACAAAACATTTTATTTCATATGGAAATAATTGATCACTTTCTTAGGAACTTCAGAAGTAAGCCATTCCCTGCTTTACATCCTCAATCAATTACTGCAGGCTTAGTGATACATATTAAATTCACTTAAAAAAATAACATTTATACTTATATCATTACAGATAAAAGTATGGATAATAAATTTACCAAACTTCCATACCTACATAGCAGTGGTCCAATTTTATTCTTAAAGATAAGTATCCCAGGTACAAAATGATTTAAATCACATAAAACTTCTTCAACTTCATTTACAATTCAAAACATACCACTTATTCAGCAAAAGAAGATATTTGTTAACGTTCCACCATTTTAGTCAGCAAACCAAAATCCTGGTGAAGTAGAGGTTACGACCATTTGACAGAATCATTATTCCCAAATGAGAGTAGAAAACTAATTACGCTTTTTCTTCCCTTCAAAGGTGTCATGAGTATCATGAGCTGAAAAGGCAAAGAAAGATATTTGATCAAATTAAGTAAAATATTAAGGAGAGTAGGTACATAATGACAAAAAAAGAGATCAGAACCTTTGTAAAATGATGTAGGGAAATCAACATCAGGTAGAAGTCTATGAACTGCTTGAAGGACTTTAGCTTTGTCTGCAAGGTCTGCCCTTGTGTTCCATATCTGAACAAGATCTTCACCAATACCTATTAAAGGAAATAAAAGGGAAACTAAGTAAACTGGATAATAACTTAAACCAGGCAGGAAATAGTTTATCTAACCTTTTTAAATAAATTGCTAAATAATGTTATTGACCACAATGAATTATTAACCCTTATCAACTTTTATGTTCCTCCTTATCAAACCTGAGGAAGTCCTAAATTTCAAGTGAACTTCCAAAAAACTAATTTCAATTACCACTCCCCATTAATAGAATTCAGAGGACTGCAAATACTTATGTAAATAATCTTATATATTCAGTCCTCCAAATACTTTCAAAAGCAAGCTTCAGAAAGTTATTTTACACCCATCTCCTGGTTAATACTATACTTTAATCCTTTAATCTATGCTATACAATAATGTATTTCTTTAGTACTTGGTAAAATCTGATTGTGCAAATCTATAAGTGCAATAATTACCATTATGTATAGGTCATGATAATGTTCTACTAGTAGTGTTATGAATTTTTGTTTATTTTAATCTGAATGCATAATTTTACATTCAATATTTTTATTATGAAATCTGTAGCTTCTAACATGGATATTATTTTTATTCAATATTATATTATTGTTTTTCATTCTCTTTACTTGTAATTATGTTTAATTTATATTTATCTTATGATAATTATAAATTAAATATAAGACCTGATGTTTACTAAGACATAAGTTTTATTTAAATCTCAAATCTCTCCATAGTTTTAATCATTTTATTTGATGTAAAAATGTCATTTGCCCTAATGACATATTTGATTCAAGAATAATTTACTCTTTGATCTTCATATTATATATTGTTAATTATGTCAAACAATCATTTAAACTTCATGTTATTTATGTTTTTATTAACCCATAAGGCCATTTTATTAAAGCCCATTTATTAAAGTAAATGTATTTACTTTAATAAATGGGCTTTTGCCCATGCATTTGTGTAAAATAAAAATAATAAATAAAAATAAACCTATCTCATGCATATCACTCTTACATAAACAATAAATAGATAATGAACATCACTGTAAACAAAGAAATAAGTAAAGTAATTTAGAAATATTTGTTTACCACAAAAATCACGTCATGAATAATTTTACTGGATTTCACAGATTTTTCTTATATGAAATTATTGCCAAAATCTGGACATCAACAACATTATAATTTTTTCACAAGTACTTCATTTATTAGACTGAAACCACAGAATCAGACACCAAGCTATTCATAACAATCGATGAAAAAAAAGAAGAAAAATTTCAGCAGCAGATATTTAGCATACAATTAATTTTGCAAGCAAAATTTGCTGCTACCTGACTAAAAAATATCAAACCAACTTTTGTAATTTAGAGAAATACAAAACAATCAAATAGAAGTACTTCGTAAATTGTAAATAAAAGTATTATTATTTTATCAATTGCAAAATGTAAGGTAAAAGTATTATGGGGCGTGGCAGATTTGCAAACAATATCTTCTCAGTATGAAAAATGGTCAATAACTGCTCATATCCATGAAACCCTTACCTTTTTGGGTAAGTCTGGCCAGATGCTTAATACCTCCACCTTAAAAATGTACCGCAAGGAACTTAGTGCCACAGGTTGAGTAGTGATGCTGACTCTTTTCAAATCTTAAAAATAGTTAACTTACCTCCTGATCGTCCGCTTGGCTTCTCTCTAATAGACACTGTGACTCCACATATCTCATCATCAGAGTGCACTGACTCAGATAACTGTTCCCCTATGGCTGCAAGGAGCAATTCCTTCCAAACATTAACCTATTGATAAATGTAAAAGAGGGGTTCTTAACATTCATACTCACTATTAAATAATTCTTCTTAACTTTACAACATGACACTGAGGTTTCCATTTCAGATCCTTCTCAGAAAAATAAGCATTATTTATGCATCAATGATATTATATTTGAAATGTAATAATGCAAAATGCAGTGATAAGATATTTTAAATTATAATGATACATACAATTTATCTCACTGTAAATCTAGAGACAATGGTAGACAATATACCTAATTTTTTAATAAAATATCTCTTCTCATGATTTAAGATGGTTTAAATACAGGAAATGGCATCTTACTTAACAGAATCTAGGCAAAATTAAAACCTCACTTAATAACTTTTAACTAAATTCAAAGCTTTTCTTTTGATAAGAATAAATCTTTATTCATTAGTCATTTCATAATGAAATGTTGATTATACCCTGTTGGCATTGGAAAGGTACTCGGCATCCCAAGAGAAGGGAAAGAAGTGGAGGAGATGGAGCCTTTTAAGGGGTATTTCTCGCTATGCCTAATGCTTTCTCCTGTTCAGGAAGCGCTGACTCCCCTATTTTCTGACTTGGACTAAGCCCATCTGCGCAGTAACTACTGAGTGAGCGCCTTCCTAACGCGAACGAGCTGTAAACGGCTTGATCACAATCAAGGCTACTCAAGTTTTTCACGAATTTGACAGAGCATCATCTCGTATAGCATCATCTACATTAATAAGCAATAAATATTTCTACAAACAAATATATTATCATTACTACATGAATTCATATAAGTAAACTTTCCTTTCTTTGTCAAGTTTGTCCAGTTACATGCATTAAATCAATCTTCTTAGATCACACTGGTCCCTTATGAATGCATTGCCTATACTCCTGGTTGACACACCACCGATAATATTAATTGAAAGTGGCTAATTCAGTAAGATATGAATCCAATAAAGCTGTTGTGTGAGATTTCAAAAGGAGTTTTCAAATACAGTGATACCTCAGCCAACGATTGACCCTGCTAATGAATTTTATGGCTAACAAAAATCTCTTTTGCTGTTCTTCTGACCAAGCAAATGAATGTTTCAGTAAATGTGCATGCTAACATAAACCAGCAAACATGAACAGTAGGGCCATCCCAGTATCCTATATTTTCCATCTGTAAGTGTGGCAAAGCAATGAGCTAACCACATCATACAGGGGACACCCACCATCCCAAATGGGTTGTTTGCTGTGACAATGAGAAGTGACAAGCCTGATACCATCATGTTTCAGCTAACAAATGTGATTCTAGAACAAATTATCTTCATTAGCTAAGGTACTATACACTGATGCTGTACTAGTAAATGCTCTAAATGATAAAGCAAGGGAAATTGGAATAAAAATAAATGCAAGAAAAACTAATGTAATGAGGGAAAACGGATAAGGGTGACTTTGCGCAAGATGGTGCGCACCCAGGAAAAATCCCAAGGAAGAATGGACTTGAAAAAAGTCTGACTGGACCGGGAACGTCCCGGTCCCGTCAGACTTTTTTCAAGTCCATTCTTTAATGTAATGAGAGTTAGCAAAGGAAAGAAAGCTAAGTTAATGATCAGAGTAGATGGGGGAAAAACTAGAGCAGGTAGATAAATTCCCTTATATGGGTGGTGTTCTATATTGAGGATAGAGGTGTACAGATGAGGTTTGAAAAAGGGTAGCATTGGTCAAGGAAGCTTTTGTGAAGCAAAAGAAACTGATAACTAGAGCTTTCAGTAAAGGAAACACGAAAATATTGGTAAACTCCTTGGCGTGGAGTGTTTTGCTGTACGGGTATGAAATGCGGACCTAATGAAAGGAGGACATCAAAAGATTAGCAGCCTTCGAGATGTGGGTATGGCATAGAATGGAAAGGGTAAGTTAGGTGGATAGAAAAACAAACACAGAGGTACTACAGATGATTGGATTATAATTGATGCAATCAAACGTCCACAGAGGAAATGGGTGAGTCAAATATTGAGAGGAAAGAGATTGCTAAAGAATGTTATTGAGGGTAGAATACAACGGGAAAAACAAAGACAAAAGTTGTTAGATGACATAAACGGTGGAGTACGTTACCAGGAAGTGAAATAAATAGAACCAAGTAGGGGGTTTAAGGCACATAAACCTACCAAAAGGTAAAACACTTATGTATGTAAGACACAACACACATCCTCAGATTGTACCATATATTTGTAAAAACAAACTTTCATGTACCTCCTTTTGTCAATACTTACAGTGTCTCTTTTACTGCACTTAAGCCTCCATGTACCACCCCTGGCATTTTCCTTTTCTTCCCAGACTGGTCTTCTAGTGCCTCGCATTAAGTGGTAGCTGTATCGAGGTTTCAACTCACTTGCAGAAGGTATGTGCCTAAGAACAGCCCAGAAACTTTGTACTGTGTTAACTTCATATATGAACTTCAAATTTGCTTCATATTCAGCTGCTGTAGTTCCTCGAATAGCCCTGTGTTAAAGAAAATTTTCATTTTAATGTTATTAGATATTATCATCAGCCGTTATTCTTTAATTTCAAGTTAATTTTGAGAAAAATCATAGATTGGAAAATGTAGTTCAATTTTTAAATCTTTACTTATAGCTCAATTCTGATAAAGATGAGGATACCACAATCATCTCCCAGTTTTTTTTTCAGAACAAGACTGTATTTTCCATGAACTCAGAAATTTATCAACTTAAAATAATTTAACTTTCTCTTTCAAAACTGTGAGCATTCTGCTCCAAAACTCAATATCATATTCTTTACTTTTCATTTGAAGGTGAAGACAAAGAGAGAAAAGTTTGAACTAGTTGTTGCAATTGCTGCAATGAACACTCTGAACCTCATTAGCTTGTGACAATGGACTTTTCCCACAACCACAGGAAATTTAATAAATAAATATTATTTCATATATCTAACACCAGTTACACAAATATATTTTTATTTACACTTATCTGTTTTCAAATCTTTAACATGAGGGGTATAGGGGCAATGAAGATGATGACAATTTCACGTAAGGCTATCAAAGTTTGATAGTTACAATTTCCCCACCTCATAGGTCTTCCTCCAACCTTGACTCATCATTGAGACAGAATTTTGAGTAGTTTAGGAGTAAAGGGAGTAGTTTACTAAGGGACCAAATGATTAACTGAAATTAAATAATATTTCATCAACTACCTACTACATTTACACGACATAATCTCATCATTTTTTTTTCTTCAGATCTAATTACATATACCATTTGAATAACTTACTTCAGTATCTCTACCATTTTTGCTTACATTTTGTTTTTTTTTCATTGTTGATCCATGAATTGTAAGCTGTGTGTTCATTGATAGTAATTTATGATTAAAACCAAGAGTTGTTATGGATATTTGAATAAGTATTAGTATAACTGAAAATTCTCTTTATTCGCACTCATGCTTCCTTAATGGCAAAATGCCTCATCAGCCTTCAGTTTTGTATCATTAGGAAGCCATTCCTCACTTGCTTTCTCTCTCATCAACATGGGTTAATATTTCATTGAACTATTTCTGTTAGTAATTACATTAGACATGTTTAGAGTAGTCATCTCAACAAAAAAATTAATTATTGTCTTCAATTTTTTTAGATATGTTGACTTTTCTAGAAGCAAGTATTCTTATTGTTCAGTACCATCATTCTTGAAAAAATTGCCTTGAATTTCCCATAATTCCTAAAAGGGCAAGATGTAAGAAGACACTAATAAGTCTCAACCTTCCCCTTGAAAAAGATGTTTTATTTACTATGTATTTTAATTTTATTGCTAGCTACTTCAGACAGCACACTTAAAAGATGGTAATGGACCAAAGCTACAAGAAGGTTTGCTGTGCCCTTCTGGAATCTATTGTTGTCTCAAAATCGTTTATTAATCCTTCAGTGGCATACAACTGGAATCAAATCTTAAGCATTTGCAACTTAAATATATTGTAACCAAGTACAAAAATCAGACACTCAAAAATCAGCAATGGAAGGATAGAAGAGCAATGGCAGGATAGAAGCCACTGTACAGGTCAATTAACCCTGACAATCTACTGTTTGGCTTTGATATACAAGGCTCTTTCTTTACAGACTTTTATTCCATTTATCAAAGGAAATAATACCTAAAGAAAAAATTTTTAAGTTGATGGGAACATCCCTAAAAAATATATAAAAAATGAGATTGATAAGTTAATAAGGAATGCCTTTTATGATTTCCATACAACCATCATTTATTCTACAACTTCAAACGTCATCTTTAGTTCAAGTTCATTTTTAATTAGTCTATACTCAGTAATGAAAAGGAAGAGTAATATTTCCTGAACATCTCACCAAACCAAACTCTATCTTCTCTCAAGGCTGAAATTTAATTTAATTTTTTAATTAGTCTATACTCAGTAATGAAAAGGAAGAGTAATATTTCCTGAACATCTCACCAAACCAAACTCTATCTTCTCTCAAGGCTGAAATTTACATTTACAGGAGGTTTTGAAACTGAGTAAGCTCTAAAAGATTTTCAAATTTCAGAAATATCCATAGCCATGTTTCCAACCAGTAGAAAAGTGGTTGCAGAAAAGGATACTGGATGCTTGTCCAGGGAATGAATGAAGGTAAATAAGTATATTACGCTTTCAAAGTACCTCATAATTAATGTAAAATTTCCAAGGTGTAGTCTTTAGTAACATTTACCAGTTATTCCATGTTACTACGGAAGTTCAAATCTTAATTTTATTTCTTAGCAGGACAAATACAGATGACATGATGATTTCCTTAAATGCCAATGAAGTAGGGGACCAGTTCTACAAATGAATACCTAGAGAGTTGATCTGAACACTAAGCATGGATGTGTCCAAAACATATTTTGAATAAATGCATCTATTTCAATAATAGAATAAAGTAACTGCTTAACAAAGTTATCCCAAAAGAAATAAACCCAACACTTCTATTGATGAGAAAAATTTATACAATCCAATTTTCATCAGTTTAAGTTTCCATGACTATGATGACATTTTTCTTTCCCTGGAACAATATAGGTACAATAATACAAGATAATAAAATATCACACCCAATTTTAGTTAAATAGCTTGGACTCCTTAGCTTTTCCTTCGTGTATTAATAGAAAACAAATTTATAACTACCAAGTCGGTTCATCGAACATAGTAATAGAGAGATTTCGAGAAATAACGAATGTTACAGAAAAATCTCGAATAATTGTATATTGAGTACGCAATGTAAGTAGAAAGAAAATCTGTAACTTGTAGCAGCATATACTTACTTGTACAGCATATACTAGAAAGTAAACTAGTAAGATGCTTTTTAGAGTAAAGATGTTGTGTGGGCTATGCTTCATGATTATCCTGTGTCCCTTACTAATCACAGAGAAAGATACTTTCATGATAAAACATTCATTTAGAAATTAGTAAGGAAGGAGTGAAACTAAGTAAAGAAAGCATAAATCCGATAAGCATATATTGAGCATACGTCAAACTTTCCAACATAATTATACAGTTGCTGCCCGTAGAACAGATATAATAGTACAAATGCAATAACTTTTAAACTGAACAGAGTCTACCCAAACGAGTAAGCAATGAGCATACTAGTAATACTAATATATCTAATGTTTACTCGAAAGAATTTGAACTAACTCTTATGACTTGACAAATTTGTCCCAAATGACAAGTTTCAACATTCGTTTGTCTTACAGTTACCGAGAATGAAACTTTTTTTCTGAGAGATATATACTTACTTATCCAACCAAAATGTCCATGAAGTATGAAGAGGAACTCTTTCAGACTCTTCATTTTCCAAAGTTTGGATAGCCGCTTGTGATATTACAGGCGACTTAGAAAGAGCAATAGATGCAACAGGCTCTAAAGAAGCCATCTTCGAAAATGACTTGAGCTCAAATAAAAGATATTTCAATTAAGAAAAACAAACTATAGAAAGGAATGAGGCTAAATTCTTGTTTTCATTTCTGCTGACATTTCACAAAAGTAATCGGAAAAGCTTATTCCGGAGTCCGTTGCATTACATTTTCAAAGATAAATGAGCGTTGGAATATGCATTATCTGCAGGAATGAGCTGTTATCCTTAGTTTAGATCAATTCATTCATCGGTTTAAATAAATTTTTAAACTATTTTGTTACGTAACATTTAAGTTCGACACTTGACAACAGCGCGAGCTTGAACGTCATGGGTGCTAGTTAGTCAGATCCACCGTAGCTTAGAGCTTGCCGGAATTGCCAATAAATTGTGCTCCGTGTGCAGTTCAGACAACAATGAGGACATTAATTTTTTCGTTTTTGTGCTTCGTGTTTCCAGTAGTTAATGCAGCTGGCCATGGAATGGACTTTGGGGATGTCTTGGCTCTCATGATCGGTCTAAGCATAGGCGTCATTGGAATATTGTCATGCTTAGGTTGTTACGCTAGAAACAGAGCAAGCATGGAGCCGCTTAGGTCATGACATCATTGTGTACGTACTTATAATAATACGTACCTAATAATATCTGATCTCTAGTAATATGCAATAACACCTTTTAAGTTACTGTTTTATATTTCAGTTCCTCGCAGAGTCCAGAAATGGAAGGTCTTTCAAATGTTTTTGTAAATAAAAGGTGGAAGGAATCTTTTTGTACAAGAAATAAAAAGTTTATGTAACAAAAAGTTTTTCATTGAAAAACCATCAGTACACATGGAATACTATGGTGTACAACCATACAAATAAAATCGCAACACAAAACACTCTAAATTTACAGTCATTCTCAGATTTCTTTCAAGAACGAAAAATGTTCATTCATTCACTTCACTGACACTTAATTAGTCACAATTAATAAATAATTGTTTTTACTTCTTCGCAAACGATATTTTCATTGCATGCGACGGTGTTATCTTGAACCCTTGCAAAGCATCCTTAGCTGCTGCCGACTGCATTTCATTCTCAAATTCAACAAACGCAATATCGTGCCGGTTGGGTACAAGACGAACTTCCTTGAATCCTGGGAACCTAAGAAAAGAATAAGAAGGTTAGTAAACAATCGGTTGCAACAAAAAATTAAGCAGTACATATATTAGCAGACTTACTGGTTGAATAACATGGATAACATCATCTCATTGGTCTCGTCAGGTAGATTTGTTAAGAATAAGATCTGATTAGGAGGTTGCTCAGGAACTGCAGACATTCCTCCTGGTCCTGAAAAGAGAGTATAATTAGCTAGTCTTACCAACAATTTCAATAAAACATCAATACATAGGAAAGGCTGTTCCTTACTGATTACATAACAATAGGTTACACTGATAAAATGGCGAATTATATTTTAACTCATGAGTGATTAGCATAAGTTTACAGATTGGTCACAGTGCATACTATTTTTGAAAAAACTTTTCATGAAGTAAATTATTTACATAAAGCATTCATATCATAATGAACATTGTCTGACATACAACATTCCCAACTAAAATGGGCAACAGGTTTGGGGATATAAAACAAACTTCCAATAGAAAACATTTGGGAATAAATACACTGGCAGATTTAATGGGAGGAGTGATTGCCCCTCATTGCTAAGTTTCTAGTACTAGTAATTTTCCTAGCATGTGACAAGGAGCTGGGATTAAAATCTGATTATTTTGTTTCTATGAACACTACACATCTACAGTATTTATCACTTCCTAATGGCATCTTAAAAGTTAAACAGAGATTAGTTCACAGGGAAACTCAACCTCCAAAGCAAGTTTCAAAATCTACCCCCGGAAGACATGGTTTTTCTTTAACAAAACCTTGTAAATGGCAAATAATGTCTGTCTATAACCAAAGAATAGCTAAAAAATGGTATAGAAATAAGAAACGGTCTTATATATTTTTACACGCAAAACATTGAAAACAATTTATTATCCAACAACTTTTTTGTCTCACTACTTATACTCACTACTTATACTACTATATTGTTCTAGACAAATTTCCTTACACTCCAGGAAGATAACTTGAAATGCATTCTTCCATCAAAGAAGACTCATTTATGCAGTGTACATAATTAAAAAACTCAAATAATGTAAGCAAAAATACTATTTCAAACAATACTTCTTCAAGCTCAAATTAATGAAATTATACTGTATAATTTAAGAATATTAATGAATAAGTATCCACTGATGACATAGAAATAGCACAAACGGGAATAACTTAGTCTGAGTTCAGTACCATTCTACCACACCCCTTGCACAGATGTTAAGTTCGATACTCTACTTATCGGACCTCCCACACCATGTTGATATGAGTTTAGTCAGGAGGTTGGGGTTATGGTGTTGCATATTAAGAGTCCCATACAACGTCAATGATACCTCACCCTCAATGCATGAGGGAAGGCTTCCATAGAACAAAGCTCTCAATTCTTCAAAGAACAAGGTTTAGCTCTAAGGACAAGGAAATTGGTAAAACATTTAGACTAATGTTATATTAACATGACTTGCCATTCCAAGCTGGAATTGAAACTGGCAGTGACAGTATTATTTAGTTTAAATGCAAAGATAGGAAAGTGATACTGCAATATTATCCACTAACTTTAATCATGAGGTATTGGGAAAATTAAGAATGGCTATTAATACTGATGTCTGGTGACACCAAGGTCACATACTTATGGATTTTAATTTTTAACAGACAGCTAAGTGGGAAGAAACATACCGTATTTACTCAAATATAACCACCCCTTTTTTCCCGAAATTTTCGTCCTACAAACAGAGGGGGTGGTTATATTCATGTAATTACTTTTCACTCGCACTTACATTCGTGTACTATTTTTTCCCCCTATATTTAACACTCCAAAACAAAGGGGCGGTTATTTTCGAGTAAATACGGTAACTATAATAGCAGGAAAAATGCTAATATAAACTATTAGTTTCTAATAGACAAAAATAAGAAGGTAACTCAAAATAAACAACCAAAAGATTGAACAAGAAACACAATCATGCTACTTCAGATGCATTTCTGCATTGGGATACCAACTCTCCTTGATTTACAGGAAGGCTACTTGAGTTTCTATTATTTAGAGATTCTCCAACCTTCTAGATTTTGAATTTTTCTTCAGTTTCTACTTACTTAACATGAGTACCTTGCAAAAACCATAACAATAACCTTCATAGAAAAGAACCTAGGGTAGAATTAACCACAAGAGAAGGAATACTGTGGGTATCCTGAATGATTATCAAATTATAACTAATTTCTACGATGACAACTGATTTCTATTTTGGTAATAAGATAATTCAACATATGAGACTCATTGAAAAATGATACAGAATTGACCTAAACAGGTGTAATTTTATTTTTTGTCAATATTTAGTACTCTGTCCCTGCAACTGCACTTCTAAACAAAGAAAATGTAACCTAAAATATTAAAATGTAAACCATAAGTATTAGAATATAATTTAGAATTACTATATATAATATGCTGCCTCTTGACCATAAAGAAAAGTCAACCAACACAGCACAAGTAGCAGAGCTACTAAGTTACTTAATGTAAAAGGGTGTAAATAGATAGTAAATACATTGATACAAAGATAGAAGACATTTACGAAAATTACTTAAATTTACTTAAAATTAAAATACTTATTCACGAATTTCATCAATTGCAAGACAATCAGAAATACATTCATCACATGCATTAATGTACTGGTGAACATGAACACAATTCACCAAATAATCATGATGACAAACTGAAAGGCTGTCAATTTACAACCTTAGCAAATGGAACATGCAATTTTTTATTAACACTGAATAAAAAAGGAATTTTACCTGGTGGAACAGCAACCCCTTGACCAAAACCTGGACCCATGAGAGAAGCAGGTCCTCCTGCAGGAGCAACTCCAGCTCCAGGCACTCCAGCAGCACTCTGTTGTTGAAGCTGTTGCCTTGCTTGTTCCTTGGCTGCTTTCCTTTTGGCCTTTTTGGAGTCTCCAGCAGTAGCTGTGCCATTTGTGGCCCCATCTTCACCTGCGCCCGGAACAACTCTTCTTCTCTTTGGACGCTCTTGAAATGTTCCCTTCATTTTTGCTATTACATCTGAGTCTGTCTTGCTGTACTGTATTCTCTGTAAACACATTAATTTTGCAGTGATTTAATTCTGCCTAATACTAAAGATTGAGTATTTATAAAAGATATAGAAATACCCTCAGGAATCCAAGTGCTTGCCTCAGGCAACACTCAGAATGGCCATATCATAGTTTCGTCATCTACTTTTGGTAGAATTTGCGAGCAAGGATAAATCATCATGGGGTATTCATATTTGAATAATAAAAACAAGAATGGCTTATAAAATATGATAAAAGGTAAGAAGTTCAGTAAAAACTACCAAAAAACCCTTCTTAAAGAGCAGCAAGGTATCATCTCTCACCCTTTAATTGCCACTAAAAACTACAGGTTTTAATCTTAGTTAGAAATTTTTCGAAATTTTCCACTTTCACAACTACAAACAGGCAATCAACGTTAGTTGACGATTATTTTTTTCCAAATTCAGAATACGCAAAATTTAACCAATTATATCATTTTACCATGGTACGATATTCCACCACAATTCGTAAATTTATACATAAATATTAAATTTCTAAGTTTATCACAGAACGCACAAGAAACGTTATTTGAACTAATTACAGAATTATAAAGAGAAAAGAATATCTTAGTAGGTACTTGTAGGCGAGTCACGCGTTCAGCATGGTACTCAAATTTGCGTTATAAATTAATATCTTCAACAAAACATATTAAGCTTACAACAGTAAACACTCATTACACAAAATATTTGGAACTAATTCAATAATAAAAGACAAAACAACTTAAAGATAATAATATTCACTATTAAAGGCAATTAATTAGTCCAAAAGGTACACTTGGTACTCACCATTGGTTTATCATAGAATGGAAATCCCTGCATTGATCGTAAGGCATTCGTGGAACTAGTTATTTCCTTGAAGATAACAAAAGCTTGACCTTTCATTTTTAACGTTTTCATTGCAACTATATCCAAGATTTGACCAAACTGGGAGAATATAGCATACAGGGACTTCTTCAGCTCTTTAAAAAGGCAAATATAAACAATATTAAAACAATTTTAGGTAAACTAATTAGTTCTACAACACCAATCGACTCTTTCATTACAAAATAAAACAGTACTTAAGTCATACTAAACTGAAAAGGTTCATATGTAAACATGCTACTATAGTTCTCGCCTAAATGAAACAAACATCAACAAGAATACAACTTACCATCCTTCTTCACCTTCTCATTGAGATTATTTATGTAAATCGTGTTATTTGGTCGAATATCCATCGTAGTTTTAGCAGTCCTCTAAGATGCCTGAAGGAAAGAGATGAACAAAGAATGAACACAACGGAACGTGTAAACACATGTACAACTGGTTCGCGGATGTATTAATTACAACCTATAAACGTCCCAACGTTGATAGAGAAGATATAGCGATAAAAAATAGAATAAAATTACTATTCGAGGGCAGAAAAATACAGAGTAAATTACTAATCTTACCGGTATTCCTCCTTGCGCCCAGCTATTCAAAGGAAGTGTGCTAACGCGTCAATGGCAGCAAAACAACTAAAGTAACCAACGATAAAGCTTTTTTTACCAGTTTAACTGATATTTTCTCTAAAGCAACTTCATAATTTCAAATTTAATTCTCGATAAGATTTGACAAGAAATATAATAATAATACAATATTTTTCAAAATTTAATATTAAAATTTTGGGTTCGAGAGTGCAAGCCATATTGTCAGACGAGGTCAGCTGCCTATCGGAAAATGTTGGTGGTAGATGTTGGGGTTAATTGAAAGATACATGAATTTATAAAACGAAGCAGATATCACGTTTGCATTATCATCTGAAAGATAAAGAAAAAAATTGAGTGCAATAATGGTGAATTGTTTTCTTTCCTTAATTCTGTCTATTATGTGTTGTCATTTTATTGCTTTGCCGAATTTAATGATTTTTATTAACAAATTATTTTGAAAAATTTGTATCTCTCGAAGTGAAAGGCTTAAGAAGGAATTTGATGTTTTCTAGGAGTTAATGTTAGTTTGAAAGCTTGTCTTAATTTGTGTCAAAGTTGTGTGTAATTAAGTTGGCAAACTGATAATCTTTGATTTACCATCCTCAGAGTTTTTTCGGCTTTGGCCAAGGGGCCGAGATAGACATAGTTCTCGATGGCACAGAAACCAGGAAAATGGCAGAAATCAAATCTGAAGATGGGAAAAAAGAGAGACATCTTCTTTATTACGATGGTGAAACTGTATCCGGAAAGGTTAGCTAATCATATTGCATTAATGGTACTCGAATTACTGGCTGGGATATAAATTGATAATGCTAAACAACGGAGAATTTAAGTTATCTCTAAGATTGTCTGCTTCTAAAGAAGATAAATAGTGTTTTGGTGTTTCTTTTTTGTTGACGTCAAAGAATGATGCATATTTGTTTTGATACACAGAGAGTTTGGTAGTATATATTTTAAATGTACACCACATTATTAGAAAATATTCCGTTTTAACATATTGAATTGTAATTTTATTCTCACTATCATGTGATATTTAAAAAGTGTCATTCTACAATCTTGGTTGTATTAAATAACTCAGAACAGTCCCTAATTGCTTAATCCTTCAAGAATATTAATTGCTGAAGAGAATTATTGATGGTAAATCACTTCCCAAGTGGTAATGAAGCATCCCATTTTATGATATAGTCAATGGCTTGATTACATAACAGATGTTCATGTGGTATGTTATTTTTGAAACAGGTAAACGTTACTTTGAAGAAACCAGGCTCACGATTAGAACATCAGGGAATAAAAATCGAATTTATTGGCCAAATTGAATTATATTACGATCGAGGAAATCATCACGAATTTACATCGCTGGTGAAAGAACTTGCACGTCCAGGAGAGCTCACGAATCATGTTTCATACCCGTTTGAGTTCCTGAATGTTGAGAAACCATTTGAATCTTATACTGGATCCAATGTTAGGCTTAGGTAAGATATTGCTTGAGAGGATTTAACTTAAATATTTGTGGGTATTTTAAGAATTGCTATGTTTGTTTCGTACCTGATTAGCTTTGAATATGTATCAACTCCTTGAAAGGATCTTTATTACGAGCAATTCCCTGCAAATAATCTTGCAGTCATCATCAAAAGTTAAATATTGTATTTAAGGAAATTCCGAAACCTTTAATTTACCAAAGAAAACCTGTAGAGTTCTAATGTTTCATTATCTGCTGTGCAAATCAAGAATTATTGAATTGCAGCATAAGCATGTGCATCGTATGAACGTCGTGATGGAATTAAGTTTATTTTGTGACTTATTATTTCCTTCTCCCATTACAGATACTTCTTGAGAGTCACCATAGTTCGAAGGTTATCAGATATAGTAAGGGAAGTAGATCTTGTTGTTCATACTCTCTCCTCATATCCTGAAATGAACAACTCCATCAAAATGGAAGTTGGTATTGAGGAATGTCTACATATTGAATTTGAGTACAACAAATCCAAGTAAGCAAAGCTTTTATCTCTACTTTTTGATTTGCCTCGATTAATTCCTTTCTTGATATAAATTAATACCATTGTGTGTTGCACAAGCACAAAGTATTTTGTTTATAATGTTTACCTCTGGAGAAAACTTGGGGATTGGGGGAACTATTCTATCTTTTGGGAATTTGTGGCTTTGATTAGTTGATGAGATTTATATACCTTAGAAAATGTGTTTTTAAACATTTCCCCTTAGTTTCACTCAGGAAGTTGTTCTATTCTATCTTCTGAAATCAGTCTTCTTTAACTATTGCTGTAAGGTAAAATTTGAAGTAGATAAATGAATTCTTTAACGATTTCACTGTCATTGTTTACTGAAAATATGGTATTATTTTTTCTCCAAGTTTGAACATATTAAGTCGATAAAAACTATTTGTATGCTAAAAAAGAGTTAATTTTCCTATATCTGGCATAAATTTATTGGAATGACTATTTAATTACGCAGATGTATGTTTTGTTTATTTTGAAACAGAAATAAATAACGGTACAATTTACCTACAAGACTAGGTACAATTCTTGTTCATGTTTTGTTTTTCCTATACAGCAACAAGAAATACAAAAAAATTTCCCATTCATTTTATACACACTGTTACCTCAGCTTACTTCATTTTGCCCTCTAGATATGAACTTATTACAAGTTATGAACCAATATATAAACAAAAAGGTATAGTAGATAACTGGGTTTTTAGGTACAAACTTTTTAAGTTGCATATTTCAACAGGAATAAATTCAACTTGTAAATCGAGGTACCACTTTTGTAGCTGATTATTCATCTGTTCTTCAAGGGACATTTATATGCTGTCAAACCCTACAATCCTTATGAGAATGTAATAAGATAACTTAATGGTCTTAGTTCTTCCATGTTTGCTCATCAAATGAAATTCATCTGTTTTGAAGTCACTCCATTTATAATTATCCTCATCTTGAGTGGGTGGTACTTGAGTGAGTGTACCATACCAAGGCTAAAAATTGGCACTTGTCAATATGTTAGTGCACAAATAGCATTACTGAATCATGGTTTGAACATAAACATCAATCACATGCATCTTCATTTCTATTTTTGAATATTCATATTAGTTTCAGCCAAATAATTTGTTACATAATGTGTATACTAGACAAAAAGTGAAACCGTGGTTATTCATTTATCATTGCATGTTTTTTATGACACCATTGTAAATTTTTTTCCATAGGTATCATTTGAAGGATGTGATTGTTGGAAAAATATACTTTCTGTTAGTCAGAATCAAAATTAAACATATGGAAATTGCTATAATACGAAGAGAAACTACAGGTTCAGGTAACACCTCCATTGAAACTTTCTGTACAGCTATTGAAATCTAAAATTGTAAATGAATTTAGTGATTTTGATTTAAGTACTCTGCTGAAGGAAATATTTTGTTACAATTCTATGAAGTGATTTGTTTTTCAAATAAAAAGCACTATAGCATCATATATTTTGCTAAGGAATTCATAAATACTAAATCTTTAGCATGGGTTATTATAGGTGCCACAACAAAAGATTTTTCCTTGAGTTAATGTATCTAGAGAAATTTGTTTGAATTTCTGTATAAGTTTTCATGAAGTTATTCAGATCAGAATGATTGTTTAATATGAAACTGAGGATACTTAGATATTATTGTTTTAGTGAAGAATAATATGTGAAGCAAAACTTACAGAGACTGTATTAACTTTGTGATGTAAGGTATCCTGTACTCTCTCACTGTATCCTGTATAATTTTTCACTTATTACTCTTAAGTATTGAGTTTCATAGATTTTTTATAGAGATACAAAGGCTTTAGAATCATGATACAGTCATGGCTCTCTATATCAAAAGTAACAGAATTAGTTGGTAAATTTGAAAAAGATTTTGCAGGATTTGGGAGAGTATAAAAATTTCATTGCAAAATGAATTACGTGAATTTTCCATTGCATTAATTCCATATTTAGATATTATATTGAAGACATTAGAGTAAATGTTTTTACATTCTTCGAAAGTTTCAACTCAACATTAATATATAAAGTTCTTTTTTCAATTGTTTTTAATCGTTATCTTCAATTTTTTAATTGGTGGTTTATGATGCACTTTAGCTGAAGAACTTAAGGTGGTTAAATAGTGGTTAGCTAGATGGTACCTTTTGGAAAATCATAAAAATATTCATGCATTCAGACTGCTTTGTTTGCATCTTCAATTCTAACTCAATACAGGAGAGTAATTTAGTTTGCTTTAATATTTTCAGGTCCTAATATGTATACAGAGAATGAAACCATAGCCAAGTATGAGATTATGGACGGGGCTCCTGTGAGAGGTGAAAGCATTCCAATCAGGGTGTTCCTGGCTGGGTATGACCTCACTCCCACAATGAGAGATATCAATAAGAAATTCTCTGTACGTTACTTCCTCAATCTTGTCCTTATGGATGAAGAGGACAGGAGGTATTTCAAACAGCAGGTAAGCATTCAATTCTTTGGTTGACTTTGTCATATCTTTCTTTAGCAACACCTGCTTTATAAAAGAGTAGATTTTGTCATTCTTCTTTTGAATTTAATGCTTTCATAGTTAAATTTCATTTTCTTCCCCATGGAAACCAATTGATGATGTTAAATATCAAAATGGATTGAAAATGTGTTATTTTTCTAATTTATCTAAGCCAAATATCCATTTATATTTACAGTATTGATAATATTCTTCCTCACTTTACATAGTCTCTTTTTGTAGAACCCTAGATTTAAATATTCATCTTTTGGTATGTAAATAAAACCTCATTGAAAATTATCCTTCTTTCACTGATATTTGCTTATGAATAAAGTGAAACATTGGAATGGAATGGAAAGTGGCAACTGTATACACCAGAAGATGTCAGCTTGTTGTTGTCACTGGTCTGGTTAAATCTTGCATAATTTGCCTATTTTTTAACATTCTGAGATGAAGGCCAATCAGCTCCATTATATCAGTTGACCCCAAAATGTTTGACCCTTGACCCCTTCAAAAAAATCTTCCTTATCAGCTCCCTACACTTTAGTATGTGTTTGTATTAGGAAAGCAAGAAAAATATGATATTATGGTTTTAAGAATATTTGTCTCTCATCTATTCTCATTAGATTTTTGTAATTTATTTTCTCTGGTACTCATTTGGTATTACACAGAAAGATTAATAGTCTATTTTTCATTACAGTTATCTGTTACCCATCTTTCTCACAAGCTGTACTTGCTCTTGTGTATGTAATCAATTTTTTTGTTCAAAATCAGAAGGTTTTAAATACCCTCTTATATTATCTGTTATGTGATTTTTTAATTCACTCTACCTTTGAAAATGAATACCAGAGGTATCTGGGTAATAATAGGCTGTGAAAGAGAGGTGCTTACCACACTACCTTCTGTCATACTCTTAGGCTTCTTTTATTAGAACTTTAACCTGCTAACTCTTGAAGTCATTAATATACTAAAAATGGTAGTCTATATCATTATTATTAAACTTTGATTCTGCTATTCGGGAGATTTTTAAAGGCACTTTTTATGTTGGAGCTAGTAAATGCCCCCATCAAGCATGACAGAAATTATTTTTGTTTAAAATATATCTACTATCGTATGTATCTGGTCCTCCTAAGCACAAAAAGATTCTGTCATAACTTCATAATAGCTCATAATAAATAATAATAATTTGTTACCTTTATTTATAATATTTATTCCAATGTTTTGAAGCCTACTTTATGTATATTTCTTATAAAAATCATAAGAACTGATTATCCCCATGCACTTACATGGGATAATTCATGAAATCAACATTCAACAATGGCCTTAGTCATCAAAGGGATGAGTTGTTTATTTCCAAAAAATTTTACGAATTTTCTGTGTATTTTATCAAAATCCTCGAACGTTTGGGTCTATATCAATATTTCACGACTAAAATAAGATTCTATGATCATTTTCCTTTCTTTTGATACTTGTCTCAATTTCGTAGGACTATTGTTTCTAATTTAATTTTGTAAAAGAAGCAACCTCTGCAAGTCATGAAAACGTAATTTACGTACATCTCTTATGGAAACGTATTAAGGGCTCCTGGGTTCAAACCCGGGCCCTTATGGAGATGAGAATAGTTTTCCTGGGGGTTTCAGCATCATAAAAACACAATGCAGTTTGTTTCAGATCTCTAAGACAAGCCGTTTCTGAGATAAATAGGGGGACGGACGGACAGACAGACATTTACTTTTTATATTTTATATATATGCTTTGTGTATTGTTTACATTGTATCATTCACTATCTGTCACAAGTAGATGTACCAGCCAATCTTTGGGAAGTAAATGAAGGTATTTTTAAGTGAAACGTTACCCTCCATCACTAATGTTGGGGTGCTGTGGACACCAAAGTATTTCTTTGGTGTTACTGTTGATGACTTCACCCCTTCAGGAGTTGGAATGGAGTCTGTTTTCTTACTGTTAGAATGAGATTGTTCTTTATGCAACAGTGTTCCATAGTAGATTACAGAAATCTTGGCATTTTGCTGTTTATGTAAACTTCCTAAGTCAAGATGAAGATGTTTGTTTCCGTTCTCAAAAGACACTATTTTTAATAGTTTTGCTCTAATTAGTAATAGTTGCAAATATTCTTTTCTTTCAAATGTAGACATATTCATACATCCATAAGTCTGCCATTTGTGATGTAATATGCTGTTCCAGAAAACAATTGAAATACATCAATCGAGCTAGTCATTTATAGTGATAATAGGTAGTTTTAAAATGTTAGAAGGACCTTGTGCAAGTAATACTGTAACAAATGGTTAATGATTTGTAAATTTTGAAACTTTTGCAAATTATGATTCTCCAGTTTCAAGCAGACTTTTGTGGTAATTAATATACGTTTTCATGTACATACTTGGAAGCAAACTTTCTATTTGTTATGTAAGCATACATTGATACTACCTCATTAACTAATACTATTAAACTACTGTGTAATGGTATTAGGTTTTTATTTAAGGTACACCTTCAATTGTTTTCTTGTGTCTGAAATCATTGAAAATTTTCTCTTTTTTAGGAAATAACTCTGTGGAGAAAGGGTGAAAAGACCACAAGGAAAGGTATCCAACAGCAGCAGCAACAACAGCAACAAAATCTCACAACTCGCTTTGGAAACATCTCAATCGGAGACCGCAACAGCAGCAATGGAGGGAATGACGGTAGGTCATCGGGTGAGGACGGTGAGAAAGAAGATGGAAGGGAGAAACAGGTGAATCCAATGACGAGGGAAGATGAAGAGAGTGGTAGCGAGGAAGGGGGAGGCTTTGGTCCCAAAGGAGTACCTGCTGGAGAATAAGGAAAGCAGCACATGTGATAGCTTGCGTTGCACGTGGTATGTGTGTTTGAGTGCAAGTGCTGAACTGAATGTAAGGCACTGAGAGGGAATTGGGGGTTGCTTGGAGTTTTCTGAAGGGGAGATCAGTAGTGTTGTCCCATTCTTATCTTTTCATCAGGGAAAAATTAGAAAGAGATGCAATGAAACGCATCAAAAAATTTGCAGGCTTATCGGATTGTGGTCTGTTGTCTTCAGAACGAATAAGGTGCTTAAAAATATCACTTCCAGCTTTTTTTGGATCAACATTATCATAGGATGAATGCGCAGTAGGACACTGTCCAAACTTCATTTTCCGAGGACTGTAGGGGAAACGGTTCTTGGCATTTTAAGTTTTTCATGTTGATGTTATTTAATATGTGATAACCATCAGGCTCCAAGAAATAAGATTGATGAAGAAAGATAAAATTATATATACCTGCATAGGAAGGAACTCGGCCCTCAGTTTTTTCCTGGGGGCATTTTAACCAATATATAAGTTGTTGGATTTGGCATTTTGTGTGGCCAAATCATTTTCTAAACCAGAAAAAATACTCCCTCTATATACATGAGTTAATTGTATACCTTTATATGTTTATGTTCATAAATAAGGATGTTTATGCTTATCTATGAATATGAACATAGAGAACTCCTTTGCGAATTGATTTGTGAGCTGAGGAGTTACAACATTAATTTATCCATGCTGGATGCCATTTAAATTCATTTACCAGCTCATGTAAGAAATCCAGTGAAGTATACAATAAAAGTTAATCTGTTATTTTGCACAGGTTAACTTGATAAAATTTTGAGTTTGATTATCAATCATGAGTTCAAATGTAACATTTCAGAGCCATTTGCCTACCCAAGTTGCCAGATGGTCTCTGGAGTGTGCCTTAGCAATGTTATTTGTGCACTAAGAGGAAAAGGCAGAATAGGAATTGTTTATTACTTCGGTCCAACTACAAAAGATGCTTTCCACTGTGCTTTTGCAGCCGTCATTTTGAAGGCCTTGTTGAATATTTACCTTTCACTATTTTATTTCTCAATCTCTGTATGTGTGTCTATGTATATACATATATATCTGTAAATATATATGTATGTATGTGTAAAAATTTCTTTTGTATATAGCTGTTTTGTTGTGTACATTTATAATGACGAGATATGTAGAAGTTTGAAATGTGAAAATATTAATCAGAGCATATTTTCTGCAGTTGCATTCTTTAGTTATTTTTTAAAAATAATGAACCTTCATTATTTCAATTTGATGCATTTCTTTGTGTTATCCTGTGAATCATTGTTTGTCTATATTATTGAAATCAACTGTCAAAATCCTGATGCCAAAGGAAGTAACTCTGCATTATTTATCTCAATGTGTGAAACTGATTGTTTCTCTAAATCAGATTCCTGCATTATGTGGTGGAGAAGGTCTCATGCCATTGCTTATCAAAAAAAATTGCTACTCTTATTTAAGTTGCTGATTGTATGTACTCTGAATGAACATTCCCAATCTTGATTCAAAGATTGATGTAATTCAAACAACCCGATTTATTTCAAAATAAAGCAGTGATTCATTTACTTACCTCTTAAGCTAATTCTTTGAAAAAGGGTCGATTTTTGACATGCTGGCAGAACAACTTTTGAGGACTATTTTTGGAAATTAAGCTCTTTATTCAGTTGGCGTAAAACATTTAATTTTCTGGAAAAAAGCTGGAAAATGAGTCTTTTTATAATCTTATTTCCAGGGCCTCTATCAGGGCCTTTGTTGTAGTATTAGATCCTAATGACCCTTATGTGTCTCATGCCTATTGTTGTATATTGAATCATAGGATAAAGGGCCTTATTATTTGCTTCCCTAGGAATGCCTTTCCGTGTGAATTAGGTCCTTTGGTAACAGGAACTTGTACAAATATCATTATGAATAAACATAATTTTTATACCAATGTGATTAATTGCATAGGTATTGCAGAAATTGATGATCTAAGGTTATATACAGAATATTGTGGCAGATGAGTCAGTTGAATTCTAATGGTGAAAGTGAAATTGGAAACGGAACCTTATGAGAGGCATTTTCTTCTTGGGATAATTTCTGGCAACTGATGATAACAGGCTCTCGATACAAAAAAATAGGCATGTAAAAAATTCAACTCAATCTTAACATTTTAATGTACACTTTGGTCATGTTTCCTGTTTTACTTTTAATACTTGTTGCTTAGTCTCAACTATTTCATCTGCCACCTTGATTAGATAGATGTACAAAGTAAATTATTTTGAAAGTAAAGTGCTCTCTTTTTTCCTTTCCACCTGAATTATCCTCCATTGTCACACATGAGACTAGGTTGTTCTTTTTCTTGTTTAGATTGAAGTTCAGCTAGGGCAATGCAGTCTGCTTTCATTTTAGCTCAAAGCAGCAATTGCCTATAATGCTAAGAAAGCCACGATGAAAATTAAAAGGATCTTACATGGTAATAAATTACTGATTTCTCTTCACTCAGTTATTCATCAAATAAGGCATACATTCCCATATGCAAGTGATGTTGCTATGCATTATTTTTCTCGGTAATACCAAGTTATAGAGATTGTATTCTCTTTAGCCTCCATAAGAATGTATGCTAAATTAAGTAATTCTACTCTGCAATATGAGTGTAAGAGTTATTAAAAAGATATGATTATTCCTCAGCTACACCACAACACATATGGATATCAAATATTGAGATATTTCTAAGTAGCAAACAAGACGTTCATGAAGGAATGCCTTATTCCCATACAAGAAGAATTTCATGCCTTCACTTTTTGAATCATGAATCTAAAAAAATATGATTTTGCAATCTTACGAATGTAATGAAAAAAGTAGGTACAGTAGAACCCTCTATCCTAACTACCATGAGCAATCTTGATCAAATGGAAAAGAATAATGCAAAATTAAAGGCCCCCACTGGGAATCAAACCCGGGACCGCTTTTGCCTAAGTCGAACATGTTGCCCACTTTGCTATCTGGGAGCCCCCAATATAGACTATTATTATTAATGTATTTAGTATACAAATTTATATAACACTAGGGATAGCTTATCCCTAGAATTACGAAATTATTAATTCTTCTAGAAAAAGATCTTAAATTTCATGAATCTTTTACACACATACAAACAATAGTCTTATATCATTCTTCTCTCTAGAGCATGATTTCTTTAGTCTAGAGACAAGTCTTCCCAGACTTTTTCATACCCATTTCTCCTTAGAAATATTCCCTGGCGCACGCCTTGTTAAGGCGTGAACAATGTTATTCTTATCACTCTCTATTGGAAATCATACTTACATTAAAACCATACCAACCAATTCCGTAAAAGTTAAATTAAAACCAACCTATTCCGTAAAATTCAATGGCTGGAAGGGTGAATTTTCCCGTTTTGTAGTGGTTATGCAGGAGCGGAAACTTGCCGATGAGGGACAGTTTAAGACGATTTCATTTTTGAACTCATTTCCTTCAAAATTCCATTCTGTCTGAAAAGATGCAGATGATGTATATTTCTTAAAAATTTCCCTATTGGAGTTTAATTCAAGCTTCACGTCACATCCAAGGCAAATTGCTAGCACTACAAAGTCGTCAAAAGTGGGGGGCAATCTCCCCGTTGCCCCCCCCCCCCCCCCCCCCCCCCCCCCCCCCCCCCTAACCCGGATCTACCAATGATTCAACGACAGGAACTTCATCTCATATCCATAGCTTTGCGGCCCACTACCACACATTTATTAGTTTCATTCAAGTTCAAGTTGAAAAAGAAGAAACGGCAAGTACGGAATAGATTATACATTCAAGTTTCATTACGAACTCCCATTAAACGAAAAAATATCTCGCAAAATTGCATACGTAATAAAAATGTTAATATCTATAATTTAGATCCGACCCTAAATTTAGATTATGAAGAGAATTTTTTTGGGAAAGAAGCATTACAAATGAATACAGCAAAGTATTGTTTTTTTAAAGTTGTATTAAAACAATCGCAGCTAAAAGAAATCCGGAATACCACTACGTAATTTTGACCAAACAAATGTCAGAAAGAATAAGCTAAAGGAATCACTTTTAAAATATTTACAATGGTAACTTTAATGAAAGAGTTAATTGCAATAATAATAGTAATACTTTATTAGCCATGAAAATTTCGACCATGAAAAACTGGTATGGGCATCGTCAGACAAAAAAAATAGAAAGTGTAAAATGTTAAAACAATGCAAAACAAATCTTGATTCTCAGAGATCAGTGTATGGAGCACCTCATTAAAAAATATAATAATGTGAATAGATTTCACACGACTTCGTTAATATTAGTGGCTTAATCCAGTGTTTCCCAAACATATGGTCATGACAGGAAACTTCATTATTTCTGAAATTTAAACGAAACGTGGTCTTTTTGCAGGGTAGGTAGATGTTAATAATATTTAACTTAATATAGCCATCCAGCTAATAATATAGCTGGAAATAGCAATGGTTCAGCGACCTACACGCAAGGTGAAGAGCCCCCAAGTTTTAACTTTAAAATTGGCGCTGCATTTGAAGTCACACGAGGCTTGTGTCAAATTTCATAGTTTTTCACGGAACCCTACTTGACTTTCGCGAAATCCCCGAGTTCTATGGAATATTGTTTTGGCAACATTAGCCTATTCGATTGTCATAAAGTATTCCGTTGGAAGAAGCATGGAAATTTAATTACTTAAAATATAAATTACTGAACAACCATTCCTTGGATTGTTTTATGTTTTCAATAATTTATGCCCCCTCTATCTGCTAAGACACAGGAAAAATATATTTGGAAGAGATTTATTGGAAATAAATTTAATGGAACAACTTAGTACAGTGAGCTATTTTTGTTCTGCATTTTACATTTTGTTCCCCGGACCTACCATTACTTGCTCCATCCCGCTCTGCTTTTGGCTCTGAATCCCTATCGAGTGGATGACGTAATTTCTCGATAACAGTTAAGAAAGGCGCTCACGAATATCCTTTGATAAGTCTAAAAGCGCAACTCCAATGAGGCTCCTGAGAGAGATAGAAGGGTCACGAGACGAAACCCATTTTTGTGTGGCCGAATCCGAGTCTCATGAAGCTTTCAACAACTGTAATTTCCTACGAAGAAAAGGAAGTCATTAGGTAAGGCTAATTATATCTAGACCATTAACTACGTATGTTTGCGATGTTATTTGCTCTTCTCAGGTCTGTTGCGCGCCAAAAATAGTTGTTTATGAGTTGACAACTATAACCATAGCTGATAAACGAATTGCGTCTTTCTTTTAACTATCTATTGACCTGTTCACTTGCTTTTCTCCACTTAATTTACAACGCAAGCATCCATTGGATGATAATATTTTGAGAATCTATTCTCATATCGGTGATAATTTCTCTATTTCATTCTCAGGTTTCTCTCTCTGTGCGCGCGCTTTTCCTCGATTTCGTTTCTTTGTAAAACTAATCTTTAATATGTCCAAAATTTCTAGTACTTGATATTATACGAAATGCCGATAACGAGTTTCTTTTTATTAATAAGTGATACTCATTTCACTTTTTTGGCCGTGAAACAGCGTAATCTTTCATCGCGAATTATTTTTATGCGATTCACTGCTGGTATTTAATTAATTTCCTATAGGGAAAGTTTTCATTGTTTCAAATGAAATTATTTACCCAACTTTTCGAACCCAAGCGGGTGAGTTAATTGCCCAACGGAAGATCATCTGTTGTTGATCGTATCACCTTCGAACAATACCCCTTCGAACATTGATGATATAGCAGTTTATAAGATAGTTTTTGGGATCCTTAATTTCATTGTCACTTTGGAAGCAATCCCCTTCAAAATAACCGCTTTATCTGCAAATCGAGTTCAATTACCGCAAAGAAATCTAAAGCAGAGCCCCGCAAGCAGGACCGGCTCTAGGCGGTAAGCAAAATAAAGAAGCGCTCGAACTTTGAAGGCGTAGCATGGTTTCTATTACCCGCTCCCGTGTAAGTCCACCTCTACGTGAAGGTATGCTGGATTTTTATGGCTTGAAACAGTAAGTGGCTTCGCGAAACCACTAATGTTGACATGGTAACTCATAGGGTTTATTCTTTAATGCTGCTTTTTTAGGGTAAGATGAGGAAACAGATGCCTTCTCATTATTTCAAACTAAACAGAAAACTTAGAACTTTTTCCTTTTTCCACCTGAGGTGCATTTCAGTATTAACTCACATCTACCAGCGTATCACCTTGTCTTTGCTACCTAATAGTTTTATTTCGGAGTCGCAAAGGACAGAATACAACTTAATCACGAAGTTAAGCGCTTACGTAACATAAATTACCTAAAAAAATTAAGGGACTAGAGGAAATGTAATAGCAACCAAGATCTTTCTTGAGGCAAAAAAATCTATAGGATGCATCTGAAACGTACACGAATGTGCCTTGCAGTACACGCGAAACGACTTGAATAAGTTAAGTGGATATAATACCAAAGGGAGAGAGCTGAAAGACTTTTTGTTGTGAATACTTATCTTGGAAATAGAAATATGAAAACTTAGACGGACGTCAATGTTTGCCCGCTGTCTTTCCCGAAAAATCAGGGATTTCGAAAACTAATAATTTTTACACATTACTATGATCAGAAAAATACCTCTTATTGTTTGCTTGTTGACCCTGTCAAGGTTTTGATGCTCTACTTTTCCAGTGATTTGATGCCGCTGTTAGTAATGTTTCTTTACATAGATAAACTACAGTTGAATGAGATACGTGAAAAATCGTTCAAAATTAATATACCTAAATTTATTTATAGAAATCAATAATAGTTACATATTTCAAAAATTCCTGTTGGATAATCATTGACCAGAATATCTGTAATCCGCACAGATGCTTAGTAAAGGAATTAAAATGCGATGAACGATGTTTCGGCGGCGAAGTTTCGTGCTACCAAAATTATTTGTACACAGAAAGTGGATCTCAACAATTAGTGAATATGTCCAGACAATATCAAACTTAATTTGCAGAAGTATTAATGAATACCTCTTAAAAAGAAGAAAAACATTTCTCCAGATTAATCATTACAAATGAATACAGCAAAGTATTGTTTTTTTAAAGTTGAATACATCTTTAGTTTCATTTACTTCCAAACTAAACGTTCTCTTAAGGTGTTTATTTCTCTTGTTTACTAATGATCCATGAGAAAGAATATAAAAAAGCTCTAGATAATCACGAGCAGTTCAATGTCTTAAGTTTTCACGAAATTTATATTATTAAATTAAAAAAATTGTAATCGCTTGAAATTAATTTACGTTTCGGTATTAGATTTCGTGCAAAATAATTTACATTCTTCGTGCAAACGCTGGACATTTCTCATCTCTATATCCTTCTAAATAGAATAAGCAACTATTCTCGAAGGAATATTTGACTAGGAAGATTAATGCTTCATTCTTTGTATCGCACGATTACAGTATCTCATCTGGTCCCTCCCGCAATATAAAAATCATAAATGTTCCTTTGAACAAATATAAGAAGTTATGCAATCATACCTGTTTAGTAACTTAATATATCTTGCGCATTTCTATTTGCGCGAAGATTCTGAGAAGTTGCGTGTATCAGAAGGTACACTTCAAAAAAGAGTATTTAAGGAGAGTAAAATATTCATCTATCGATGAACTGGTGGATTGAAGATTGAGAAAATACATTAAAACTCAAGATTGAATAGTTTCCTGATAAATTCTTTCCTTGTAAGAGCAAAAAAAGCCATCATCGAAAGGAGTTTCGATAATGACGAACTTAAAATAGTTTCAAGCATTTATATAAAGTCAGAAAGGAAATGTCAACTCCTAAGGTGATAATAATTTCATTCTGATACTGATTTCCTGTTCTCACTGAGTCACTGGGTCAGGAAAGCACTCATGAAAGAACTTATCGCATTGAAAGAGCGACATTCTTTTCGTATTAAATTGTAGGAAGATAAGGCAAAGAGAGTTTCTCTTCCTCGGCTGCTTTTCCATTGAAAAATGATAAATTTATGTGAGAAATGTAGAGTAGCTTCTCCAGTAATATTCTGTACACGTCAAATGGCAATGTGGTGCCTGGGGTCGAACCCCCGTTAGTCCCAACCAAAAGAGATTTCTGTGTTGAAGTTAAATACTTCATACTGAAGCCAGAAATAGTATTGATGTTTCTGGAGAGAAGGAAAAATTATTCCTTCCATGAGTTTCGGAGGAGGGAACGTAGCGAAATAGATCGTTTGCCTCGATCAAGAGCTCCCAAGCCTGCCTTTCAATCTATCTTCCGATTTGGCATGACCTTAAACTTAAGAAACGACAGAAATGTCTCGTGTAGAGGTCCTTACTACTCAGTGTTGAATTTGATACGAGTTGAATGTTCTGTTTGAGATGCGAGGTAATTCATGTCTCTTTTGTTGCACAGAACTTATATAATTGTACCCGAAAATAATTACAAAAGTAATAAACCGAATCATTCGTATCATACGCAAAATTATGTATATCGCCACAGCGAGTGTCAGACTTAAATTACCGGAATAGTATTTTCATATTGCTTCCCGTCATTTATTTCGTGGATTCGGGTAATTTTCCGTTCTCTCCAAACCAGACCTCGTATCATATCTAAAACGACCCGAATTGCTGACCCTAATCATGGCACATCTAACAACAGGAAATGTGATTATTTCAAACATGAAACGAATCTCTGTTCTCTTGAGAATCTGCACTCAATTAGCAGGAAAACTTAAGTTCTCTGGTTAGATAACGTAACGAATAATATGAATGAATGAATAGGCTGGGAATGAAGATCCGAGACCATCGCCTCTCAGCAAAGCCATAGAAGGAAAGAGGATAAGTTTTTTTAAGCAACAAACGCCAAAGTCTAAAGAGCACATGTTTTTATTAAAATTGTTAGTGGACAACAATAAAATGGTTTCAATGGTGGAACAGTGCTTACAATGTATACAATCGATTGAAATCCGTCCATTTAAAATAGCATTGAGCTTGCTTTCGTTACTGAGGTGGGCGTATCCATTTCCATCTGTTAGATGAATTGCGTACAGCAGCGGTGTTGAGACTTTTTATCAACAACCCAGAAAACGCCATCCTTGTGATCGACGGGCTGCAGTTATGTATTTCAGGAATATTAAATTATTTTTCGAAATTCAATTCACGTTAATTGCGACTGATTTATCAGTGAATTATTTCTTTCGATTGAATAAAAAGAAGGCTTCTCTAAGTTACTAGTTATTCTAAATACCTAAAAAAGGCACATTCTAAATTTTTCGGACTCAATTTATAAATCCGGAATCGATAAATATAAGGAGTGAATAGATTTCCGATCTGCAAGCTGGGACAAATTTCTGGTTCCCTAAAGCATAGGCAATTTTCCCAAACGTGTTTATGGTACACGACGAATTTACCAAGGGATTTAGGCCCCAAAGCCCTTAATTCCCGGGCAAACCAGTGCATATGGCTAACTTACCTTAACTAAAAAGCATGGTTTAGAGGATGCGCTTGTATTCGTGGTGAGAAACCGACAATGATCTAAGCGAATTCGATGCTGACCCATCCTTGCTCAGTAGTAACAGAGAGTTTTTCGCAGAGCCGTGTCTACTTATGATTAGGAAACCTATGGGAAATCGCATTTCGGCTCGCGAAGATGAAGAAGGGCGAAGTGTTGGTGAAATCCAATCTTTCCGAAAGAGAGATGCTTCTTAGATGGGCCTGTTCGCAATATATTTTTCTTTAGTATGATATAGTCACGAGATTTTAACAAAAATCCTAGACGGTAGGAAAAATAAAAAATCGGAACTTTTTTTTCTCAGGAAACTAGATCCTATTTAATGTACAAACTGCAAAATACCACAAATCAACAAAGTTAGTCGTCATTCAGATGAATTTTATTACAAATTCTTGACTTGATGGAAAGAAATATTTGACGTATCGAAATATTTTCGCATTTTTCCATAAAAACTATAAAATATTACGGAAAGTGAAATAGTGTTTCGCAAAATCTTTCAATTTCAACTGGATAAGAATGCACCCATGCAGTTTTCCTCCCAGACCCACTCCATAACCCTATCAAATTTAGACAAGCGTATGGTGCAAAATTTATGTATACATGTAGCAGAATGCACAAACCGTTACATACTATCAGAAATTGCACTTCATACCAACAGAGCCACGCCTACCTATGTGCGGTGGATCCACCGTACCGGGCTGCCCATTAACTAATTAAGGCGCTAACTCGTCGACGTCCCTCGCGAAACTTAATTATCACTAATACTATAACACTACCCGAAACTTAACTATCAAACCTCATTAAAACGCCTTACAACCAGGTGCTAAGCACTACGGGGCGAAGTAGTCTTTCATCTAAGGAGCTTTCTTGACCAATGAGCCGCTGGGCGCAATTTAATAAGCTTTGGTTTAAAAGCACACCCTCAAGTTTATGGCGAACATACTTTATTCAGTAGTAAAATTAAAACATACTCAACTGGAATAAATTCTTCCTTCATAGAAAATTGCAATGAAAATGTTTTACTCAAGTTCTCTGCTATGCTAGTTTTCGTGCTTCATAATAATTTTTAGTAAATTTTTTTTCTGTATCAATGTCAGGACAAGAATAAGAAAAATATTAGAATCAGTCATTATTGGGAGTTAATGCATGTGATTCAACAAGAAGACTGAATTTCATTCTGCTAAGTGTTATGAAAATAAGAGGAACTCCATTTCACTTCCTATCACAATAAATGAATAATAATAAATAAAATTAATCCTCGAAACGAAGACACAATATGAAAGTTTAAATAATATCCATATCATCATTTGAAGTTGATCATCAATTTTTTTTTAAATAGCCAGAAATCATTAATTATAATTTACCAACTATATTGCTAAAAATTATTACTAAATGTTGCATCTGTAAGAAAAAGTATATAAATTGCCCTGGATTATTGTACTGTACCACAGAAAAATATTTCAAAATGTGGAAACCTTTTTCACTAACAGCAATCTCTTCTCTTTTAAGGTCTGTCTTCTACAATTGCTGTCAAGAAATAAATGTCACTTGCAAAAATCTTATTGCTACTGTTGGCGTTGATAACAAATGTTTTAGGAGTATGTCAGAAAAAAAATGCAGGTGAAAGTGATGATGTTGTCATCCAGTGTACATGTTTCCGTCACAGTGAGGTAAAACTAGAATTTTTTACAATATTACATAAAACATTACAATGCTCATAATGAAAAAGTATTGGATCATAAATTACTTTGAATGAATAGGTATTAAAATTAAAAATACTTATCTTTTTTCATACTCTGCAGGACCTGGTAATAGATTATGACGAATTCCATAATTATGCAATGGCACATACCATGGAAATAAGAAGCTGCAGAATTGTTGACTTGCAACCAAACATTTTCTCAAAATTTAAAAAACTCAGAACGATCAATGTTACAGAAGTTGATTATCTCATCCTCCATCCAAATATGTATCTGCCAAAGACTTTAGATTACTTGTATTTATCCAAAATTGGATATCTAAGTGGCTGGCTTGCTCCAGAACCTAATGAAGGATTGCTGAACACAATTGAATCTCTTCAAAAACTCCATCTAGAAAACATCACTGTTGCTGCACCTCCAGCCTCTGCATCTTCATCCTTTTACAATTTACAGATCTTAGAAGTAATGATGATAGGTGTTCGCTTCATTGGTACCCTTCCACAGGGAGCATTGGAGTTTAACCCTTCATCTTTTACTGAATTCAATGCCATTGGCTGTCACTTTGGAGATCTGCAAAATAATTCTATCTACATCAATTCAGCTGGAAATGTAATTTTTTATGGCTGCACCTTTGGTAAAGTTGAATCGGGTGCAATTAATGTGTCTGGAAGGCAAGTGGCTTTTATTGGAAATTCCTTCCAACATCTTGAACAGAGGAGCTCAATTATGTTAAATGCAGATTCAAAATTAATATTCTCTGTGAATGTCATTAAAACTGTTGGAGATCGATACACACTCAAAATAGAAATGGCTGAAAAAGCTTCAATAAACGTAAATGCCAATGAATTTCCCTGTTTTCAAGATGAGATGATAAGAGAATTGTATACAAAATATAGTAATTCTAATTGTGATGCAACTAACTGTTTTCCGCTCCAAAATAATTATTGCATTCACGCAGATGGTTCCAAAGAGTTCTATCATTTTCAAACGAATGAAAAATTTTCCTATCTACAGCATAATTTTTCTCAACATGCAGTTCCTATTGTTAGATCTCATTTGTATATTTTCATTTACTTGTTACATTATACTTTCACTTATTTACTTTAATTACTTCACTAATGAATTGTACATATATATATATATAT
>KZ309048.1:121191-206132 GCA_000376725.2 Ladona fulva
AATTTAATTTGAAAATAATAAATAAAATTAATAAATAATTACTTTAATTCGTTGGTAATATAGTTTAAAGAAAATATATATTTACTTACTTGAGAAAACACTAATAAATTTATAGAGAGGTAATTTTTGATGAGTTGCTGCTATTTTTGGTAACAGAATGTTGAAACTTCTTTAATGGCTGACAATTTAAATTTGTCTTACCTTCTCAATCAATGAAACTTGTTGACATCCCATCACTTCATAATAATGACTTATAATCACTTCAACAATTTTGTAGAAATAGATATAAAAACAAAGCAGCATAAATTTAACAAGGTGAAAAGAAAAGAGATATGGAATTTTTTTAAGCTAATGTCTTATAGAGAATCAAACCCTAAGTTCAAGATTACAGCCTTTATAGAGAAATATAAAATTTTCAAACACCAATAAAATCAATATCAAAGTATATGAATATCAACTATCAAATAAAACAATATTAAACTATTCCTTAACAAGCTATCATCTAGCCAATTCAAATTCAAACTACTACTGAAATAATCACATGCTAACTTCCTGCCAAAGTGATGGCTATTAGTAAACAGGAAGTGGTCTTATCAGTTCTCATATATTCTTACTTATGAGGTAATTTTTGTAAAGGATGTATGACACTATAGAAGTTATAGATGATAGAATGCTGAAATTGTAATTAAAAACTGTTTTTTAAGATTCATCTGTAGAGCTCTTCCAAGCTGGGACCTTGTCTCATCTGTAATTATTGGTAAGCCAAATATTTCAAATAATTATTTTGATGTTGTCTTGCATTGATAAACTATTAATCACAAATCGACTTAATGAAAAAATAATATAGAGCCTTTCAACCAATTATTTGTTGCCCCACTCCAGCATAAAATTCCAATATCAAAGTTAAAATATTTCTAGAGCACATCAAAATTTAAAAAATATATTATGTAACATTAAATCGATTTACTTATTATTAATTAATAAAATTTAATAGTATAAAAATGAAACCATTTTGTACTTTCCAATAGTTTCATATAAATTAAAGAACTAAGAGATAAGACGCAAGAATTTCAAACATAAATGAGAAATGATCAGCAGATTCTTAAGTTAGTAAATTTTATGATTTTTATCACACTTCATGGGTATCTCAACATCTGATTCATTTTCATGGAAGTAAAAAGAATAATTTAAAAACTGGAAGGCTCAGCAGAACTGATAACAGAAACAAAATAAAATTTGAGAAATCATAAATGGGATTTACTTCTTTCTCTACTTTGATTTTCATATTGACATGCTTATGAACAAACTCAAACTCTTCACTGTTTGTTCCATCTGTTCTTCATTTCCCTCTAATTATTATCTCTTATTCTGGTATATTCTTTTATATTTGCAAATTTTATTAAGTAACTGGGGCTCTTCCTACCATGCTAGTAAATTAACTGCAAAGAAAATTATCCATCTCATGGCTAATAATAGGTATGATGCTTCCAGTCTGACACTTTTGAATGAGTTTTGAAATTTATAAACTACATTATTAGCCAGTGAGTTTCATAGTGCTAATGACAACCTAAAATAACATTTTTTTGAGTCTATGTGTATGTTTTATCCTTTGTTACTTCTCATAGCTTTAAATCTCATGACAAAGTCCGAGATAAAAAAATTTTCTGGGTCTATAATCATGGAAAAAAGTGATAAAGGACAGTTTTAGTTTCATTTCAGTAAAGGTTAATTTCAAGTTTCCATTCAGCAATAAGTAACTGATCAAAGGAAATATAAATCCTAATTTTGAAACTTAATTACTTAATTCTTTTCCAGAATGAAAAATAACCAAATATTTTAGAAGTGAAATCTTAGATATCCTAAAACCATGATGAAGGTAAACTGGATGAAAATAGCATTATGCATGCTTTCACTCCTACAATTAGTCACAGGAAAATGCAATAAATGTGATAAGAATGATACCAACTGTACCGTGAGATGTACTTGCAGCAGCAAAAGCCAGGTAATAAATGACAAGAAATTGATTCCTATAATCCTAGAATCATAAAAATACAAATTTAAATATATAAAATATATATAAAAATATACAATATTCATAAAAATAAATATAGATAAGAATCACATATCAATATTCTCTACAAGAACGAAATTCACAGTCATAGGCAAGGTCTTATGGAAATCTATCACATAAAATGAAGAGAGGCATTGTAAATATTTTCCCCCCAACAATTTCTCTAGGGAAAAACATGATGATGATGATCACTCATCAAAACCTGTTCACTTTTTTCCATTAAAGAAATTGTTGCAAGAAAAGTACAATGCCTCTCTTCATTCTGCTCTACAAGAACATTACAAAATCACTAGGAACAACCGCAAGCTATATCCATAAATAGAGAAATTTTCCTCTAACAATAAGTTACTTAAAGATTTGTCATGTTCAAGAAGACCATCTGTCAATGATAATAAATACTTGAGAAATACTGTTGAAATTTATACAAAAGTATAATGCAAAAACTCTTCATAATCTTTGAAGTAGAGATGAAACAATTAATACACAATCACAGCAATAGGGAAAATTATGGAAATTTATCAACTGGGTCCCAAACAAATTGACAAATGAGAATAAGCTTAAAAAAATTACAATTGCTCTTCTCTTCTTTCACACTGTATAAAAACAACAATTTTAGATAGCTCACTTACCACATAATTTAAAGACACCACTTCATCCTCAGAAGACAATAATTTGTGTATGGAGGAAGGAGGCTGGTACTGTGAACTGAGAGCAGAAAGATCTGATGCTTTCCTGGTGAATGCTGCTCAGTAAGTTTTCTTGGGTTATCAACCGGGTGATGTTGGAAGGCTCCGACGTTTCGACAGCAACCACTGTTGCCATTCTCAAGGATATCAAGCTCCTTGAGAATGGCAGCAGTGGTTGCTGCCGAAACGTCGGAGACTTCCAACATCACCCGGGTGATAACCCAAGAAAACTTCCTGAGTGAACTGAGAGCTTATTATTATTATTTTTTTTTTGGAGGGGTGGGGAATGCATTTACGTACCCTGACAGGGCTATATTATTATAGTTGATAACTATTCTATGCAACTTGAATGTACTCCATGGTGCTTGCACACCCTGCCACACGCTGAAAGGCAGCTTGCAGGGTTCTTATGTAGATGAATGTAAAAAGGATACAACACTTATAAACAACCAAGACAGGTAAATCAGAAACAAGTTTCATTCTTGCAAGATAATGCAAGACCATACCAAAAACCAGATCAGAGAAACATTTCTGCATTCAAGTAGAAGTAGTCCCCCAAAATTTCACTATCCAATGATCACCTTTTTGGGTGCTACTAAATCACATGAATCACTCAATTAGAAAGTACGGAGATTTTAATGGAGATTGAAAGATTTTATGTGAAAGAGAAAGTGCTTATAAAGATAGAATATATCACCTTATATCCAGTAGGAAAAGAATTATAGAATAAGGAGGCACTTTCAATGAATAAATATTTTTCTGAAGATTTCTTCAATTTAATCAATTTTTATAGTGCAAAACCAAAATAACTTTTTTGGCTATCTGATATGCCAATTCAAAAATCTATATAAAAGTTTCCATTTTCATGTGAGTATTGTAGAATCTTAAATTAATCATAAAACATTTAATGCTAAATAGGCACTATAAATCTTATGCATAAGTTAGCCACAAAAGATCGAAGAACCTGGAAAGAGGAAGTTGTGATCTATGACAATGGTTAGTTAGTTTAGAACTTTATTAATTTAACATAGCCGTTCTAAAGCAAAGTAAAAATAAACATGGTTCACAAAATATGCTTTAATAATTGAAATAACACTCTGGTATTTATAACAAACTTTATAAAGATTATTATGAGTACCAGAGTATTTAAAAAAATCAAGACATATACAGTAAGTTAATAAAACTATCTTTTAAGCTTCTACATTAGTAAAATGAGTAAAATGAATGAAAATTATTATGAACCCTATGAGACGTAGTTCATTCTCTAGCAATTTATTGGAAAGATAAGGAAAAGGACCTGAAAAACCAATGAGAAACAAAGAAATGCCGCTTTAACTATGAATTCAACACCAGAAAGTGGAAGATCTGGGCATGAGTACAGTTATACACATACAAAACATACATACATAGAGAACATACACACAGAACTATTCACTACCATTCATCCTTCAATACATAATATATAACTTACTACATCAGGCAGATAAGTCTTCTTTGACTTCCCACTCAGAATGATCCATAGATCTCTCACCTTATATCTTCTTTATAAAGTTAAAATTTCATATCTTTTTGAATGTCTGTCTAGAGCTTTGATGAGGTGTTCTTAAATCTTTTGTCTACCTCAAGTATTATATTCTTCTAAGTCCCAAGCAAAACAAGCGGAGAAGAAGAAAAAGAAAGCATACATGATTACAGTTAAAAAATGGAGCATTTATCTGCATATCACCTATAGAGCTTGTGATTATAAACGTTTTTCTTATATCTAACAACACAGATAATAGTTATTACAAAGAAAAAGACATCTTCGAGTAAGATGAACATTTGCAGACCAAATTGAATGGGTTTATATACTTGTAATGTATGCTGACTGAATGCCTTCTTTTGCAGGATTTAGAAGTGACAGAAGTACAAAGTACCATTTTTGTTGATGCAACACGTATAGAGATCACAAATTGCCGCAATGTGATAATGTATCCAAACCTGTTCCGGAAATCTTATTCTTTGACAAGTCTGATATGGTCAGAGTTAGAGAATCTCCACATAGATGCAGCTCTCTCACTTCCAGAATTCATTCAGGAGGTTGAACTAATTAACATTGGATACCTTGATCACTTCCCTGTCCCAGGACCAAGCTCTGCTTTATTTCATTCCATAGCAAAACTCAAACGTTTCAACATGGTAAATGTGACAGTGTCAGCACCAGCAGCTGGGCCATTCTCTTCATTCTTGGACCTGCCTATAAGTGACGTCCACTTCAATGCTGTTAAGTTTAATGGGACAATTCCAAAGGGGGCATTGGAATTCAACAGTACAGAGCTGATAAATTTCAAGGCAGTGCACTGTCACTTTAGTACATTGAATGAATCATCCTTCCAGGTGAATGCTCAGGAAAGTGTGATCATCAGTAAGTGTGAATTTGACACAGTCAAAGGAATGGGACTCAAAGCATCTGGGAAGAGTGTTGTATTGGACGAAAATACTTTTCAAAATCTCAGTGGACAGCATGCTTTGGCCCTGAATAGCATTGAGTATTTATCTATTTCTAACAATAAATTTAAAAATCTTGGAGGACAAAGTACCCTTGCGTTGGAAGCAGCAAATGGTGCCACAGTCACTATTCAAGACAATCAACTACCTTGTGGGTGCTATGCCAAAAACGCTGTAATATCACTAGCAATGAAAGACAATGATACAAGTTGTGTGAATGAAAAATCCCTTGTTTGTGCTTTAATGGAGAAACAAGAATGCATCCACTCTAATGGCAAGAAAGAAAGAATTCCAATCTTTAACTCCACAGTAATCACTTGCCCATTAAATAAAGTATCAGCGGTAATGAATCATTCTATGATTCAGATTCTGATGATCTTAGCAGGCTTCATGATCTATTTTATTTTATGAGTTAAAATCAATATGCAGATCCTTATATTTGACACTGCTCAGTTTGCTATCTAAATCTAAACTACTGGAAGAATTCAGCCTCTAAACCTTCCAAGTATAGAGTAAAACAATCTAGTGGCTTAACAGTAGTCATTTTTATGGTAATGAAAGAACTTTCCACTGGAACAAATTTAGCAGCTGAAGTGACGAAGTGTCAATTAAATCATCCTCAGTTTCTCTTATGGTGTTGTTATGTTTTAATCAGCAAGTAAGATTAATACATATAACATGTGTTTCATCTTAGCTCACACCTCATTTTATTCATACAATGTACATATAAAATCAATCCATAATTATCTGTATTAGTCATTTAAAGAAAGAGTTGTGAATATAAACAGATTTATCTTTTTCAAGTGTTCCTCAAATAACAGGTTCCATTGAATTAATCTTATATTTTACAGTATACTTTTGTGTGGATTATTTATGCACATCATTCCTTATAGAATTAATTCTACATTGATTACATCTATGTATGAGAGTTTGATTTCTTTGAAAAATTTAACACCAATAAATGTAAACAAAACTACATTAAAATCTAAGCCATTTTAATCATCTTTCCATGCTCATGTCCTTCAATTGAAAACCTTTCTTTATCATACATTTCTACCAGGATATTAATAGAGAAAAAGTAGCCAATTGCTGAACAATACTGATAAGTACCAATAAGGTGAAATGATTTCAAAATTGATAGCTATTAGTTTTATGCAATTTGTTTGGTCTCCGGAGACCCAAGAAATACATTTTTGAAAATAATTCAATACATTTTTTTTGCAGTCATTATATACATGCATACATCATGTATTCCTAGAGAATTATATTTGAAGGTAAAAATCTACTAAGAAAGTATACTTTAATTTAAATTACAGGAATCTCAAGACTGTATAGCACAGAGTCTTCTTGGACGCAGTTCCATACTCTACCCCCTGTAACTTTTATCACTGTTATGAAGGGCCAGTTCAAAGTCAGTTTGCACAGCATGCCACTGTAATACATTGTAGGTGTTCTTGAAGTCACACAAATATATTTTGCTTTTTTAACTAATTATCCTTGAAAATAAATTTCATTTTTATGTAAAATTAAGCATTTCATTCCTGGAATATAAAAAATGTTTACGATATTTTCAGCATAAGTTAGTGTCCTTATTCAATATTCACTCATATCTTTCCAGGGTAGTAAATATTATTAGTGCAAATTGATCTTAAAAATCTACCTGGGACCAAGGTCCATACTCGGTGTGAAGCCAGTGAGGTTCGTACTCCGATTGCTAATAGAGCTATTCAGGATTGAAACTTATGCAGAATGCCTTTCATAGTGTATTTCCATTTGAACGAACTGCCTTCCGAATTTGCACTGAAGGAATCACACAAAATTTGAGTCCATTCTGCCTTTGTTAATTTGCGACTTTTATCACGTGTCGCTATCGTCGGTCACCCTTCGAATTGTAACACTGCAGTCGTTCACAAAACATTCGGAGTCTCGCTGNAAATAAATTCTTCAAACTATCATTTATTGTAATTTCAAATTAAAAACTTGTAAAAAAGTAAATGATAGTTTAAATTTAATGGCATATAAACACACTCACTCAATTAGATAATTTCAATTTTTCAAGTTAGTATTCTTCAATTGGAAAATTGTTTTAAACTGACAGCAATCTGAAGTTAGGAAAATTAACATAGTTAATTATTATTTTAAAATTTCCAATTACATTATTATTTATCACATTTTATATTTATTTCATTGAACTGTTGAAATATAACATTGATTATGATTTCCATTAATTTAATTCAAATTGTAGATACTTTTCAGGAACAAAGGGTTACATAAGAATTATAAACACACAAAATAACTAAAACATTTACTTCAACAACAGATATTATGATTACAAATATTTAAAAGTGAAAAAAAAAATATTAGTGGCAAAACAGGTCCTCTAGTGTTCAGTGTTATGAGCTTCTTTGAAACTTCCCGATCAGTCACTCTCCAAATCCTAAATAATTTGTCATTCAAGGAAATGACAGTTTGAAGAGTTATAATTATTTAATTGAGTATATGCGTTTTTAGGGAGGTCAACAGTTTAACTCCATATCATTTTATTTAATATAGGTGTTCCGTAACTTCATAATTTTTTTAACATGCAGTTACTCATCACCATTGTTTGTGCAATGTCCACAATTCATTGGAAAGAATCAATTCTACAATTTATGTGATTATTAAAGACAAGGCTTCCACTAGCTTCCAGTAAATGTTTCCACACTTGGAAGTGACCTTCCATGCTTTAAAATTGGTCATATTTTGTTTGGAATGGGGCTCAGAAAATATGAAAGCAATACTTCTTTGGCTGAATTATTGAGATTATGCTAATATTTTTAATAATCAATGATTACTTGACTAGCTATTAAAATTCAATAATTTTAGGATTACTATCAGATAAAAATGCCAGTAATGCATGACCCGATAATGCTTTATTTATACCTGTAAGCATTAATAAGGAAGAAATGCGTACTTTTGAAAAATTTAAATATGAAAAATATGCTATGAATAACTGAGTTATAAAGGTTGTCAGTTGTAATACTACTTATACTTAGAATATAATACTAATATTATATGATGAATTCATTCAAAAGTTTTGTTCATGTCTAAAGAAATAAGAGATTACTTTTTTAAAAACATTTATTGCAAAATTAAATCCAAGGGAATGTAATCAATAAATATAACTAAAAAATCATGCAAAATGGAGCAAAACTTGAACAGCCATATAAATGGTTACACCAAGGCCAGCAAAAAATGCAAGTGCACGACTTGGTTGCGGTAGAACGATCACTGCATACACAAAGGTGTGCAGGGAACGAGCAACAAAGTATGCCCTGAAAAGATTGATGGCCAAAAAGGCACTGGGCTCAGTGAGAACATAGAGCAGACCAACTATCCAGAACATTGGGATGTTTTCCAAGTCATTTAAGTGTGCCCTGAAATAGGATATTGTTTGATTAAATTACGCATTCCAATAAATATGTATGAATCAAGTTACCATCATTGAATTAAAAGAAATCAGGGTAACTCAATACCATTAATTAATGAGTTTCTTCAAGTGATACCTCTCTTGAATAAACTCATTTATAAGAGAAAAATTATTAAATAACGTCAATTCTAAGAAAGACCCGAATTCTCATGAGTTTCAGCAAGCTGACTTGAACCACGATTGTGAATAAAAATTAAAACCAACGGTATGTTTGCAGAGTGAATCAAGAGTGATTATTGTTTTATTCCAATGAATAGTCAATAGATCTTAATAGTAGATTCCAAAATATTTTTCCAATATTTAATAACAAGTTTTAGTTAATTATTTACACATAATATGGTAAGCGCATCTGATAATTTGCGGCATTTTAAGTCTAATAAATTTAGTGGCATTTTAAGTTACCAGAGAAGGCAAAATAAAGAAATCATACCGAAAGCAAGTAATACTTAAGACATTTTCGAGCAACATATATCTCTTGAAAGTAATTTTTTCAAAATTACTTTCAAGGGATATACAAGAGCTGCGCAACTGAATTACATAGTAAAACAATTCTTCAGTAACTCCCACAAATTAACACGAGTTGGCGAGCGATTAACGGTACACCCTCCGTGATGACCGGAGGCTAGAATGAGTGGATTATTAAACCTTTTCGTAAATACAACAATTGTACAGTAAATGTGCTGCTATAAACGAATGCTATAGGAATCGAAGAAACAATGACGATATTATTTTGGACGACCTATAAGAGTTTAAAGCTGCAGCAGTTTCATCCGTTTTTACGACTCTGTACCTCTAAGAATACGAAACTCACTGCTACAGTTTATTAAAACCATGGAATGACTCTTACAAGCCGGCACAGTTGTGAGAGGCTTGGTTATCTTCCACGTTTACTATCACGCCTTCAGATTTATCAGCATGAATCTCAAGATTACATCGTTTACGCATAGGAGGTCACACCTTGAACCCAACTGAAACGCTCCTTACAGCTCTTACGAAACCTCCACCGGTGTAAGTAAATTATCACCACATTCAGCGATGAATTTTTACTTTAGTGTGGAATTTCTAACCATAATGCCAATCTTAAAACAAACTCATCATTGATACTTACCGGCGAACTCTTTCAATATCTGGGTCATCATGTTTAACTTTAGCTTTCGGATGCATTTTGGCGTCTTCTGGACTAGCAAATATCTGTGGAAAGTTATTAAAACGTTATTCGAACGGTCTGTAGCACAAACCAAGGAATCTCTGTAAATAATAAGTATTTACACTTTTCTTGAAGCGCTGTCTTGCTGTAAGAAGGACCACCGCTAACATTTTGAAAGCCAACAATGCAGAGTAAAATGCATAGGCCGCGAATACTGGATTATCGCGGGATAACAGCCCCATGTTCGCCATAGTTGCTGCTCTATGCTGCCGACCAAAAGCTCTGCCGTTTCCTTAGTAATCAACGTGTACGCTTGGATTCAATTATTATATCACAAGGATGTACCCAAATCTGCCTACTCACGCTCTTGAGACGCGGCGGCCTATCAGGAGACTCCAGACTGTGACGCGTGACCTTGAGCCGTCCTGGCCACACAACGGGAATGGTGAGAGTGGGGATGAAAAGATCTTGCAGCTTGAGCGGCATAAGCCGGTCAACGACATTCACAATGTAATACTACACATCACGTACGCACCGACAGAAAAGTGCGTTCTATGGGTGAAGTCACGAATAAACCGCATACCTGTACATATCGGAACCAATACATAAAGTTTGAGTAGTTTTTCTCTACAGTAAAACTTGACCTTGAACTAAGTTCTTGAAGGCAATTGTGATTTTATTACACCCGAGAGTCAACGGTTGGTGGTGATTTTCTAGTAAAAGAGATACTGGTATCCAAGGAACCCTCCTCTTGGCCCACCCTGGTCCCATGCTGATGTCCTAAATCAGCCTCAAGCTTTAATTTAATCACAGATGGAGTTATTATAAAAGATAGGAAGGTCATCAAAGATTTCTCTTTGTACTTAATGTGCTCCTATATAGGTTGTTGCAAGCTACTGCACGGGGATTGTACTCAGTCCTAGGGTAGCTGAATAATGAAGATGTCACCATATAATTACTATGAATCTACTGCCACTAAATTGTAAAATAAATAGAAAGGGTGGAATTCAATAGTAAAAATCAACTTTCATTCTTCATTAGAAATTTAACAACAAAATACTGATCAGCAAATAAGTTCCATAATGATAACACCAATATACAAGTAACTAATAAAAATGATGGTATAAATGGTAGTACTAGAATGTAATTTTGCTTAAAAGAGTAATCTCTTACTTGACAAAAAAAGGAGATCCATAACATGAATGGATGAATGTAGAATTGAATATATTCCTAACTTGGGGATTCAACAACACTCACATAAATACAGCTATGAAACTTGGATGATGTTGAGGCATTAGAATGAATGCAACCAGAAGTGGTATCTAGCTTATAAGATAGCGAGTAATATTTTAAATTAAATCCAAGATTTTGAATAAATAAAGTATGCCAATGAACATCATTGAGTTTGCTTCCATCCAAAAAATTTCGTACTTCTTAATTGACGGTTGGTAACCTTTAATCTTACATCTATTTTATTTCCAAGCCATATAGGTTAAAAAGCAAAATTCAGTATCATTCATAAAAATAGAGGAAAACTTGCTTCAGACACTTTTCAGGGGGCCAACTGAAACAGCGTTATGTGCAGGATAACATTTTGAATGAGAAAGAATCTTCTCAAGTTTGTTTTGCTTGCCACAGTTAAAGGGGATATCCAAATAATTGATAAACTATTTCTGAGTAAGATTTGGTGCATTCTACTTTAACTTTTGAAGAACAGTCAGAATTTTAAACAAAGTGAATACCTTGCTTTGATCATTTTTCATCCAACAATGAAGAAATATTTCTAACAGATAAACAATTAGGGATAACGAATTGTTTCACAGCTGTTATCAGAAACGGTCACAGAGCACTCTCCAAGGCTATGTTCAATAGCCCTACAAACACCACACTGTCATTCTGGTTAATTTAACATGTTCACAACTTGGGTTAACAAGGAAAGACAACAGCAGGAATTGACTTTTAAAGCAATTTTCTCCTCTGAGACAAGGCTGATGAGGAAGGTCTCTCTCTATCTCAGAGCTATCTCTATCAGATTGCTTTGTGATATTTTTTATATTTTCTTTCACTATGTTATTAGTCATCGCAAGGAAAGAGTTAAAAGAAACCCCATTATAGGCAAGGTGAAGTAGGAAGGGAGAGGAGGGTGATACGGACAATGTAAACAATTTTTGATGTATCAAATGAGGTGGATAGTTGGCTGAAGTGGGTTGCAGAAAAATCCACTTAATTGGCAGTAAGCAGAACATCTTAAGCAGTATCTTTACTATGTGCTTCATGTAAATGGGACCAAGACTAAGAGGAAACCTCATATTAAGCACTATATCATCTTAAGTGGTGGCATTTTAACACAGGTTTTCTGTAGTTTGTTCAACATTATACAAGAAAGAGAAAATTTACATTCTAGAGTCAAGTTTACCTGTAACATTTAAGACAACAAGATCCATATCAATTAAACTTTATAACAATTTGCCGGACTCTTTTAAAAATGAGAACAGTTACCCAAGGGTAAAGGGAAGTGAAAAATAACTACATGACAGGGACTCAAACCCAGGTCTTCCACAAATTTCACATAATACAATGAAATTTTGATGTGAATGGAAAAAAGTTATATAATACGAGGTCCATTCAGAAAGCTTTTTGAATGAAAGACCAACCCTTTGACATTATTTTGCAAGATTTTTTACTTTACATTTTAGTAATTTTTGCTACTTTTCTACATAGTTTCCATGGAGGTTCAAACATCTGAAGTATCTTTAAACAAGCTAGCTTCATAGTCTCTGCCACCAGTCAACAAAGAAAAGCTGTGACCTCTTCTTAAAACTCACCTTTGCTTTAAAAACATTTCCCCACCAGAAAGTTATTTAGTTTACTGAATATGTGTAAGTCACTAGGCATAAATCAGGGCTATATCAAGATGACCAAGAATAAGACTTCTTAGCCTTAGCATTCCAGAAAATTTAGAGCAGAAACCATGCATTTCTCTTTCTGCTCCTCAGTGAACATGCGATAAACCCTTCTAGGACTAATTTTCCTGTACTCAAGATGAGTTGTGACAATATCATGAATAATGGCACCAGACATATTGGTAAAGTATTTTTTCTAATTTCATCTGAAGTCAAACGCCAATCCTCCTTAACAATAGACTAGCAAATCACCCGTAATGACAAATGTCTGACCACTTTGCTCGTGGACATACTCTCTTCCTGCATTCCAATTCAGGCACAAACAATGCACAGATGGTCGACCCTTACTTTATCCTACACTGCATTAATTCCTCTAAAAATTTCACTCAGCTGCATATTTTTGGCATTCACAAACCATCACTGATCTCACTATACAAGCAGTAACACACACAGTTTTCTTAGACATGTTAATCAATCAGTAAAACGGTAAAAACTATCAGAATGCAATGAACTTACAATGCAATTAGCAGACAAATGACCAAAACATTGACCTTGAGTAGGACATTTTCCACTAACAATTCAGAATGCATATGCAAATGGGTATTACTTTCTGGAGGAGCCTCATACTAAAGACCTTAAAAACAGGGTACTAAAGGCTTTCAAAACAGGAATTTTACAATGCAGCATACCATTCACTTTATTAACATTGAAAGCAAAGGAAAATTAACTTTATTAACATTAAAGCAGAGGAAAATCATGACAAAGAAACCTTTATTAAAGCTACTTCATTCTTTCCAAATTTTATCCAGATAATGCAGCAAACATAGTTTCTCTTATGAATCGACATATTAGAAAAAAAAGGATTCTTGACTTCATCACCCATTTTACTCCAACCTATGTTAAGATGAATAGGTAATACACTCAGATCATTACTTCTGCTCCTTCCAAGACAGATTTCTAACTCTTACAAAACTTCTCACACTTGAGAGGGAACCTCTTCCTGAAGGGAAGTGAAAGATGTAGAGGCATATGAGAAAAGTTCCTAAAAAATAGTTTGAATTACAGTGAGAGACAATAGACAATATTTTGAAGCAAAAAAACCAAATGAAAGAAAAAGCATATTGATGTATGTTTATCCTGATAAATATCTTGAAGTTCCTTATCTTGATGCGCAGATCACAAATTTGATCATCGTTATTCTGCAAATTGCATTATTTCTGAGATAAATAAAGCTGAACATGAGAAAACCAATGTTTCTATATATTTCACAGTACTATGAATTTAAAACCCAATGAGATTAAAATTTTAAGAAGAGTAATTTTTAAAACTATATTTCTCAAAATTGTGTTGTATAGTTTAATATATTTGAATTTTGACGCATTTAATAGCTTCAAATTTATACTTGCAAGGGATTTAGGCCATTTTAACATACAGAATTTAAGACTATGTTACCATTAAATTTTCAAAATGGAATAAGTCAATTAAACAGAAGAAACAAATAACAGGCAATAAAAAAATAACTGGGAAATATGTAACAAAAATCAAAATTTCAACTCTAAATGAGGAGCTACATCCTACCAGTTGTAATTGTATAAAATAAAACTACAATGATAAGCTTTTCCTAATGCTAGGAAAACTTATGATACAAAGGCCTAAGTAACATCAACCTTAACAATTTAACTGTGCAATTGTTTCAACAATTTACCAGCAATTAATACTTTTTAGCTATACAATGAAGTTTAATTTTCAGTCATTTAGTCTTTTTGAAGTGAGAAGATAATAAAATTTTGTAACTTTCATTTCAATAAGTCAAGTCTGAAACTGCAAACAGAAATTTGGTGAAGCTATAGGGTTAAAGAAGAAAAAAGAAATAAAATACAGTTGAACGAAAAATAATCATCGGCAACAACATTCATAAATGCTCAAATCTGCAAACATGTCGAAATATTGAGCATAGAACTTAAAGAAAATAAATTATTGAAACAAGGGGAAAAGTCAATGAAATTCTTCTATCTCTTAAGAGAAAATTCAAAAACTTACCACTTTAATTTGATATGACAAAGAAAGTTACTTATTATTATGTGAAAGTTCAGAAATAATTTTTAGCTTCCAGATATTAGCTCCCTCTTAACTTTATTCCAATCAAAGACACCCCATTATCAAGTTCAGCACATGATCTAATCTCAGTCTAAGCACCAACAGCCAATTCATAACTGTATCTAAATCTGTATGTGAAATTAAAAAAAATTGATCCCAAGTCCAGAGCATTGAGTACATCTAAATTAGGTTATCTTGAAAGTTGCCATAGATCTATTATTAGACATTAATTTATTCTAGACAAGTATACAAATATTTTTGTAAGTGAATTATAATACACTGACATCAAATCTTGATGAAATCACCTAATCAGAGGTGGAATAATTACTTCTTTTGCAATATTTACTGAGCCTGGTAGCTTAACAGCATAACCAAATCTCAAATACAAATCTCATCCAACTCAAATCCTTTTATACATAGAAATTTATGTATATCTTAAATACGCTAATTAAAATTTGATTTTAAATAACATTTGAAAACAGTTAGAAATAAAACTGTCAAATGTAAAAAAAATGTAAAAAATAAACAATCAAAACATCCTTTTTATCCACAGAGATTCTGAATAGCTCTGGTCAAGAAACAATATATTCAGAAGAGCAAGAAGAAAATTATCTCATGGTTAATTTTAAAGAATTAATATCTTCACGCAGCACCTACATACAGATAAATTTAAGATATTCTAATAAAAATACAGAAGTAAAAAAAAAAAAAATAATTTATTTTCGGTATTTCAAATGTGATCAAGAGAAGTATGCCAAAACTTGAAGGCTCATATAAAATTTCACAGCAATACCCACTAGGAATGAAATGGCACGAGTGGGTTGTGGAAATACCACAAATGCATACACAAAAGTGTGAATAGCACGAGCCACAAAGTACAGCCTGAAAAGATTTTCAGCTATTAGGGCACTGGGTCTTGTTAAAACGTAGAGAAAGCCAATGATCCAGAACATTGGGATGTTCTCCAAGTCGTTCAAATGTGCTCTGAAGAGTAATAAAAAACATTAAGAAAGCACTCAAATGTAAATAACAAAAGAACTCTTAAAAAAGAATGTTGTATTTATTACTCATTTTCAGGTATTGCTTCATTACACCTTTCCACAATATAATGGGTAAATTGGGTTGGGTGGTTATACAACTGTACATTAACAATAAGAAGGCAATTCAAACATTCCAATGTAACTCTAAGCAGAGACATAAGAAAAAATTCACCTAACCCAATACACAGAGATATTATGTAACATTTTTCATTGAAATAAACTATTCACTATCATTCAGTCATACTATTTCTTCAGGAAAGAGTTTCTGAATGAAGAAAACTTAACATCAATAGTAAAAAAAGACTGATTTCATGGAACACTTTTCCAGATAACGTGGATATTTGAAATAATAATGATATTCCGATAGATCGATAAAAGTTGAGTGAGCCAAGAACCATACTTCAATCTCTATACGGGGAATATCAACTGTTGAATAATAAAATGACAGACAGCGAAACATACCGGCATAAAGTTTTTCGCCATATTTACTTTTCGGGGTATTCAAAGATTCGCGGTCAAGTTTCTAAAGTCTGTGTGCGATGCAATATATGTAACGAAATATTCACCTGCGAGTCCTTTCAATATCTGGATCATCACGATTCACTACCGCCCCAGGAGCTAAAGACGTATCTTCTGGACTGATAAAAATCTGAAAATGAGCACGATAAATTAAAAAACGGAATTTTCGAAAGGAATCCTGGGAAAAGTGATCGCATCACGTACCTTTTTCTTTACACGTAGATATGCAATTCTTAGGAATAACGCTAACATTTTAAGCGACAAAAGTACGGAATACAATGCATAAGCAGAAAAAACTGGATTTTGTCGTGACAATAAATCCATTTTATCAACTTATTACTTTCAGGAATCCAGAATTGAAGTAAATGCTGAGACTATCTGTTGCAATTCGCGGCAGATGAGTTGCGACGCACGATCCAACAATTTGATCGCGATAGGAGCAAAAAATATCGCTAATAGACCAACAAACAGATGAGATATGGCCTTGGCGGGTAGTATGGTAGTATATAACAACAATACCAAGAGGTATTGGTCAACTCATTCGCTTTTATCGACGACTTTCGTTGAGGTTATGACAGTTGGCGAGAGAATACTTCCATAACTAAGAACGTGGAGAGTTGAAGGAGCTATTGCAAGGTAGAACAGCGAAACGAAATTCGACAGAGGTTCCAATACAAATTCTTATGACGACGTTCAAGGTTACAGCGCAATCCAGGGAGAAAATGACATGAAATGTTTACCAAATAGGCAAACCTTATCAAGATTCAGGAAGCGAGCATCAAAGAAATTCTTGTATCTTTCAATGATAACTATTTCTTCGACTTGATACATTTTTGACAATTCGATATAGATTCTTTATTATTCTTTTAGTGAAGCCAAAAGTCATCACATTATTCATCGCGATCGCGTCGTCGGATTCTACGGACAAAAAAATGTGCATAATCATTCTGCGAAGGCTAAAATTACGCCCTCTCACCTTTACATTAGGGCCAATGATAATTGACGCATTCTCTGAATAAATTCGCAGAGGCGGCTACCAAAAATTGATTAACAACATACGAAATCGTAGAACATGGTACGATACTACATTTGCATTCTTGAAGGACAATGCATGGAAAATGTGACACATTTCTTAGAAATAACAGCTTAAGGAAAAATCAAGCTTATATCGAGGGATAAACTTTTGATTACGAATTATTTAATAGTTTTAATTATCAATCATAATTCTCATTGCTCATTCCAGATGGAGTAGAAGGGGTTAATGCCACACCCTTTCTAGATGCCTCTGCAACTAAAAGTATTGCAGTATACAAAAGAATGACAGTAAAAGTAAATACTGATGCAAAGTTACAAAATAATACAGTACTGCTACATGACATTACAATTTGCAGTAAATTAGGAAAGTGGTTAGAGAAAGAGAATAACGACAAAGGTGAAGTGAGATGACCAAGAAAAGGAAATGGAAATGAAATTTGACAATACATTTTGATAATAAGATAATAGCCTCTGACGATGCAAAGAAAGAAATGGAAAGCAGAGAAAATGTGGATAATAGAGGATAGAAAATACCTACTAGTAAAAGAGATTATATGTTACTGAAATGTCATAATACCTTATCTTATGAAAAAATCATGGACTCAGATGTTCAAGGCCATTGGAATTGGTGAACCTACTATGTATGACAAAATCTTAGAGAAAAAATATAGTAATAAAATGAAGTATATAAGTAACTGAAAAATAAAAGCTGACCACCTGTTTCATAACCACAGACATATTTGTCAATTGCCTTTCTATTTAGGGAAGAAAGAATTTTTCAGAGATTTCACTTATATTTTAATTAGCAGTGTTTAATGACAATATAATGAGTGGATAGAAACCCAACAACTTTGTAACCTTTACTGATTCCCAGATGCATGGAAAAACATAGTTAATTTAGATGGGCTTAAAGAATCAATAAGAAGGCATAAGGTGTTGGCTGCAAACGTGTTCCACTCATAAAACAGAAAAACACACCAAAACCATCAAAGGAAAACTTACAGAAACCAATGCTGATACATATTTCGCTCTCTTAAAGAGCAAAATACATATCAGCCTTGGTTCCTCTAAATTTTTCTTTGATGGTTTTGGTTAATTTTCCAGACTATTACAACCAACAATTATTTATCCATTATGAGTTCTACTGTGGTCAAACTTCTTTCTTCCCAAAATTTAGCAACACTGGTTCCTAGCTAACACCATAGAATTGCAGAAATCCATAATAATATATTAAATTTACCTCTAAATAAAAAGATAGCACTAGGTTTATCAGCAATGCAGCATCATCACCTGTTGATGCAGGTTGATGACCATCATCTTATTCATTGGCGAAGTAAAGTGATTACTGTTGATTTCTGTCTCTCTCAATACCACAAATTTAAGCCTGAACTTATTAGTTGTACCATAGAATTGTTTTTGGCAAGATTTCAATGGTTTACATACTTGTAGTTTCAAAAAATAATTTACACTTAATGCCCCTAAATTGATCTTTCATGGTTATAACATATTCAAAACATGACTGGGATTATAGAGAACCAGAGGAAAAGCTGAACGACTTCTTTTTCTTTTATTACATATCCTATATTCCTCCCATAAATTACATGATAATAACTCACCATCAACCACTGAAGAGAGATTCAAGCTCCGAGAATTCTGTTGGGTTGTTTAATAAACATCGATTCACTTGGCATTTACATGAAATCAGGAGTTGTTGAAGCTAGATAAATACATTTTGATCCTGAAAGAGAAATTACATAATTGGGCTGTAATGATAAGAGCAGAATGCTTCATAAACAAAAATTAAATTATATTTAGTCGTATAAAAGGCACAATTTGTTTCAATTGGCGACTAGTGTGTATAAATCACTCATTTAAAACTGAAGAAAGGACACACAAACCATTACCTTAAACTTAAAGGGGAATTTGGTAAAATTCATGAAACCACTTAATTGCATAAAATGATTCACCTAAATGACTAGACAATGAAAGAGCCATGAACCTCTTATTTTGACAGTTTATTTTTAATCATTTGATTAAGTGTGAAACATAACTCTTTTAATAATCAAAGTAAATTTGAAGATTATATTCTTCCACTAGTATTGATGCCATTTGTTATCTAAATTTTAAATGACAATTGTAAATATTTAAAAAATATCTTATTTCAAGTTTTCTTATAACTGTACTACCATGCAGTTTAACTATTGGAAACACTAATACTGAATTGGGAAAAATAGGTGGAATTACTCAAATCCTGAAAGAAAGATGGGAATTGTGATATAAATGCACCATCTAAATGAGCTTTACAGCCACTGAGAGTTTCAAAGAATTTAGAACATTTTGGATTTCTAGAAAATTTTGCATAATGTTATGCCTCTGATAACTGATATTCCAGAATGAATATTTCTCATATTAACCGAAGATATCCAATTTATAACTTATAAAAACACAAATCTATAAAGCAGGATATCAAACAATAGTATTTTGAGTTCTGCAGTTTGCACATATTCAAATTAAAAACCAAATTTCAGTTAAACTCGAGAATCACTCTATGTGCGAATGTTAAACTGGCTCAAACATTTTTTTGTTGCTCCAATGATTAAAATATAATTTCCAACCAAATTATTTTATTTATCTTTTTCAATCACCCCAGGTTATATTAAATTTTAGAACAAAAATATTGAAGTTAAATAAATAATTATCCACATTTTAGAATAGCTAAATATGAAAGGTAAGCATTCATGACTTTAGGTTTGTCTGAATTCAACAATTTAAATTAAGGTGTTGCCAAGAATTTATATTTTTTAGTTGTGGCTTAGTTTCCACTCATGCAAAAATAGCAGGTTTTTCAGATTTGCTTTGATGCCTTGCCACAAAATTAACGGATATGTAAACTTAATAAAACTTCTAAATATGTTTGATCAATATGAAAATAAATCTTGCGTCAGAGGCTTCTTTAGGTGCTTCTGAACTTTCATTTCTGAAGAAGATGCAAATTTATGATAGACTGGTCAACAGGAAAATTAGTAGATAAGATATGAGATTACATTTACTGACGGAACCAGATGCCATCTCCAGAGAAATGATGATCCTTCTCCAGGAAGTAAAGGCAAAGAGGTAAAGCGAGTTTCTTCAGGTGAGAAGGTATACAGAATATATCATGTTGAATAGCTTCAACATTTGATTGTCCCTCACTTCCCTCCTCTATCCTAGATTTCTTCAGTGTATCATCAAAGGAAGATAAAGGATCTTCTTGTGAAAGTCTTTCTAACTGGGCGTTTACTTTGCTAGGAGAATATAAAACAATCTGTAAGGAGAACATTATTTCTTTGCAAGAGAATCCAAGTTTTAGTAGCATTTCTAAACAGGATTGAATTTCAGATAGTGGAACATTACGCCAATGAATGTGACGCTTCAAAGAATTCCGAACGGAAGTTGGAGTCACTAAGCCTCTCTCACCATCAGTCTTAGATACACTTCCTAAAGTTTTTGTTATGTAGTTCACAACATCATTTCCTCTGTTTGTGCCCCCAACACCAGACACGTAACGTTCGAACTGTCTGTGGCTACCACAAAGAAGATTCAGGCTGGTTACTGGCTTAAGATCTGATGACTGCTCAAAATTTTTGAGGTAATTTAGTCTTTGGTTCACTGAATCATGGTGCACAACCAACCTCAACATCTGAGGATGAGAAAGCAAAGCCTTAATCTCTGGCTTCACTGACCCACTCTTCAGCAAAGCAAGACCCTTTTGAACATTTTCCACAGAGAGAGTAAAGACCAATGGGGTTTCTATTATAGACTCCTCTGAGATTCCAGCTTTTTTCAAAAGTTGAAGTGTCTGAGAAAATGTCTTATAATTTGAGATTGCTACAACAGGATGCTTGTACAAGAAATCTCGCAGAGGAATTCCTCCAAGAGAAGGAATATTTTCTAGCATTTTCCGTAGTTCTCGAGGGTGAGCATTAAACAAATATCCATGGCCTTTCACCTGATTCAAAGAAAGAGATACTATTAATACACACATAGAAGGTACAAAAACAGAGTGAGCAAAATTTAAGTCAAAAAAGTGAAAAACCAAAGTTTTTATCGATAAATATAACATCAGCTTTGTTTATTGATGGTATGCAATTAAGATCCTGTAAAATATTTTTTGACAGGAAGAACATCACATTTATTTGTTCTTCATTCCACATACAAACATGCAGAGCCATACCTAGCCTATCTGACACACGGGTTCAAACATAATTTAAGAATTAAATACCAAAACCAAACATTTCTTGATTTAGGTAGAAATTATTTTGTAAGACTAACAAAAACAATTGTTTTATGACTTTTTTCCCAGCTTACATTGGCAACAAAACATTAGTAATGATTACTTTCGCATATTCCATATGCTGACTGAAAATTGCCATCATGAATTAATTGTTCACATTAATTCTGAGCATCATTATGATAGATATCAATGTGAATCGCTTAAAAAGATTTGTATGAAATCTATTTTTACACAATTAAATATGAATATTTCCAATTTAACTGTATTGCAGCGTAAGTAGTCATACATTAAGGGAATGGAGGCAAATAAGAATTCTCAAAGGAAGATATATTTCAAAACCTAAAGAGGATTTATTCTCTCTATCAGAAAATCTTTTATTGATCCCAATTCTTCGATTTAATCCACTACACAAATATTTCTTTCTCGTCTTGAGTTATCTGTAAATCTTTACCCTAAATGTTTGCCAATTTCTAATTTCACATCTAATCTTTCCTAGATAAGTCCTGTGTGTCACACAGAAAGCAACAAATAATGTTGCTGTAATAATAATAATGATTAGCTATGCTTCTGTAACCCTCATTAAATGCTGCCGTCAGGGCGTGATGCACCCCTTCTTCACATAGGATGGCACGGCTCTACACACTTGCCCAGTGATTATCTTTAACCTTATTTTTAAGCTGAATACTCACATGATCCTTAGGAAATTTTAATTCTTCCGTCAGTATTTTTACAGTCTCATGAATGAGAAGTAAACTTTTATAGCTAATGCGAAAATATGTTTTAAGTATTTGTTTCACTTCCCCCTCTGAAGCATCCAGCATATGTTGTAAGTAGCACTCTAAAACTAGATCTCGCAAGAATGAGATTGTCTTATCATCTTCTTGCCCTTCTACTGATTTATTTACACATTCATAGATATTAGGTGATGCTTGAACGCATTCTAAAAAGTTCTTAGATACACTAAACGAATCTGGTATACACCCATGACATTTCAGTAATGAGATTTTTCTCTTAATAAGTGTCCCATGGCTAAAAAGAGAAAGAAAATAACAATCAGTTAACAACAGGAATAGTCACTTTCTGGAATATTGGAAGAACAGATGCTAGGAATATGAAAATAAGAACTAAGAAATCATACATTCTAAATAAATAATTCTCTTTACTGCATACAAGTCTGTTAAATCTACCCTCATAGCTGAGGAGGCAAAGCAAGTAATGCTAAATTTGGGGTGCAGGGAGTTAGACCAATCAAAGATTATTAGATGAAAGCTACTCAACTTTGATTGGGAGTTAAATTATTGTTCAGAGTAAACTCAGAGACACTCATTATCTCTGTCAGAATTCCATCTCTCTTTCATCCTTGTGTTGCTATGAATGACATACTGCTTTTCTTCTTAAATTGATATCAACCCCCAGGGGTCTTAATAACATTACTAGGGGTTAATTCAAGCTCGGTAATTGATTGGAGGTCAATGAAAAAAGTTAAATTATAATTTACAGCACTTAAGATAGATTGAAACTAATATATTAAATGTGGCAACGTAGAGTTGAGAGAGACATGGAACTTCTTATGGAACTCTAAGAAGATGATGAGCAACTCAATTGACATCTTGTAGTCATAGGTAAAATTTTTGAGAAAACATATAATGGAATTCATAAGGTGAGCTGATTCTCCATACTGTTTTTTTGTGTAATTTTTTGATAAAGTTAAAGTTTTGTAAAGTATCAGTGCCCAACAAATAAATTGTACTAAGAATTTGTACAAACATAAACTGCACTGATATTTAATGAACCACAAAACTTAAGAATACAAACTGTAATATTTCTAATAAATTATGGAGTTTCAGTATAAATGTATTGTGGTGTTCTCCTTAAGGAAAATTCTGAAATATACAATGTAACCCATTTTTCCATGCATCATCTTTTTCAAAAAGGTTACATCACAAATCAACACAACAGGTGTTATGCTGATTTGTGAAGTAACCTTCTGATAGAATTCAACAGGTAAATCAAATTTGTTAAAGAAAATTTTAAAATGTAAATAGATATTTTTAATATAATAATCCTATCACACAAAATATATACAAAGGAAAATCAAAGATGAATGATTGATAGGCATGCAAGATATTGGTCTTTATCAGTGATTGATGAGAAAGAACTGCTGAAAGGAGTGGAAAAAGAGATGAACAGAAGCATATTTGTGGTGGTTGAGTATATTTAACCTTACTTCAGGGTAGCGAGATTGGGTATGTTACCAGAAACATTTGAGTAACTGAATGTAACTGGAAGGGATAGTATGAAGTACAACGAAATGAAAGATGAGAGAAGGACAGTAATGCCTGAATAATTAAGGTGGCCAGAAGAAAGACTGAATGAAAAGTAAGGGATAAGAGAGAGCATACAAATAAGAAAAATGATAAAAATGGTGCATAATGTGGAAGTTAGAGATGTGAAACTTCATTGAGATTTCCGATAAAACTTTTTTGAATATATTGGATCAGCTGCTGAGATAAAGTTAGGCGTAGAACCTCAGAATTAAGAGGCAATACATGATAAGATGTTTGAATGTATTTAAATAAAAACAGTAAGCAAAAACGGTAAAACTATACTGATATATGGAATACAACAGAGATCTATTGTAAATGTAATTTATGTATACCACTGAACCAAACACGTTATCAGGTAGGGCTTTCATTTCTACTTAAGACATCAGAAACTAGCAGTAAGTACAAATTATATAAATAATGTAATTTATACTTACTGAACTATATTCTGCAGCGTTATCTTTGAGAAGCCACTTTCTCTCAGTATCAATGCACGTTGTTCCATTATCACTGGTAAAAGGCCCAACACTTGTGGATATTTTTTCAATTCTCGTTGGTCAATATCAAACATCTGAAATTACGAACAGTCACACCATTTATTAACTGATTTAATTTATTTTCACTCTAGTAAAGTTCTAAGGTACATGAGTTATTTTTGACCATACCTTTAGTTGTTCTCCTGTTCTTGAAATTCGCGCGGAGTTTAGATTTTTCAATTCCGGGTATTTTCTTACTATGGCATAAGCCTGATGATAAGTGCAGCCTGAGAATATTTAAAGATAATCAGAAAAAAGCTCGTTTTATAATAACAAATGTTTTTATAGTCAGTAATTCTTAAATACCAAATAAATCTTTGAGTGCATTTGCAGGACTTTCATTCCTGCTGAAAGAATTATTACATGATGTACGAAGAGTTGAAGTATTAACTGAGAACTTCATTACACATCTGTGGCAGAAACGGAGATTACGATAAACGAAGAGCATCTTAAACCGAAGTAATGCGTTCGTAACATCTGTAACAAAAATCCAAGAAATCTTCCTAGCCGGCAATAATTGTTCATTTGTTCTGTCACGTGCTCCACTCGAAAATAACACTAAACCCGATCGGAATTGGAGCGATGAAATTCTTCATGTTTCAAATTTCGTTTCTAAATTATTCGTCTAATGTCTAACATAACTCTGGTATCGTACTGTTGTCCTTTACGTATGAAGATAAGAGCAAAGCGGAGGTTTATGTTAGATATTCAGAAAGAAATACCTCTTAGAAATATATATACATTACTTGTACTTTAAACCGTGGTTGCTCGGAAAAAATATTTTTCTTATCATTACATGTCCTTTCTCATAAACTCGCGTTAACGTACCGATTAGTTTGATATAATATTTCTACCATGGCAGGATTTTTAGGGAGAATTTTCCATGATTATACCCAACGAATTATAAACAGGTTCATAGACTTGAAAAATTTTGTATTTAGTGGAGGAGTTGTCGTAATTTTTGGCTTGATATCGATTTGGATATCTATATTTTTATATGTAGCCTTTTATTATGCTTATATGCCTTCGGTATTACATGTACGCCCTGTTCATCTGCAATTTAAGTAAGTTATTCTTGTGCAAGACTTACGAGTTTCTTGAAATTCACTTTTATAAGTATGGATTAATACGCAGGCCATGTGAGGAGGTAAAAGGAATTTGCAGCTTCCCCACTGCCCATGTGCAACTCACTAAGAAACAGCAAATATTAATGATAGGTCAACAATATAAAATTTATCTGCATTTAGAAATGCCCGAATCTCCAGCTAATCAAAAATTGGGTGGGTGACATGCTCAATCAGATGATCCATACCAAAATTTGCATCTTAAGAATGCTCATGTTATTTCTATTCTTGTTTGAAGAAGCTTGTTTCTCCTAATTCGTGAGTAAACAATGTAAATTAAATTTCTTTTTTAGGTATGTTTATGGTGTGCACACATCTTGAGGATAAGGCTGGAACCCTTATAACCAACTCTTGCCGTTCAGCAATGCTTCATTATCGATCACCAGTTCTTCATGTACTTCATACGCTATTATTCTTTCCTCTAATGATACTTGGATCGACGGAAGAAAAGCAGAACGTCGTAGTTGAACTATTTTCGAATTACGAAGAAGATCCGGTAAGTATCCTCAAGTAGGAGAGCAGAGGAGGATTTTTTATTGATTTTGATCCTAGCCGTTCTGTTGATCAATCATAGATATATACTAAAAATTACTTTGATTTTTTTTATCACGTCACAAGTTGAGTAAAATATCCAAGATTAAACTGGTTGAGTTTTTGGTGGCAAATAAATTGAGCATTGTTTGATAAATCAATGATTCCCGTGGCATGACAAATGTTACGACAAGTATAAATTCTCCTCACCTTAGTCCTCCATTCTCTCTAGCTTTTTAACTTTTGCTACCATTCCAGTATAGTCTCTCCCAATCTAGTTAAAGAATCATTTTAGGTGGTTGAGTGTTTTGTCATTTAATAAAGTCTCTTGATATTTTTATGAGTATATTTTCCCAGCCCAAAACTCAGAATGAACCTTCAGGCTTTGCTCTTTATCAATTGCCCTAGTTTCAGAGATGAGATGACGTTTGGAAAATTTTGTTGAAATGTGTATAGCTTTAGAGTTACATAAAAAATTTGACCTCCATGGGTCTACATTTTGCTTTCAGAGTAAAACATTTTTGTTAAATTTCATTTGTCATCATGGTAACGCCAAGCATTTTTGCTGGTGATGCTCTTACAATACCTTTATTTATCTTTGTTAAGGTTCATCCAGCAACTGACATATTTGTTGAAGTTCAGTCACGCCATGTGGAAATTTACTCGGCTGAGATTCGGGTAGCTGCTCACCTGATGGGCTTGCGTCACCTCATGTTCCACTGGCCAACATTCTCTGCAGGTGTTGGTGTGGTCTCGATCATGTTTTTCCTCGCCGTCCTCATAGTGTTATCCTGGTGCCACCACGTGCTTCGAACAGAATTCCGAGATAGATCCCATGCTGGAGGTGGTGATTGGGCCTCCGAAAGAATCAAAGAAGAAGAAGAGGAGGAAGATTATGATGATGATGATGATGATGATGCAGATTTTCTGAAGGGAGAAAAGGAAGGCACTGGTCACTCGCCATCTGCTGCAGAATTACTTGGTAAAATTCATTATTTTTGATTCCTTTTTTTTTTCAGGTAACTCAAAAGATTATGTCTATGTAATGCTTTAAATGCATGGTGCTTCCTTCAGATTGACCATTTTCTGCTTAACCTTATCTGTAATTACAGTTAACCAATGAGTCTTAAAAGTCATATGAAAGACAAGACTGTGGTGACAGAATGGATTAGGGAGTTACCAATGTAAAGGCTGTGCTGTTTAGTAGAATTAATAGAAACATGTTAACTCAAGCAGAAGCATTGTAAATACTGAGAAGGTGGAGGATTTAAGTTCTTGGGCTTATTGTTTCTTAAGAATGGAAGAATAGGTATATATGGAATACCTGGAATTCTTGAGTGCCTATAATTAGAGTAATTTTTTTAAAGTTTCAGCATTTAGAACACAATTCAGAATATACCGGGATTTTATTGCATTTTGCAGTTGTTGCCTTTAAAATTTGACAATACTATGGAACCTGCGTCAACAGCCACCTCTCTTAAGCAGTCACCTCCTTAAGCGGCTGTTTTTTTTTGTACAGAACAAATTTCCCATTTAAGCAATATAAAATTTCCCTCCTTTCAGCGGTCACCTCATCAGAGGCCAGCGGCCACTACTTCCGTGGCCAGAGATCCACTTCGCTCTTATGGATTTCCTTTTTCTTTTAGCAAACTAATCTTTCCGCCTAGATGGTCGTTCTCTGATGCACAGCATGAGAGCAAGGTCCTTATCTATGGGACAGCCTTAATTGGCCGGCCTCGGTGATGTAGTGGTTAGCATGCTAGCCTAGCAATGACGAGGTCCCGGGTTCAAATCCTGGTTAGGGCATGGATGTTTGTGTTCGTCTAGGTCAGGGTTTCCCAAAGAGTGTTCCATGGAACACTGGTGTTCCACGAAGAGTTTTTAAGTGTTCTGCGGAAACTTACGAAGAATGATAATTCTTGTATGAATTTCAGTTTTGAATTAAGTTATAACATATTTTTAAAATCAGGGGCTCTTGATTATATGAGAAGATTGTGCTTTCCATAAACCATTGACTCTTACTTTGACAAAATCAATTATTACTAATATTTATTGACAGAAAAAGTAACCTAGGTGTTCCGCTGATATCATAGAATTGATAGTGTTCCACCGGAGGAAAAGTTTGGAAAACTCTGGTCTCGGTTAATTGTAAGAGTGGTCTCAATAGACCAAAATTCACCTAAAGAAAGACATTATTATTATTAATTGCTGCATCAAGCGAGACCTTCTCAGTAACACAGGATGGGTGCTAGGGCATCATCTGTTGGACACTGCTTTTGGGAATCCTGTCTTTCTTATGGATCACTGATTACATATCATCACATCATTTTATTAAAAAGCGAATCCACATAAAGCATTGGAGTAGAAAATGAAGATGAGCCAGATGATGATGATACGTCATTGACAGTGGTTGAAGGACTTATAAACCTACGGCATATGCGGTCTGTCTGTGTACTGGATGGGCAATTTGGGGAGAATACGAGAGAGCACTTGGAAATATTAATAGATTTTCTTGAACTTTGTGCCACCAAAAAAAAAATGTTTAAATTAAAAACAATTAACCATTAAAAACTTTTTGTTAATGAAAACGGTATTTGTGAATAGAAATGTTAAATAATCCATTAAAATTTTATATGCTGAAGATATTCGTTCAAACTCATCCACTTTGTTGATTCCTTCAGGCTGAAAAAATTTTACCTCCTTTAGCAGCCATTATCTTATGTACCCAGAGGTGGCCACAGGTTTCACTGTATTTCAGAGCATCTTGAAATTTTGCATCAGCATTTTGAAAGGCTGCATACAGCCTGTTTCATTCTATCAACCGTATTACAGCCTTTGTTTTTCAAACATGTCTTAATCCATTCTTTCTGCAATTACAGCCTCACCTGTGACTGCATTCATTCACAACTCTTTTGGTGATTCCCATTCAATGTTGTATCTTTGTCATGCTGTAGCAACAACACATCAAGCTTTCTAAAAATTTCTCTTTTAAATATTTACATTGTCAAATCTCAATTTTTCAGGAAATACCTCATCTGCAGAAACTTAGAAAATAGTGGTATATTTCAGAATCAAATACAACATTGTGTTTGTAAAATTTTTATTGATGGAATGAGGAAGTATTGTTGAAAATTAATTGATAGAAGGGCATACATATAAAGAATTGGTTCTTCAAAGTTACTATTTACTGGGGAAATCTTCTGGTTCAGCAAAGCATGACAATCTTTATTCCCAGAACACATTTGTTTAAAGTCTTTGTTGTGTTAATTTTTAAGAAAGATCTCATAAAACTTTACTTTCTGCATGAGTGTTAATAGGTCAAAATGTATGTTATGTTTTGTCTGCAATACATTCTGCTCGTCTGATTATATAAAATGTTTCTCTTCATCTACCTTAGATATCTTTAGTATCCTGACTTTATGTGTATGGATTTTTGCTGATTTATGGTGTATTCTGTGTTAGTTCATTCCTCTGACTGTGAAAAATGTAATTTCATAATATTTTTCAGTTGTCTTTTCTTCATATTTATACATATTCTATTGTTATGTTTTGCAATTTACCTTTTCAAACATTTTCCTTTGCATATTATTCATGCTTTAATGTGTTTAAATGTTTGGCTCTTTATTGTCACTTCCATTTTTCATCAACTCACATAATATATTTTGGTCATATTAATAGTATTTTACTAAATGTTACAGAATCAAAAGGTGTGAAATTACCTAAGCTGACAAAGCACTTTTAACAATACTACTGCTACTAAATGTTACAATGTCAAAAATTTTCTCAGGTTAGCATAAAGGTAATGTGGTCTGCGATCTAACCCTTGGAAATCTCTGAAATACCATACAGCTTGAGAACACAAAATCTTTTTTTTATGTTAAATTTAATGATATGGAAAGTTTATGATCAACAGGAATGAGTAGAAAAACTGGAAAAAAAGGAAAATATTCTCTGTGGAAATGCAAAGAGATTTGTTAAACTAAATATGTTGATTAATTTAGCTTTAACTCCTCCTGCTTGTGATTGCTGTTCCCTGGAATTTATCAATTTAAAACTGAACGTGATGTATTTTGCTCTAGTGCTGAAAGCTTTTTCCCAATAGTTGCATTTTTTTAAATCTATACTATAGCAGAGGTGGCTAACCCTTCATGGTTCATCTGTCAATTTCTTATTTGAGAAGTGCCATACAAACTAGGATAATAATTAACAAATTATAACAACAAATGATAATGTTTAACTAAAAAAATAAACACCTTAATAAATATGCTCAATTAAAGGAAGGGTTGTGTTGTGTGTTTGTGTATTTGTGCATAAATAAGAAAATTGTTTACAAAAGGTTTTTAAAAATGTTCCCTGAATTCAGTACTCCACTAACAATCATAGCCTTGAATTAAATTAATGAAAGTAAATGTTCTATTGAAGACCAGGACTGCTTGACATTTTAATGTTTTTCAAGAAATGGAGATTCAGAACTCATTATGGTTCCTTCATTTCAGTTTCTTTTTAAGGAGCTTTCCTGTACATTAGAGAACCATTTCTTTGGAGTTAAGGACTATATCACGTGATTCTTTAAATTGCAGAAAGTTCAGCAGAAGACGAACAAGAAGGGGTAAGCTCTAAGACTGAAGAACATTCTGCTGAAGTAGAGACACTGAAATGAAGTAGTAATTTGTTATCTCTCCAAATTTATAATATTTTATTGAAGATACCTAAGGGAAACTGGTTCTTTTTAATTATTTACATTCCTTAAACTGTTGCTTGTCTTCATAAACTATTTAAGGAGTTTGATAACTTATTTATTGAAGTTTCTTGGAAAATGTTCCTGTTATAATCAATTTGTAATGAAAGAATTACAGGTATGATATTCTGTGATAAATGTTGTCATCCACTGTTTATATTGTAGATTTGGAAAATATTAAATTATTCCCCTATACATGGGGTGTTATTTATTCAAAGCTGTGCTGTGTTGTTTTATTTGGTTTCTGATCAGTGTGTAATGTAGCTGAGACACTAATTGTGATCTTCCATCGGCCAAGTACATACCTATGATCTGGTATTGCAGTATTCTTCCATTCATATTTTAATTACCCATTCATACATTATTTCCATGAACTCATTAAAATAATTGAAACGTTATAATTCTGTTTTTTTTATGAGTGAGGATGTCTTCTGGATTTGGTTGAATATGCCTGAAAATTTAAGATAAGTTTATGTTGTAACAGTAGACATATGTCAAAGATATCTCTCTCCCATTGATAAACTACCATTAAAAAGACACCAGTTTCAGTGGACATGGAATAATTTGAGATTGTAAATCTGACTTCTTGAGATCCTTCAGCAGAAGAGTTAAGAAGACGTTCTATCAACTCTTAATTAAGAATACTTACATAAGAAGTACAGATGTTCATGCAGTCTTTTATCAGGCATCAAACATTTGCTCCTAAAAATTTAGGTTGTCAGCATAGTTCCCACCAACCATTTTCATCTTTGGGAAAGATCCCAGAGCTGTGCAATGTATGCTATATGAATTACAAAATTTGATTTTCAGGAACAATGACAAAATGAACTGCTTAATCCAAATACAGCATTCACAATGAGCTGAATGGTGGAGATGTTTAAAGAACGTAAAACTAATGCCTGTCAAATATTTTTAACACTGGATCTTAGGCTTTTTAGCCATAGAAATTGTTATAAAATATTGATCGAGGGGTAAGATTTTCAAGGAAAGGGTGAATTTTGGAAATCTTTAATTTATCACCGAATAACAAAGCGTCAATAACTCAGTTTTATTTTCTGCGATATTAAGGTTGAAGCGGCTCTTAGATTAATTAAGTCTGAAATTCTTATGGCGAAGAAGTTTTTATTACCTTAGAAGGATAAGGGAGGAAGTTGCAACAAATAACTTCAATCAACTTGGCGAATTTATCAATTGATTAACCACTCATTGATAATTTAAACGTTACATTTTATAACCAATTAAGTATCTTTCGAAATTCATATATGATTGTTAAAATACATTATTTTAAGGATATAAATATTATTATCAAAAGTTACTTACATTTAGTGGAAAAAAGAGAAATTGATTATTTAAATTAAGGGAGCCTCAATGGTTTCGTCGGTTACTTTTGATGTCAACAGATGGCATACGCTTATTGTTTACCACTCTAGTCTTTTCACAGCGCGGCGGTACACTTTCAGAAAGTATACAGCTAAACGAGCGAAACATTTATACGGTAAAATGTAGGTATTCGATGACCTTTTGAGGTGTTCACTAGGGATTAAACTGTATAATGAAGTATTTCACTGGAGAAAGTTGAACTAAATTCTTGCATAAGAGCTGAGCGGCCAATATCGCACTGTTTTCTGCCGAACGATTTCGCAATCTTGTCTCTTCTATTCGTATTCTTGTTATTCTCTTTACAGTGTTCATACTTTTCCCCGCCTCTTATGAATTAAGTTCAGAAATTTCCTTTCACTTATAAAATATATACTGCTTCAACGCTTGTTTGGTACTAATTAATATATTACATTACAACTCCAAATTTTCAATTGGCTCAGCTTATTGCACTAAGGACTTATAAAATAGCAACAGTTTTAACGTAAGCTATATTTTGTATTTTTATATCGAAATTTATAAAATTTTAGCTCTCTATAGGTTTGAATGAAGTAACTTCCTGAATTTTTTTGTCTTGCATAACGGCATACAATGCATCAAGTTTCAAAACGGGCGTTCCTCAAAATACCTCCTATTTCTCATATTTTACAGACGGCAGCTGTCCAAAATCATCCTCGTCCTTAAGAAAAGCTCTTAACCGGTATGTAACTTAAGCAACACTTTTCTAACATATTATACTATGGGAGCAATTAAAAATAAATTACTTTCTAATTACATTTGGGTCCATTGCTCTTTTCAGTCTTTATTAATGATATCGCCAAAACAATCAAACCAACCAATTTTCTTTTTTGCCGATGATTTAAAAATATTTCAGACTACACGTAGTCTGAATATTGCTTTGCAAAGTCTATTAAGGACAGTCGACTGACATATTTAAGTCGACACATTTATTAGTGTCAATAACCAAATAGATTCAAACATTGGAGAATGCAAAGTCTTAACAGAAAATTTAGTAGAAATTATGAACCAATACATATTGATTACAAAAATATCGTAAGAGTGACTGATGAAAGATCTAGGTGTCTATTTTGATTATAAATAGAATTTCTCCCCTCACATTGATTTTGTAACATATAAAATGATAGGTTTACTTCACTTAAGCACCAGTGACTTCCTGAATATCCATGCTTTTACAAATCTGAACTGTTTTCGTGTATGCTCCTCCATGGAGGATTGTGGATCCATTGTGTGAATACTCACCCTATCAGGCAATATACTTAGCAAAACCAGAAAATAAGAAATTTTTTTTCGTTTGGTTGCATTCAAACTACACTACCCTACTAATAGCATTATTCTGACATAATTAATGAAATTGGTCTTTCAACATTTCCATAACGGAATTTTAATGAGCTTTTGCATCTGTATAGATATGTAAATTTTATTATTGATTGTCCCCACATGTTACAAATACTAAATTTCTATGTTTCTACTTGTAAAACTAAAAGTAAAGATTTATTTAATGACAATTTTTATCATAATAACTATATATTTAATTAACCCATTGCTGGAATGATGAGGAAAGCCTACCTTACCAAATTCTATTGATATATTTTTTATATTGATACAGCAATTATATTCTATTTAAAATAATTGAAATGTATGGTTCATTTGTGAATCCTTTGATACTTTATGTTGGATTATTTTAGTATTTTGTTATATTCTTTGCTGTGCTTTTTGTGATATTTTGTACTATTTTATATCTTGTGCTATATTTTTTAAATTTTTATTATTGTATTTTGCTACCAAAAGTGGGCCCCCAGCTTGTTAAATTAATCAATAAAACCAAGAAAAGCGAACAAGATATAAGCTTGCTAAAGTGTATAGGTAAATTTTCACTGTAATTAAAGTTAAATGTGCATAAAATTGTAATTATTGTGTAATTTTATAGTATACCAAAATCACAGCATTATATTTGAGTGCATAGAAAAGTTGAGCTTTGAGGACAAGTAACCACCAGCCACAGCTCTACACNCAATGACTTTATTCTTTTTCCAAGCAAAAACATTCCTTCGAATTAAATTACATTTACCAAAATAAAATTAAAAAATCATAAAAATTTAAACTGCTGATAAAGTTATTGAAACAAATTAAATTTGAATGCAAATTTAAGTCTTGTATTTAGACAATAGTTGAATATATTCTCAGTCTCGTCGCTATTTTTCACACCTGTTATCCCTTGCGTTTCTGCCGCTAGACTCTTCCGTACCATGTTATTCACTTTTTAATTATTTATTTATTAATAATAGTTCAACATATAGCACTATTCCAATTACGGTTGACGATCAGCAATAATGATGGTAAAATTGATCAACAAATTTAAACAATAATATAAATAATAACAAAATTAAAGAGATCAGCGTTACAGATATCCATTTATAATCCTCGAATATATCCTGAAATTAACATGATGTTCATCCTTCGTTGAATGTGTTAATTGATACGCGTAACTAGAAATTATTAGCTCGCTATTTTTTTAGGAACTAGGAATTGTCGATGATACATATAGATGATTAGTCTGGAATAAGGTTTCCATCCCAAGAAACTGTTGCTTTTTTAAGATTGTGAGTCATTCAGATCCAATCTTAACTTAACAGATAACGAGCAACACTTGTGTGGGAGAACTTTCTAAGTTCGTTGGCCAGTATCATCGTCAGTTGCAGTACCTTCCAGAGCTGGTGTAAGGAGAAATGATTTGGATACTCTTGACAATGATCGGGATGACACGTATTGAGGTAAGTTATCTTCTTCATTTCAATTCCGCTTACTCTGACCATCTTTACTGCCAGACAAAGTCGCCAGAAATGTACTTCAGTGAAAGGAGAGCGTTATAAAGATTGAGAATGCAATAATGATATAAATAATAAATGCAAACAACTTCTGCTAATCGTAGTTTTAAGTATATATAGAGAATTTTTGCAAACTTCCTAAAGGTTGCAGAAATATGGACACACATATATCTCTTTGCGATTCTGCGGAGTAATGAAAGTTGAGGGAAGTATTTTATAGAATTTGATATGAAAATTAAAGTTTGTCTAAATCAATTGGTAGCCGAAAGTGGTACTTGGAATGGTCATCATACGTTATCCAAAAATCCTAGAATGTAGGGAGAAAAACTCAAATATTTTTGCCAAATGAGATTTACGTGGATGTTACCCAGCAATCGGGAAATTATTGATTGCGGATTGAAATAATCAATCTCGATACTTATCAGCATTCTTAGAAATGATGAAAACTTCGATCAGTATCGTGTGAAAAAAAAATTCTTTCCCGCAAAATCAATATTCACATCTATTTTAACGTGTTCTTTATTATTGAATTATGCTAGGGACCGATTCTGAATCTAGATGTGCGATTTTTCTTTAGAAATTTTTATCGCTTGTAGAAACCATGATAAGCTGGAGCATTATAGATATTGTTATGATTTTTAGCCGACGAATAATATGCAACTGACTCCCTTTCCTCTTTTCCATTGATAAACTCCATTTTATCCCATGTTGCGTCTATCCCATATTAATCGATTCAAGAGACATTTTCGATTATCCCGAACTCCATCTAGCTTACCGAAGACTTTCTTTGGTGCCCGAGTGTTTAAAAATGGGCCTGAAAATGTCTATATACAGAAAAACTGAATATAACGGAGCCTGTGTAAAGCGGAAACTTGTCCATCACGGAAATTTTTCTAGGTCCCTGCGGTACTGGAATTTGTAAATAAAAGAATTCAAACCTGTAAATGACGGAAACATGCAAAGACAGGTTTTAATGTGGCCTAGAAAGAAACCTATGCATTAAATTTCGTTAACTTTCGAGATAAGGGACATTTCCGATCGTGATATACAAAAACACCGCTAGAATAAGGCAGATCAGAGTTTTATTCACCAAAAAAACCAACTGACGCGGAAATCCGTTCACATTTACGTATTTTTATGAACGAAGAATAAAGTCTCTTCGGAAATTGAGAATCGCCTGTAATCTTACTGAAAATGATCATTGACTACTTGCTTCGAATCGCGTCTTCCTAAAAGTGACAACAGTTTCCCCAGTGGTATCTGCCATGATAAAATCTAACACAGCTAACAGCGCAGGAAATGCTGTTAACAGTTTTGACGGAAGGATAGCTGTTAATAGTAAGAAAGCATCTTCTTTGAGCTACGGAAGAGTGTCTTCTTACATCTGACGTCTTTGAGGATTTATGAAGAAGGATACAGATACTGGGAGGACAAGAAGTTTACAATTGTAAAAAAAACTATGGCTGTGTTTAGAAAGAAATTTAGCAGTTAAGGTAAAGAACTACAAGATGGGGTGGTGTGAGAAACCAGTGAAACCCACGGATTGCTCAGCTTGAGTCTAAGAAAAAACAGTCTAACACCAACCTGAACATTAAACACAAAAAATATTGGCGCTCTTGACGCGAAAGAAATTCTACGGCGTATGGCGTAACAATTCAATAAGTTGTCTGATAAGTCAGTGTGGGCGATTTCAATAAAAAAGTATGATTGATTGAGCTGAGAATAGAAATAACCACTGGTAGTTGAGTTAGTTGCAGTTGAAAAGAACTCCGAAAACCATCAACAATGTTATATTGTTGTTTACATTGTTGATGGTTTTTGGAGCTCAATAAACTAAAGTAAAACTTAATCTAAACAAAAACTAAAAAAATCAATCAATCAATTGCAGTTTCAAAGAAATCCAAAAACAATTAACAATATAAACAACAACAATATAACATTGTTGATGGTGTTTGGAGTTCTTTTCAACTGCAATCGATTAAGCTTTTAGTCAGTTTTCTAAACTTCGAATTCTTTCAATATACGAAAATAACAATAAAGATATACCCTTCCAGAAATGAGAGCGGATAATTTGAAACATTTATCTTAAAATTAGAGGTGAGAATATCAATGCAGAGTTCTGTTTTCAATTTGCTCGATGTTTTGTATTGATAAGCTAAATTTGGCAGCTACTGTTTACCGACAAGAAGCCGATAGGCCAACTTCATCGGCGAAGTCACAGGGCTTCAAGGTTATATCTTCAGCGGGCCTCATTAACATTTGGAAGGAATTAACCGAACCAAATTGCAAAACAGTTGCAGTTAAAGATTGCAGATTAAATCAGTAGTTTCTGCTATAGCTAATATAACGCAAGAAAATTTAAGATTAGTTCATGAGTGGGCATATTTGGTAGGAAATACCACACTTTTCCATGATGCCTATAATGAGAAAATTCTTTTTTTAAACCATCAAGAAAGGTTCAATTTTTGCGAGCATAGGCGTCAGAGAATAGGAGCCCTTTCATCTAAATGCTCAGTTTAGGAAAATCTGGGATTAAGAACCATTAAGTGTAGCACGGATAAAATTGGGGCCCTTTGTGAATAACTGTTATGGATCAGAAATCTGAAAGGCCTTTCCGCAACACGGGAATCATCTGCAGGTATAAACAAAGACTCCCAAGGGCAGCGCTTTCAATAATACTCGATTATTTTGAAGTTGTTTGTGCAGTAGCTGAAAATACAGAAATTTAGAATGTAACGAGTTAGAATGTAACGATGGTGGAAGCGAGACAATTTTTGTGATTGACGAAGTATTTCTAACGATCATAAACAAAATTGGAATTGTGAGGTAGAAAATATCGTATGACAAATTATCTTATCGAATAATTTTCCTAAATGTTGCCTGTGGCGAGATTGATTGTAGGTAAACCGAAGATAATAATACAGCAACACACAGAATCATGACGCAACAATCGACGCCGACAATGTTGGAATTCGAGTCGAAAAATTTAACCATTAAGTCAGCGCCAATTGTAACCTGGAGGCGGCCACGTATATGAACCCGGTACCGCCGATACAAGTACAGCATGCCTTCACAATCTCTCCACGTCTAGATTGATATTTAAAGATTCCGTAGTTTAAAAACCTCCGATATTTGTATTCAAAAGTTCCATCGTGTCTGTATCTCCGCGAAGGACTTGGAATCTTAGCCTCGACTCCACAGGTGGAAGGGGGCTTTAATTTCCGCCTCCGAGGGGCTAGTAATTCTATCGAGATCCCAAACTGCCTCCGCTTCCCCACGGAGATAGCGTATCACGACCAGGCGACACCTACCGAAAATTCCTAACGCAAGCAACTCTTGCAATCAGATTCTTCGAGAGATGTCGAAGAATCGCAGAATCCACGCGAGAGGAAAGTCAACAAACAAACTTCTCGCGAGGGTACGACGTCCTTGAGAGGCCCAAACTGTCCCTGTGCCCCCCCTCTCAGCAAGGCGAGCTTCAAGACGCGTAATAACCCGCCATTTCGGCCTCAATGCTCCTTGTTTCCTCCTCCGAGAGGTTTCCGAAGAATAATTTCCCCCCAATTTCAATATCCATCTCAACATTGTTTTGTGAGCGATCTGGTATCCATGGTGATGGATTTAAACGAAATTTGGGCCAGGCATGGAGTCCATTGAACGGAGTTCAGCCTCCTTTCGCCGCTGGCCACGTTGCGCCCTCCAGCTCCAGTGGGCACACACACACGCGGGCTTCTGGCACGCGGTGTGGTGGAATGCGGACAGGCATTTCAATGAAGCCGGTGAGGCGTCCGAGGGAGGGAAATCTCGGACCGGGGACGAGGAGCTGGCGCATGCGCAGTGGCGACTCGGACAGAGCGCGGCAAGAGGGAGGGGAGGCAGGGAGACCTGTTGCAGGCAATTTCTCCGTCGGCCGGGGAAATTCGCCTTCAGAGGGAAGGGGAAGGCGGGTTGGCCTTGGCACATACCAGAGGATGTCGGCAGGAGAAAGAGGTGGTGTGAGTTAATCCTTTGCGATTCACCTGCGGTGTGAGGCGCCATAGCTCACCGCAAGATCTTTTCGGTAAGTGGAGGGTGCATGAGGGTGGTGCATGGTGACCATAGCGTCTCCGGCGCCGCTTGAGAACGTACAGAGAGAGCGAGAAGAAGTGAGGTATTCCACCTTCGCCGCCCCCCACCTTTCCCCCACCCCGCCGCCGTCGTCTCCCGCCCTCCATTGGCCGCAAAACAAACCAGTCTGCCGAGAGAGGCCCTTCTGGTAGCAAGTAACATTCCGTGCTGCGGATTCATTCATCGTGACTCCCTGTGGAAGGGAGAGCGCGTGTGTTGAGTGAGTGCGTGAGTTGTGCCGTGGAATGACTCTATCGCCGGGATTAAACCGCATCCACTGACCGTTTCTGTGAGAGACTTGGACGTCGCTGGACTCCCGCCCGACCATGGATTCGGCAACTAACGCGGCGTGCTACACGGCAGGGAGCGTGGCGGGAGCCGTGCTCGGCACGCTGCTCACGGTGTTGGTGCTCGCCGGACTTGCGTATCTCTTCTGGAGGTTCGACTGGGGGAGAAGAAGAGGTAAGTCGCGGCGGAGACCCTGCGGCGCTTCCCGCCGTCCCACACACACGCCGACGAATTCCTTTTCCCCGCATGTTTCTCGTGGTCTCGGTGGACCAAGGCTTTCTTCTATGGGTTTTAATCCCGAGCGTTGTTTTCCGATCCCGCACGGAAGAAGTTCAAGGGATTAGGAGGGAAAAGAGAACTGATACATGAATGTGTTTGGGGGATGGTGATAGTGAATGAAAAAATATCAGGGAAACCTAGTCTACGGCAGTGATTTATTCTGAAAGAGGGAACATGTTTACAGGTGTAATCCAGGTTCATAATTCCCTAATTGAGTAATTTCGGTTCGCATAATTTAGGCGCGCATTTACGTTGTGATGGCAATATCAATGGCCGTCTACAGATTTCCTTATGAAGAGTAGTGAAGAGATTCCGTGATAAGGGTTCATAATTGGTGCTGCGGATTATAAAAGTGTGTTAACCTGCTTTAGACTTCTTAGAACTACGGGCACGTCTTGTGGGATTCAGGGTTCTTTCCAGGGCCCCCAATTCCATGGGGAACCTATTATCAAACCGTTTGAGAATCAGTGTTAGCTGGCGTATTTTATGATGTCCACAGTTACTGTTTAAAATAGATTCAAATGAAAGTGATGACGAAAATGAAGTACATGCTACCGTCTGCGTGTACTTGGCTCCTAAGGGTAAACACATAGGTGTGACTTGTGGGGCCCTCGTTGAATCCCTTTGCTCAGGGTCCTTTTATCCTGCTGGTACGTATCCGACTGATGCTAACGCATATAATCTTTAGGGGGTCCTTAACTTCATACCATGTTTGAAGATTTGGGTATTACATTTTTCATGGAGATAGACTTGGGAAGACATTCGTACTCAAATATTGCTTGACTGAAGATTCAATAGTGGTATTTTTAAAAGTCCGTCGACAGCTGAGGTCATTTCGCACGTAGGCTCCAACCCGGGAATCGAACCGGGACCACTTTCACCGAAGTCAAACGCGAAGTGCCCACTTGGCTATCCGGGAGCCCCTCAAGTTTTCTGGAAGGTCATATGCAAGAGGATATGCCCCTCTCGCTGTCCCATGGAAACGTCACTGTTTACATGTGTCTATCAATTGACATTGGGACAGATTTATCTGATAGCACTAGCCGTGGTAGTCGGGATGATACTGGAACCTTCCTGAAATGATGTCAACAATGTGCAACAATGAGGTACCTTGGCGTTTATGGTACATCGACAATAGTCAACAATGGAAAACATATGCGCTCATCAAATTTTATACTATATGTGGTATCCGAAGAATTTCAAGTGTTTGAATTTTCTTAAAAATTAATAATAGAAACATTGTTTTTGCCTAGGACAGGTAATATTTTCTAGGGAAGCACAACATTGGAAACCGATGTCGTAGTAAAACTTCCGAAGTTTTTGGCGTGGTTATCAATTTATCGGAGCATCTTCTGGAAACGGAATTTATACAAACATTTGCGAAAAGAACTGGTCGTTCGTCTATGTAATTAGTCTGCTACTTCCATTCGGTAACAATTTCAAGGAAAATTAAGGAAAGAGTCTTAATTTTCGTCGGTAGAAATGATTGTCATCCTTCCAAAAAAGAGTATCGTTGCCCGTAAAATCTTTCAAACGGCGAAACCGTCAACAGATCGGAAACAGCCTTTATAAGCGATACCATTTGCGCACACGGTCTCGGCTTTTTCCATTTAAACTACCACCGGACTGCGTTACATCTCTCCTCCTGGTGGGAACGAGGAAAACACAGCATCGGGCCGAGTTGTGAAATGTTTCCGTGAGCCGCGGACCTGCTCGAAAGTGTGCCGAGATATAATAAAGGAGTGCCGCTGCGAATTAGCCTCGTGTTGGGCATTCCCCCGCCGTCGAAAAGCGCTTTGAAATTCGCTCCCTTTCCTCGGAATGCGGAGGTTTCCCTCTCCCCCCCGTGCCCCTGCACCTGTCGTGTCCCACGCCCTTCCCCACTTCACCTGTTGAACCCTCGGCCGTCGGCGGGATTTCAGAATTCCTATCGTACACGCCCCGAGCGTGGCGGATTCGTTTTCATCGAAAACCAATATGTTGATGGTCGAGCGTGGGCAGTCTTTTTATAGATGGCACTTGTCGCAATCCTTTGATACACATTGGCCCGTGAATTATCAATAAAATGTTTAACAATAGCGGTGATCAGTCTTCTACGTAGGCAAGTAGGGAGTTGGAAGGTCAAGATGCCCCTCCCCTTTTGATGACTTCTTATGGGAAATGGTTTGATTAGGATATGCCGTAGGATATGGGCAACTCTTTAAAGGCTGATTGCTAATAATTTCAACGGTTCTTATAAGTCACGTGCGGTTCTACCGAGATAAAATCTTATACACCAATCTTGAAGTAACAACAATATTAGTGCCTTCATTCTCTCAAATCAACTGACGGAATGCCCTACTGTTGTGAAAAATTCGATGTTTAATAGGATTAAAAAACCGCTGGAAATGGCCCATTACTTTAGTAGTGTTGTTAAAAGTGCTTCGACTGATTAGGTTATTTCGCACGTAGGCCCCCACCGGGGATCAAACCCGAGACCGCTCTCACCGAAGTCGAACGCGTTGCCCACTTGGCTATCACCATATAACATACATAACAATATTAAGACATGGTTCATGAGAATAACGAAAAGTTTAATAATATTAAAGAAAAGAAAGCAAGAAAAGTCAAATTAGAAAAATTTTAACGGTGCATTAATTTACGGAAGATAGATATGAAGTTTACACAGGAATAGTTTTTTTTACTAGTTTGTTTACAAAGTTCCTCGTTATGCATTGAACAAATTGCTTGTTTTGAAAAATCACCAAGGAGGCGATTGCCTATCTAGATTCGCCAATGCTTTAAACTGATAGTAGATACCTCGATGAATTGTTATTATTAATCGTTAATTTTATTTAATTTAAGGGCTAAGTTACCGTCACTTGATGGTAAATTATTGTACTGAAACGCCTCCTTGGAAAGTTTCCAGAAACACGCTTAACGAGCACTAACCTATAGCAATCTTCAAGATATTGATGGTGAAAATAGTTATAGGCAGATAGTCAATTTCTACATCTATTTCACTCCATATAACGGCCTGTCTTTGTAATATTTCCTTTTTCATTCGATCACTTTTACATTGCTGTATCATTATTTTTGCTTGTTCAGTTAAAATTGCATCGTGTCGCAATTGCGGAACAGAGATCTGCTTTCGTATTTACATAGTAAACTTCTAGTAATTATTTTCGGTGGAAAATGACTGCTCATCATCAGCTGTTACTGTATCCTACAAGTTCGATATATATATTAATGTTTCATAAACGTTTAGGACTAACTTGAATAGATCGCGACATAGTTCTAGTGAAACGTGTGCAGAAAATATAGGCTACACAATTTACTTATCTTAAAATTATGTAGTAATTCGTGGAATTGATAGGTGCTGAATATATAATCTATAGATGAAGCCTTCACTATGTGGAATTCCATAATAGGAAGTAGAAATAAAAACACTATGTCAAAAATTCCACTGGAGTTTATTCCGCGACCGGTTTCAGACTGTTTAGTCCATCATCAGGCCTGAACTCCAGTGGAATTTTTGACATAGTGTTTTTATTTCTACTTCCTAGGTGCTGAATATTTGGATAGCCAGAAAATGGAATTTTTTTCTCATTCAGGAGTATTTAAAGGGAATAGTGAATTTTACCAGTTGTTGGATGTTAAGATTATGACCACGAATTCTTAGAGTATGCTTACGTACATCTTAGATTCATGCGATTTTTTGCATTGCCTGATTACTCAATTAACCCATATGGGTTATGGGTTAACCCATATGGTTATATGGGTTACACAGACAATGTTTCACCCCCAAAGGAATAGCACGTGCGAATGGTATTACCAATACGTCTTCGTTGCGTTAACAATCATGGATAAAGTGAATTTCTTTGCGCTGTCATTCAATCTGCAGAGAACGGTAGATGTGCGTAATTACCATCTTCGATAAGTTGGAAATTGGTTGTTATTTAAGTAGGCGGATTTCTGAATAAAACGCTATCTTTTTCGAAGGCCTTTCTTTCCATTTATTTCCTAATTTATTAACACGCGAATCCACCGTTGTTAAATGCATGGGAAGTGTTTAATTTGCATCTTGTCAGTAATGACCTTGTTGGACCGGGAGAAGCGTGAGAATCCGGCTAAATAATCCCTTTCTGATTGCTGCCATTAATCAGAAGGTTCTCTAAAGTATGGGAAACGTGCCCAGCTTGTTGAATCAAACTCGAATTCCTTATCAATCCACTCTTAAAGCACTTTTTACTTTAATTTTTTCGTTTTCTTAAGCTCGTGTTAAGGTCCTAAGCCATGAAGAGTTAAGGTTTTCAGACGTCCCGCATCACACGGGACTCTCATTGATTTTTGACCAGTTCCGTTGTCCCTGGATGTCCTTAGGAACATGAATACCTCAGGCATACGTAATCATCAACACCAAATTTAGATAGCTGTTGAATGGTTCATTTTGGATTACTCAACTCTATATTAGTATCGTTTAGGGTGATTGATACGTAGAGAATTCAATAATCGTTTGCGTAATTGCAAATCATACGCTGATTATCGAAAGTGCTTTTAAATGGGTGAAATGACAGTTAACAGAAATAGTTTTTATTCGTGTAAAAATGTTGAGACTAAAAAACCCTCAGCATAAGATGTGTAAGTTTCAACAATGTTATTCAGAGCTAGAGAGATCTTAAATTGGATATTCGTGCAAACTTAAACGCTCCATATTTGAAGCATATCGCAGTATTTAAATGTCGACAGAGGAAATGGGCGGGTCGAATATTGAGAGGAGAGGAATTGTTGTATGTAATTGAGGGAAAAATTCAAGGAAAAAAGCAGAGGGGAAGACAAAGACAAAAGTTGTTAGATTACACAAAGGGTAAGTTACCAGGAAGCGATAGAAATGGCGTTGAGTAGGGAATACTGAGGCACATGATCAAACCGAAAGGTAGAAAACTTATGTAACATTTGAACCATATACGTGTAGGAGACTTTATCTCAATATATTTATCTCTTTGTCTCCATTTCGCCTAAAATAAAGACGTTATTTATTTACCTATTTATGTAAAGTATGTATGCGTGTTCAAAATAATTATTTTAATTGGTAAGTTGGTATTTATTTGTGCATATATTTACTTACTTAATCCCGAATCGAAGTCCTATGTAATTCATACCAGGAATCAGATCCCGACCGACCACATCCAGAACACCTTAAGGTGTGTTGTCGTTTGGAAGGTCTGTTGTCCTCTGGCCTCGTAAATAACCTCTCCCCTCACATGTGTGTCTCTCAATCCTTTGAGAGCACCGCAGTCCAGGGCTTTAAACCACTCGTAAAAATGCGGAAGGCGGTCGGTGTCTTAAAGGTATCGTAATTGGAAATAATGTATGGTTTTTTTCAGCGGGTTATCTTCCCAGAAGTCGACAGATGTTATCTCCTTACTATTCTTGTTTCAGATACATGCCAATGTGTTTCTTTCACTGTGTTTGATAAGTTTGAGTAGAATCCAGCCCTTGGCTTTTGATATAAAAAATTCAAGATCACTATCGTTATCAGTAGAATATCGGACTTCTCAAAAACGCGATGACGGGATGAATTTGTTCAAAAGAGATTCCATTTCGATTAACTCTAATGGCGTTGAAATCGTTGTCTCATCGATAACGCTGAATCCCATTTCATTTGGAGAATTCCTTTGGTGATAGGTCTTGTTATCACAGCGTGGACAATTTGTCAAAGTAAACTCCAGATATAAGATTTATAGGTAGCTTTTTTATTGGTAAATCAGGAAGTATTCTTTACGGGAGGTGACGCTATTGTTAGTACTGTTAATTAAGGATGATTAAACTGATGAGTTACATTCTTAAATATGTAGTGAATGATTAATTAGGCTGATAATCGCTCCAATAATATTCTGTGTCCTTATTCAGTGCAGCTGCTGATAATCTTTGGCTCTTGTACCTGATGATGGGACAAGGATTCAAGACTCGAGTTGTGAAGTATATTCTATTGCCATTCTGCGGTTGATTATGTGTACCTGATACTGTTACACTCCATTTCATTTGTGATTCGATTATTCTATCGTGAAAATATTGATGTTAATTACTTTTATGCATATAAATCACTCACGATGTTTCCGGATGAGGTCGGTATTGACCTCGTTTGATCAGAATACTCCCTTACGTAAGTTTTCTACCTTTCGGTAGGTTTATTTACTCTAATACCCACTACTTGACGCCATTTCTTTCTCTTCCTAGTGACTTACCCCACCCTGTATGTCATCCAACAACTTTAACCTTTGTCTTCTTCTCTGCTTTCTCCCTTGCATTCTGCCTTCAATCACATTCTTCGGCAATTCCTTTTCTTTCAATAATTGCCCAACCCATTTCCTCTGTCGACCTTTAATTACTTCAACAATATGATAATTATCTTATGGGATAACAATTATAATTGCATCCTGTGTACTGTTACAATCAGTACTTAACGTATAATTAATTTGCTTTTATAATTATTTATGTGATTATGGGTGCTATGGAATCAGAATTGTTGAATTCCGTAGCGCTTACATTGTCGAATTCAAATGACGTTCCAGTTGTGTGGAAAGGTGTTTCAAGGTGTAAGGAAGTGAGACGCGTTGTGGTTGATTAGCGTCGTAATGACTAAGCACGAATAAGGAATTTTCTATTCAAATTTGGAATCATTCGTCGCATAATGGGAGAGAGTCCGATTTGGCATCGGTGCTCTCGCCGAAGGGGGTCGGCCCGGCCGCACATTGGCCGGAGAAAGCAGCTTTTCCCTCTTCCGTCAATAAGCATCTCGGAAACTGTGCTTAACGGATTCGTGTCCAGCAGGAGGGGCAACTTCTTCAATCTTAATGCGCTCCTAGGCTCCCGTGTTCGCACGGGCATTCCTGATCATGTGCTCCACGTTTACGCTGTCAGACCAGGCGTCCCAGTTCCTGCTACTCACGCGGGATGTTTGTTAAGCTGTTCTCTGGAATTTTTCATCCACGACGTATGATCATAGGGAAAATATTGTGGTTCATCTCGTAATTAGATGGGAAGTGCTTCATAAGAAGAAGGATCATGCGTCCCGTTTTGGACTGGGATTGTCCCGGTTTTGAAACTGGGGTCACGGTAAATTTTTCATTTTATCCCGGTAATGGCGAGAAAAGGAGTAACGGAAGATTTGGATTAACGAATTTTCTTGAATTTGCTACGCTGCACTTGCTGAGAATTGCTGAAAATAGTACGGGATTAGCCAAACTAAGTTTCGGTAACTATAACTATTTTCAACAATTAGTAATGTAGTTAACGTCCCGGATTTATTTTATTCAAAATTATTTTTTAAATTATTATTGTGTTTATAATTATTTTTTATTCAAAAACAACAAAAGGAGTCCCGTTGTTGTACCACTAAGTTACTACTTAGTTATGTCAACCCTAATTATGGGTAGGCTGGTAGTACATACGTTTTCTGCATTCCAGCCTCGTTATCGAATCTTCCGTCTCGTTAGTATTAAAGAATGAATTTCGTCCCGTTTTTAAAGCCTCTGGCAATCCATATTTCCAAACTTTTGGAAAGTGTGGAGTTTACAAGAAATATAATCCTTTCATTGTGAATTAAAGTGATAATGTTATAACCTCACTTAAAAGGATGTATGAATCGAAATACCTTTAGTTGTTAATACTGAATAAGTCACCATCAGACTCATCTTTGTACTTTTTAACAAAATATTCGAAGAAACAAGGCTGAAACTTCATCATTTTTGCGATTCAGGTGTATATACCCCTGTAAAGATTCCGCACTTCAAGAATTGAAGAAGAAGAAGGTTTATCTCTTTATTTGATTTCACCAAACCAAATTCCATTCCGTCGCCTAAAGATCATTCATCTGCAACCCACAACATTTTTTACGCCAAATTGCGTTATTTCTTCATGTTGCGTATATTAAGTTTCAAATTCCGCTAAATGGCGTATACAAAATGTATGCTTCGTAGTAAGATATGCTGGCGTACATCCTTGGACAATATAATTGTCCTAAGCCATTAAGAACGGCCGTGTTATATTTAGAAACTTTCGTTGGCGATAAAAGTTTTTGCTAAGCTAAAAAATGTATTTTTTAAAATAATGTTGGTCGTTAATTCACCAGAGACGTAGCGTAACATTTATTGACGGATTTCTCGTTTTAGCTCCTGAAATTTATTTTTGGTCATAAAAACTCAAAAGGAAATAAAAATTGTTAATGAACCATTTTATCAAAATTGTCCTTAATCCAACATTATCAGTTTTAAAATCAATGATCGACCATGCTGGGTTAGGGGTAATCTGCGACCTTTTCTTCGTGTTAAATAGCCTTAGATACTACTATTATGAAGTTTCTCAGTTTCATTATTTCACAAAATGGAAATAAAATGAAAAATATTCTCCTTTATCTTACATTGCCGTAAGCTTTCTTAGGTAAGACCTCAAGTGTAGTCTTATGCTTTCAATTGTAGTCTTCTCACTTTTTATGTGCAAGACACTACTGGTTGTTCGAACAAAAGATTCCTTCGAATCGCATCTCAAAAATTTAGGCGTCAGTTTTTTAAACTATTATTGACGCAAGAACGATCATTTAACTAATAATGCAATCACCTCAAGTGCAAAATCATTGATAACTCATACCGTGCGATAGTTATTATTCAGTTCAGCATGTTTTCATTGTTAAGTCAATAAACAACTGTAAGTATTCAATTTGAATTGTTGAGGGAGTTTTTATCTTTCCGATTTTCTAACTAGGCTTCAATTCATTGTTACGTCATGAGGCTGTAGCTTCCTTTACGTCTATTCATTACTTGAAACCGGCCCTGATTAGAACGGTGAGCATTCAGTCCGTTAAAAGTAGATAACATTTGGTGCCATAAAGTTAGTATGTATTGGTTAAATTTGGTCTCAAGAACGAAACAAATAATAATATAATAAAAATATAACAATAACAATAATAAGAATAAATAACATTAATACGTCTTTATTTGGGCGAGATTGAGAGTAAAAGTTTCTTCTTCCATCTAAACCATCGTCATATCCCATTCAGTTATTAATTAAAACAGGTAATAGATAAGTATGCATACAATAAGGTGCATTTAACAGGCCTGAAAACTTAACAGACGAACTATAGTCATTCGTGAAACCTGTACTGTTATTTCATCGGTGGCAGTTAATTCCGCATAAGCTGCCGAGTTGTTTCGGAAATTGAATTTCCTCCCGAATAACGAGGGAAAATTTATTGTTTGCTTTTTCAGCGTGGAAAAGAAAAAAAAACATTTGTTCTTTCCTTCAGAACGGACGCAATTTCTCAGCAGAGCGTAACATTTCTGTTCGTTTTTCCATGCACAAGGTAAGTATTCCAATCAGAGACCTCCATTACATGAGCTAAAACAGATAATGGTATTAAATATGCATTTTTGTCATATCAGTAAGATATCGAATACTGGCATCGAGGTGGAAGTTGTTTCAAGCGTAAGGTTGATATTTACTCCGAAGCCTCGTATTTTTTGTGGACCGGTGTAGATGGAAAGGCAAGAATGTTGCGTTGCAGGAAAAAAAGTCCTCGGGCTCCCATTCGAAGCAGTTATCGTTCCCACAGTCCGGCTTTCATCTCCGAATACCTTCCTTTTTATAAGTCCCCTCCCTCCGTACAAAACGGTGATGGAAAACTTAGGAAGGACGTTTTAAGTACGAAGAGAATGGACGGTTGCATTCATTTTTTTCAACTTTCGTTTTTACGTAATGTCGGAAATTTCAAATAGAAGGGAATAGATCAATTACTGGGGTTATGGTACTTACGACAAGCAGCTGATAGTCGAATTTTTAAGGGATTGGAACCGGGTTGAATTTCATTCACCGGCTGCGGTGGTGGAATGGTTAGGATTCTAGCGCTCCAACCCCAAGGTCGCTGGTTCGAGTTCCGGTTAATCTGATTTTCTGGTTACGAAATGGTGGTGTGTGCTCGTCCATAGATACAGTTCACGCTTCTTCTGTAATGGATGTTTGTGAGGATAAAGGAGAATAAATATATAAAAGAACATAGTCTGAGCTAATTTCATGTTCTTCCAAGAAACTTTAAGTAGGAGCAGCGTCAAAACTCACAAAAATTTGAAATTTTAATGATTTTTTTCATCGAAATATTCGTTTCTTTCTTGGAGTTATTCCTTTCAACCGGGATAGCTGAAGAATTGTCCGGAACTATGCATTTAAACCGGAAAAATCCCGGTATAGTATGTGATCCCGGGTAGTGGGCATGGGCTACGCTTTATTCTTTGGTGGAAGCGTTCCCGGGTTCGACTCCCGGTGGGGGTTCATTCGGAACGACCTGAGTTATCGAAGCACTTTAACAGTACTAATTCTAGAGGACATATTGTAGACTACATCTAGAGTTACATGTAGGAAGAGACTAATTAGTCTCAATCACCGTCGTTTATTATTATTATCATTATTATTGTTATAAAGTCGTTTATTATTATTGTAAGCCTACGTATTGCCCGCTCGTCTTGCGTCATTTAGCGTGTTTATTTACGATCGGCTTGAAGTTATGCGCATGCCTTCCAAATCGAGCTGCAATTCAGTTTTCGAGTTGAAGACGTAAGGTCAAGTTTAGGGCGAGACAATCCACGGGAAAACAGTTGAAATTTCAATCCTCGATCTCTATCGCGGAACCGGAAGCGTCTCCAATTATCGCGAGATGGTTGGCATTCAAGGATATTGCGTCCGAATCCTCTGTTTGTAAACAGTCTGGGAGAATCTGTGAATAGAAGTCGATGTGTTGAGTGGCTACGCTTGTAAGTTGCGCCAGCCTTGAAATTTCGTCGAGCATGCGACAAATTTCCTCACCTTCACTTTCGGGCATTTTCCGTGCTACACGCAACTTTTGTCAGTCCCGTATCTGTCCATGGGTCGAGATGATGTCGTTTAATTATGATTTTTATTCATTGAAAACGAGAAGAAAAATCCTGTCACTCATGTAGGGGCGAATTTCAGTAGTCGAAGCCTCAAGGCGGGGGCGGATTTATAATTGGGGGCAGTAGGCGTTAGCAGAGGGCCTTATCCTCATGGGGGACACACTAAGACTGTGTTTATAAATTCCCAATAAAAATTGTTCTTGTATTTCGCTTCAAGAAAGAATAATAAGAGTATATAATATGTTTGTAGTATACATTAAAATACATATGTCATTATATAATATAAAAAGTCTATCCTAAATTCATTGTAACTTATAGAAATACTACGCATCGTAAATCAATACTTGTTTATTTACTCTTACCATAATGATGCGAATTAGATTTCTATGGGATGGTATTTGTGTTTTTTATGAAAAATTCTAATTTTTACTCATAATTCCTAGCGGGGGCCTCAATCTTATCCTTGCGCCTCTGATAGCTTAAATCCGCCCCTGTCCCAAGGGAAAGGGTCTATTTAAGGCCTCATATAAGAAAAAATGTGAGATTAGGAAATGCGTTTTTTGGTCCCTTAACTATTTTTAACTAGAATTAAGGGAAAGGTAATTTAAAAAGCAGGAAAAGACGTGCGACTGAGAAGTAGAGGATGTGAAAATTGTCGACTCCAAAAAGAGTGGAACCGTGTTCGAGTCCCAGTCATACGGAAATTTATTTTTCTCCTAGTATTTTTCACTATTTTTATTTATGTTTTATTCCACGACCATGGTTTCCAATCTTTAGGTCATCATCAGTCCTAAACCGTTATGACCTAAAGGCTTGAAACCATGGTAGTGGATTGAAATATTGTGGTAAAGGTATAAGCGTTCTTTTTGCGATATTCTTTATAATGGAGACCTACCACAAAGTAGAATAATTAGATTCAACTAATTTCATATAACCTAAGACATTGCCTTGCCTCTGAGTTTCCAGCTATGCCACCTACTTTTAGCTGAACATTTATTTCGTTGGCAGATTTTTACGATAATCAAATTTGTTTCACATGAAAACCCTCTGTCCCTAGAATTTTTCCTAAAAAATTATATTTACACATCTACCCCGTCGTAGTATATAACTGAGTAAGAGTTAACACCAACATTCCTATCTAACACAGGTCTGTTAGCTTTTCCAATGCTTTGAGGAAGATAACGATCTAAAATAACTCTCAGTTTTAGCGATTATTACGTTGAAAGTTTTACGATTTCTTTTGGAGTCCGCGCCCGTTGTTAAGTGGAATCGCAGCGTCTTCCAGTACTTCGTCAAATCGTTCTGAGTCGATGAGTTTTACGACAGGCTTTCGTCGGTAATGTGATCTCCTCCACTGTAGCGGATCCCACTCGTGGGAGTTTATCTTATCCGAAATACTATTGTGGAACCTGAAATCCCCGCAAACGAAACGAGCTTCGTTGAACCATCTCTAAATCTGAGACAACATCACGTGAGGATTCTTAACCTCATCTCAGTATTCGAGAAAAGTCGAAAGGTAAAATTTTAAGTGAAAATCGTGTTGACCGATTCATTGTAACTACTCAAATGATCAGTCAGCTGCTGACTGGGCCATGTTTGACATTACTCCATCCAGCACTTATTGGTCCGATTTTATATCATTTCCATTGACCATTGCTATCCCTCTCTAGAGCCTTAATTTCAGTTGTCAGAGTTTTTATTAAATTCTTACATATCTCGCAAGCATAAGTGGGAGAGGTTTTCATTTCCCAAAGAAAAACTGCCGAAAAACTAATAAAACAACGGGCATGAAAGAACGGGTATCCATTTAGCTTTGGTTGAAATCTTGAAATATTTTTACGACGTAGCTGCTTATAAACTTTCTCACTTTTTTCATAATTGTCTACTTAACAGTAGTATCACGGCGAGGAAACATAAATTTGCCGGCTAAGGATTGCCTTGTGATCAATGCTAGTATACAATATAGTAATACAGCGTAAGTTAAATCAGAATTATTGGCACTTCCTTTCAGCTCGCAGTGCGAAGATTAATTATGGTTTTCCGTCTCTTTTTCTAACCAATTCTGTTGTTGGTTTTGGTTTTCTTTACATCTGCTAGCCTATGAGATATGATGTATGCGTAGCATTCTTATCATAGGCAGATTGGTCATATTGTGCAGTTGAAAAATGAAGACTAATGAGTTAGAAATTAATTAATAGGGTTGAAGGGATTTCTAACCATTTTACAGCAGTGCTTCCCAACCTTGTGTGATCCACGGCACGCGAAAGTATTTCCTGAAACTTCGGGGTAATCTTAACTCTACGATGGTTTTTTCCATCCTCGTTTTAAATCAAAATAGAAGAATGCAGCAAGTTGGAGCAGAATATTTCAGTATTTTAGTTACTGATTACCTAGAGCTGATTCGCGGGACACTAGCACTTTGCGGCACACTGGTTAGAAGCACTAAGTATCGGCCAAGCGAAAACGGGCCACACCCAGGAGCGGATTTATACCTTTTGGGGCCTTAGGTAGGCGCATATATCAAATCGAGGCTCGTAGTTGATATTATCTTCTATCTGTCTAGTGAAAATAAAAGAGAACGTTTCGTATTAATATTGAATGAATCGCATACGACAGAAAATCAAACAATTTCTGAGCAGAGACGGATTGAAGCTTTCAGAGGCCCTTGGCGGAAATTTCAGATTGTCCCCCCACTTGGAATTATGAGTAAAATTTCGGATTTTTTTCCTAAAATACACAAATATGCATCCCATCACTACGGCAAGAATAAATAAACAAGTTTTGAATTTCAATACATAAAATTTCTATAGATTAAAATGAACGTTGGATACACTTTTTTATATTGTATAGTGACACATGTAGTGTCGTGTATACCTCAAACATATTATGCAGACTTACTCAACAAATATACAATTTTTTCTTGAAGCGAAAGACCAGAACATTTCGATATTTGGAGTTTAATAGGAAAGTCTTAATGAGGCCCCGAATTATCGCCAATTATAAATCCACCCCTGCTACTGAGTGAGTAAAAAGGCGAAATATTGGGTTATAAATTACAGTTACATTAATTGTAATGAATGTTGAGTGGATTTTATGTACTGACAAAATACGCGTATATCATTGAAATTTCTTTATCATATTTCTGTCATGAAATCTTAACACAATCTTCATCGAAGACCCCGTTAGGGTGAAATGGGTTGGCCCCTAGTGCGCCTGATAAAGCATCCATCCATCCTGAAGCACTCATTCCCTTGTGGTCATCGTTAACGGTTTTTGTCCACGCATTCACTTAACAAAAGATTTATTAGGCGATCCGTATTCGTAAGCCGAGACCGAAAAACCGGAAAATCTTCGTTGGCCGAGAATTCTTCAGCGGGGACGGTGGTTATTCCTGTAATTTGGAAGCGTTATTCGGCTCCTTTCTGTTATTGCATGCGTGTATACGTCCTGTCGCTAAGGTAAACGATCGGCTGTTGGATCGGATCTCCGTCCCTCCTCCTTGCCCCACCCCCCGTCAAGGGGGCTCAAGGTGAACTGGAGGGACGCGAGGGTGCTGGGGATGGAAGAGGACTATTACGTCATTTCGGTGGTCGCGGACGGAGGAGGCGGTGTGTCGGGTGCGGCCCGTCTTTTCGCCGAAGACGGCACCCTTCTCCCCCTCCCCTTGGAATACCAACCAATGTCCTAGTCGATTACCAGACGGACAGGTTTCTGCCGCGGCCCGCCGCCGAGCGCCCAAACTCGGCTGCCTCTCTCGAAATCCCATCGCCTCGCTCCCCCGTGGCTCTGCAGCGTGCATGCCTCTCGTCGAGGCACGTCATCAATATTAATGCACGCTCCTTCCGAAAGGGGATCGTGAACTGATAGGGGTGTACGAATTGGGGCCTTCGATTCTCACCTAGGTGTGGGATTGATTGAAAGGATGTCCGGACCTAAGAAAACATTCCCGGCACGGAGGATGGGCTTAAAATCCGCCGCGGGAGTGAAATGTGTCTGTCATCTGAGGGTTGATTGTATTCGATTGTGTAGGATTGTTTACGTCCAAGGATGCGATGTTTGAAGTTGTTGTTTTGTGTTTTGCAAGGACGGAGGCGATCGTAATATTTAGAGTCTGGATTCAAAGAACAAGTAAACATTTCAACGTCGTCGATTTCTTGCATTCCTGTTTTCACGTCATCTTAGAAGAAACTCAATAGGCTGGTTAACTGTGTGAAGTGAATCTATAGCCAATTATCTCTCTATTACCACTACATTGTCCCCTAATGGTGATTGTCTAATTATTATACCTAATTACGTCTTGTCATTGTATAACAATTGAAATAATTGTAACAGCATAATTTTATAATAATTATTATCATTATTTACAGTCATTCCCTGTTAAAGAGAGCGTTTGAACTTGAATTCCTCTATGATGATGTCTTTGCGTTCTTTCTTTTTTTCCAAATTTCCTCCATGTGTTTAATGTGTTGTTTCTTTCGTTCTTCTGTCCACTTACATCCTGTCTTCCTTTTCTGTGTCGCGGTTTCAAATTTGTGTTTGCCGATGGTGTTCCTGAATTTTTCCGATCTTCTATATCGTCTATTGTCGTGTCTAATTGTCTGAGGTCTTCTTCGACTTCTTTTATCTCTTGTTACTCTTTGTTTTTCCCCTGCATGACTTGGTGACTTGGAGATCTATAATTATTTCTTTAATGTATTAAATTGGACAATTATATTCTATAATGAGTGGTCTTTCCGGACCAAAATTCGCCCTAAATAAAGTTGTGATTATTATTATTAATAATATTATCATTATCACTATTAAATTATTATCATTATTTAAACTCTGAAGATGGCGTAGAAATGTTGTGTGTCATGAAAAGTCCTCTGAATAACCTAGCGTCGAATCAGGGGCCATTTTGAAGTTAATGTGTAGTCTTGTATCTGCTTGATATCTGAATTTAATAATGCCCAAATTTAGAAATAAGGGCGTTGCCTAACTCTCCAGTTTTAGCTCATACAAAACCGCACACCCATTCACCGTATTGGCAATGTTATGATTTATTTTGCGGGAATTTGTTTGAATTTTCAATTGGTTAAATTCCGCTAAAAATAAATTTCAGACCTATTGCCTAGGTTTGGCTGAGTCGGAAGCTATCGAATAAGGTGCAGAACGAGGAGAGATCTATAATTTACGTCAGAACTACGGAAAATATTTAGATGGTAGTTAATTCTTTTACGAAATTCATATGTATTCATATTTTACATGTATTTTTCATAATTCATATGTATCATTGTAGAAATATTTCGCATTTCTTCCATTCGAATAAGTCTCACAAGCTAGTCACTGCGTGATGTGACAATGTTTGGCCTCTAAAATTTCATACGCCGAATATCTGTCACTGCACCGTATTTGATGGATTGCATAAAATGCATTACAAGCAGGAATGAGACTCTCTCTTTATGTGTCAGCTGAGCTATATTGACGCAATATGTGGAATGTTGTTACGTTCCTCTGCGTGATAACTTCAGGAATCCATCTGCGAAGTTTAAAATCACGGGAGCGAAGATTACGGGAGATTTTTCCAGCGATTAGATTAGATCAGAATGGATTAGATGTTCTCCACTTTTTCTCTTCACAATGTGGATTAAGACTCGGAGGATACGGCACCCTTTCTTGGAAAGCCTTCCGAGCGAAGTTTTCTTATTTTGTTTACTGATAGTGGGTGTTTATTGAGTGCAGACGATGACGCAGCTGGGCGTTGCTTCGCCCAGTTCGTGCGGACACTCGCTGCGTAGTTTTATGGAAAAATTCGCTTGAGAAGTGTCTACTTTTTTCTGGCTATTTGCTGAATTACTCTTCATAGACAGGGCCAAAAATTCGATTAATATTTTTGGCAAAATTACGCCAAGATAGGGTCTTCTTGAAGTAATAATTAAAAACGTTTCTGAGCGAAAGACTGCTCGTGAAATTTGGCCATTAAATTGTTCATTTTTTAATAGAAACGGAAGCCCCCAATTAGGAAGAACACAGACGAAAATGACGAACAAAAACATCCATGCCCTATCCCGGAAAAACTAGGTTATCCGGGTCTCGAACCCGGAACACAAGTGTTAGAAGGCTCGCGCTCTAACCATTCCGTCGCCGAGGTTGCCAGAAGAAACTGTTAACCCACACAAGAAACCTTTTCGTCGCACTGGAATAGCGAGTTAACTGCTTTCAAATAGTTCAACGTCGAAATCATTCATTCGAAGGATTATGCAACGGATAAGTACACCTAAATAGAATATTTTCCGGTTCGTTTTCAGCTGACGTAATAAACAAGTGGGCGAAAAAAAATTATTTAAACGCGTGCTTTTGTCTCAGAAAGTGAAGCAAAGGCTGCAAGATGTCTGAGGCCGGTTTCCCACATCTGTTCTAGGCAAAAAGTTAAATATTCTCAAAATATCATTTGTGGATCAAGGTCATATAAGAATGAGCGAATTTTGAAAGTAGTGGATTGATGTATTTGGTTGGGGAAATATAGTCGTGACTAAATACACTGACAATAACTAACCCATCTATCACGATCGACTCTTAACTGGTCTATTTTCTATGTAAAAATGTGAAAATGAAGATCCATCAAGCTCACCCGTATGAAAGCCATAAAGGAAAACCTTGCAGAAAGTTTGTAATTTACAATTAAGGATAGTTAGTAGTATAGTATGGTTTATTGTCGATAGGTAAAGTACATTTTTCGTGGATTCGTCTAAACAGTCATACATATTACCTGACACCTTACTTACAGGCTTTGATATTAAGTAGTTCAAAGCAAAGAGTATCAATTGTCGTTAGGCAGGAGTATTTAAAAATTATTTCAATGTGATGTATTATTTACAATGCAATTTTCGTTCCCCATTGCGTTATAGAAACGAAATCCAAAAAGTCCCCTAAAAAGGTATTTGTGGAAAGATCCCATTACAGTTCCTGTTTGACCCTTGTACTGATTTAATTGACTTTTTATCTTGAGATTGATGCGAGAAAAACATGAATGAACGAGTGGTATTAACGAAATTCAGCATATTTACATGTCTGAAGTGTTATCTTTGTTTTCTGCGATTTATCTCTTCCCCATATCTTACTTAAAAGATAGAAAATTAAGTCTCAGGCGACGTCTTGTGGAAGCCCATAACGTAGAAATACCTGATGACCAGGTTTTGACGATTACTCGTCGAAACCTGGTCGTGTGTTTATTTTTTAAATATATTTTTTTGTGGAAAAAGTACAAATCATATTTTATTTCTAGGATAGAAAATTGTTTTTTTCCTATGATAAGTCGTTTGAAATAATTGCATATATGTGAAAGGAAATGGCATTTCAAAGAGAGAAAGTAAGGAAATTTATTAAATTCCAACTTGTATTTCTACGTGGCACGAAACTATGATCACGTGAGTTCTTCCGGTATTCAGAATGCCTAGCAGTTGTCGCCTTTCCACAGTCTCACTTTTATCTTCTGACCCAAATAAGGGATGGAATAGTGACCCAAGAGATTCGTCAAGGGAACGCTGCTTCTTTGGATTTTGACTGTATTCATCGTTTCATCGTAACATACATGTCGATCGGTGGAGACTCCGAGAAAGGAATTTATTGGTATTTTTTCACTGGAATTAAATCACCAACGAGAAATCTAGCTCTGATGAATGCATTCGGTATCTCTGCGTGGCAGGAAAACGTTGCAGCAACTATTATCAGATCGCGCAAAAAATAATTCGTTGTGACGCGTTCTTTTTATCAGAGATTTTACGTTGATTTTACCATCGCTCTCGTCATCATTATTAGAGAAAATATTTTGTATTTAATGTTACTAGATAGTATGCATTAATTTTGCTATTTTCTTCATATTTTATCAATTTTTGATTTAGATATTGACGTAACCGCTGGTTAAATTTTAAATACATGTGTGTTTAGTGTGCTACTAGCTTTTTTCCTCTTTACTTTGTTATAATTGCAATATTTCCGTTATTCGATAATTCTTTCCTCGTTGCTTATTTATTAATTATTTTTTTTGTTCGTTTCACTCAGTTTTATTTAATTTAAATTCAATATCTCTGATTTTCTGCATTGTACGTGCATTTATTGTATTTTTTCAAGCTTGTTGCTAACAGGTTCCTTTTTCCTATTTTCCCGCCTACGTATTAAATTTTAGTTGCTACTGTCAATAGGCTTTCGCCAGTTTTTCACGCCCTCCTTCTCATGGGCGTTTTTTTGCTGGGTTTTATTTTTTTTCTAATTTCTAACTTTCTAAACCAAACTCACACAATATTTCCTTGCTCATGTTGATTTTTCTATTATAGTAATTCCCAAATCTTTCTTTTAACTATTCAATGAAAAAGGGTTAGATGTAGAAGAAATTTCAATCTCGCCCTTTAATAAAGACGTTTTATTATTATTATGGAATCTATCGGTTTTATTGTTCCCTGTTTAGTCTGTTGACCGGAATATCAAAGTGGTTCCAATTGGAACTCGGCATTCGCTTTTTTCTTCGTATTTACGAATATTCTATCACGTGGGGAATTGCGTTCTAGCGCTCGAGTTTTAAAAAATTTAATCAACAAATTCACGACTGTTATCATCTCCTGGTTTAGGAACAGTTCATTTGATGCTACGTGCAAAATTGCGAAATGAAGCAAACTCGCGTGAAACGTACTGTGAACTGGAAAAGGCTCAATTGTTTCCCACGGTAAAGGTAAAGGAATCTCAAAGGCTGTGTTGACATTCAAATTAGAAATTGCTAGAAATGAATAGGGAAAACGCACCGCCAAGCTCGAAAATATGTAAAAAGAGTAGATAATTGTTATGCCGACTATATTTTAGGGTGTATTTCTTTGCAGCTAGTACTTATACTGTGGTACCTTGGTTCATGAAGGTAATCAGTTGCAGGATTACCGTGATTGACCAAAACCGTCGTTATCCAAGGCGCGATTTCCCACAACCATACTACATATCAATTATGCAGATAAAACTCATTTAAATTTTATAAACATGTGGTGAATATACTTTATTATTTATAATTATGACAAAAAGTATCATTAATAACTATTAATAAGAAGTGCTACGATAAAAACCAGCGTTACCAAAATGCTGTCAGATGCAGGTTGGGAATCCTTAAAAGATAGGAGACTAGAAGCTAGATTGCGATTGCTTGATAAATTTAGGGAAAGTACATTTGCGGAAGATATAGTAGATATTATGAGACCCCCCTGCTACCTTGGACGATCCGATAATGAGTGCAAAATAAGAGAAATAGATGCTAGGACGAGTCGTTTTAAGAATTCATTCTTTCCGCGAACTAACATGATAATAATAGGCTAAAAAATAGTCCGAACGCCCGGTGTTTTCACCCCCTGCCACACGCCGTAAGGCGGCTTGCAGGGTATTTATGTAGATGTAGATGTAATAAAATTAGGTGATAAAAGTGCATCAAAATTACCCCATGAATAACACTTTACATTCCATTTTGTCTGTTCTGGTTTTTCGAAACTTCCTCGCACCTTGTCGTTGTTACCAATGCCAGCTGGACTAATGCAGAATTTGAACGCCGCGTACATTTCACTAATCGTTGCTTTTGGGCGTTGCGCAAGCGCATTGACCGGCCCTGGCCACAAGGCAATGACTCCGTAAGGGAGAGAAACACCGTTTGTTTAGCATTTGGAGTCGCCCCTCCCCCAGCCCTTCCTCATCTCTCTCAATGGGATCTTTGTGCTATTGCTTTCGCGAGACATTCACGTGACTGCCAAGCTAACTACTGACTCCTTTGAAAACACTGCCCGTGGGTTTTTTCGACGACTCTTGATATCTCGATTGCGACACCGTTTACAATTTCGCAGCGTGTGCATCTCTGTCCTAAGAAGTGGGCCGACCCGACCTACTCCACTGCACTCCCTACAGCGATGCTGCATTAGGAATGGAAGAAAGAAACGGGCCATTTTCTAGTACGTTCCCGAGTCGTACGCTGGATCGAGGAATGCGCAGCGATCGTCAGGATGTGCCCGTAATAATTCAGGAGGGACTTCCGTATCTTATAGTTTCTTTCGACGGCGGCAGAGTTCTCTGACAGCCGACCTATTTATGGGAGATCGCGACTTCTTTATGGGAGTTTTTATTTGGTGCCGGAAAGACTCTTGTCAGATTAAGTCTCGAGTTTTATCGGAAGGATTGCTGATCTCTCACGGGTAAGGATTATGGATCATCATCGTGCATCAGACATTTGTAAATCCACTTAAGAAAGCGTTTTGAACCACTTATTTTTCTTAGTTTTAATGAAGTATGTGCTTCCTTATTAAATTCAATGTATGTACCTACCTCGAATATCGTCATTCCAGCTACAAGTGGCTTCCTGTAAAGATAATGCTGCAGTTTTTAAGTACTGCGTTTTCAGGAACTTCGTTAACACTTTCTGTAAAAGAAACCCTCGATTGGTGGTTTCATTGATATTTTTTACATTTCAAAGGTAACACGGACATGAAGGCTGATATGATCGGGACTCGAACCCGGACCTTTAACTTTCCCTGCGGATGCATTATTCAATTAACCTATTTTGAACTAGCTGTCTCTAAGCGGTAGTCCACCAATGCGTCCATAAGAACCTTATGGGGACGCGCAAAGAAATTTGGGCATTATTTGCAATCCTTAAATTTATTACTGAATCATCTACATGTAACTGACACAATGGAAGACAACAATCACAGTACAACTATTATAACATGTTTATTTTGTGTTATTAGAGAAAAATGAGTTCGGTAGTTCGGGGGATTCAAAATTTTTGGTTTAGGGATCCGTGCGGAATGAAGGTTGAAGATCGCTGATCCAGCCGGAATAAATTAAGCTATCTAGCCAGTTCTGGCTAGATAGCTTAATTGGTCAAAGCATCCGCGAGGAAAGTGGAAGAATTGTTCGAATATCGGTTCTATCGCGCTTTTTACACTTCCAGCATTCCTGGAAAGTTTGCCTACGTGCTCACCTTTACGTGCAAAGTTACCTTTCACCTTTTGCCTTTTATTACATTTCAAACTTTACATTTCTGAACGACGTGATCGGTATTATGCGACCCCCCTGCTACTTGTGCAGATCCGATAAATATTTATTTGTTTATCAATAACACATCAACACAGCACTAGGCTAGTTAAGGTTGACGATCAACAATAATGATAATAAAATTGATCAACAAATGTAAACAGTAGCAAACAAATTGATCAACAAATTTAAATAGCGTAAAATAAGGGGAATAGATGCGAGGACAAGTCGTTTTAGGGACTCATTCTTTCCGCGAACGATACTCGACTAAATTAAGCCAAAGATGTTACTGAAACGCTTGATGTTTACACCACCTGCCACACACCGAAAGGCGGCTTGCAGGATATGTATATAGATGTAGAAAATTAATTCAAATGTCATTAACTCAAAATATATTGAACCATTGCTGAAAATTGCTATTTTCGTTGCTTGACTGCTCTTTTAGGGGCAAAGGAAGTGAAACGGAGTGTATGGAAACGGAAATTCTCAAGTGCAACTAAGATTTTCTCTTTAATAACGCAATTTTTAGCTAATGATAATATTCGCATAAAACGAGTAACAGTTAGTAATTATTGAGTATGGAAGATGTTTTTTTTCCTTAAGTATGTAATTCCATGCCGTAAAAAATCTGTAAGCTCTTGCATTTGAGATTCACGAGGAATATGTGCATGTGTTTGGAAGATGTGAAGACTAAACCGTTGCGTGACGTTGAGCGATATTTTCCAAACTTGTTGCCAAGCTTCCTCTATCACGCCATTGCTCCCAAGGAAAAGACTTCCGTAATAGCCTACAGTACTGTGGTCAATTTATCGATTTTGTCCAAGTTGTTACGCAGAAACCTCTATACTTGATATATTTCCATGGACACCTTTAGTAAGAAATTTAGATTATTACTCACTCTTAGCGTGAAAAATTTAATTTTTGAATGAAAAAATTGAAGATAATTGATTTAGATTTGTTACAACCTTCAGAAACCTCTTAATTTCACTGGGTCACCAAAGAAGCCGGTGAAATACGCCTAACGAAAAACAATTTTAAAAGAGATGACGGATACACGCTTAGCAAAGCGTGGGATATCGTCATAAGGCAGGAGCAGATTGGGGGATTGACTGCGGGACCCGTGTATGGGTCCAGAATTTTTCACGGCACCTCAGCCCTTAGGAAGATGACTGAGTGTGCCATACAAAGGTTGGCGACAGCAATATCACCTGAACTTACCTGGGAGGAAACCAGAGAATCTTTCTTACTACTTAGTTTTCTCCTTACAGATTTCTACCCCTTCATAACCTGCCCCACATGTACGATTACTTTCATATGTCGGAAATACAAATAACGTTTCAATGATGAAAAGATATATATGAAATAGGAAATCTCATAGCGTCTAAGGTGGAGTTAAACTGTGCATATTCTGCCAATGTTTTAAAAAGGTTTCATTGTAATCCATCGCAGTTGTTCGCAGGATTATTTATTAATTAATTAAAATTGTATTAAGATTCTAATAGGCAAAACTAGAATAAGTAGAATATAAACGTCTTTATTGTAGGCGAGATTGGGACTAGAATCTTACATGTAACCCCCTCTAAAAATACGTACGCACATTAAGGTCTAGTAATTAGCTTAATATTTATATAAAATCTTTTGAAAGGCTTATTTTGAATCTTATTTTGAAAATCCGTGCCGGAAGTAACTTCTGCGTTAAGGACGAGTATTAACACCATATTTATATTTCTGGGAAATTGGAATTATACATAAAATACCCTAAATTTGTAAATCAAGAGAACTCGCCGGTCTGTAATGATTTTGTGTTTTAACTTCACTCGGTGATCTCGAAGCTATCGTGTAAGGTGCGAACTGAACGCTGTATTTGCATAGCAGAAGATCCATATTTATATGAGAAACTATTACGCTTCTTTCTTCATTGAGATTAATTCATCCGGGCTTTAGGACGCGTTGGATTATGAAATATTGCTGTTTCCGAAGCAAGCTTTAACCTATAAAACTTCTTCATATATTGCTATCACTTAAATCAAAAATGGCAGAAAGTAGTGATGGGTATCGGTATATTAAGTAAGAACGCTGCGTGATCTTGGCCAATCTCAAGCATACATAGCGTGCTAGACTTGAATATATAATTTGCCGAAGCGCAAGGAATGATGAAGTGGCTTGACCGGTCCATTTATTTAAACGAAGATTAAGGAGGTTAATCTACGAGCGAGGAGGAATGCATTCGGTAATACCTCGATTATCTCATCTCCCTTTCCGGAATACGCTAATGACGTCATTTTGCATCATTACGCGGAATTATCCGCGGATTCACACTCTCTTTTCGCTCACACTGAAGGCTGCCTTTCCTTGAAAATAAATCCAAGAAACTCAGTGTCACTAATATCCGCGGTGTATGACATCAGGAATAAATTTTATGAGGGTTTAATTGATCTAAAATACTTCGTAATATCTACGTAATTGAGTGCGTTGTGTAAACATTGCTACCATAATTTTGCGTTTCCATATGACTCATATTCTAGTTATTAGTTTTCCTTAAAATTAAACCACTTGTCAGTTGGTTACATAATTAGAACACGTCCCAATGACCTAATCATATTCACATCCTGTCGTATGCTATGTGCTATACAAGTGATATCCACATTGCTACAAATCAGTTGCAGTTCTAATTCTCACATCTAATAGGAGCTGGGGATATGTGCGGGAAAATACTGAAAGGGAGACTGCTAAGTCAGTCTATAGAAGGTAAGATGTGAACGGAAATCATCAAACACTCAAATTTACATTCCATAGAAATTTCAGTAGCTTCATTATGGTAAGAATAAATAAACTAGTATTGATTTATAATGCATAGTATTTCTGTAATTTACAAATAATCATGAGTAGACATTACATTATATAGTGACACAAACTCGGAATGTTTTTTGAGGTACTTCCCGATATGATTTCGCCTTGAAACCTTAGGGAGAGATAATAGAGGAGCTTCTAAGCGGTAATACTAACCGGACAACTACCATAATCATCCTGGGTTCGATACTAGGACGGTTCAAATTTTGCCCGTTCAAAATACATGGGGCGGCTTTTTAATATATTTTTATGCGGGATCTCCCGCAGAGCTAAATAGATATAACTCGGCATGTGAAAGGGGTTTGTGACTATGTGACCGTTTTGATAAATTACTTCCCAATTGTTACGTCGTTCAATGTTAGGGCGCATAAACGTTTCGGCCATTAGGAAACCATTTTTAGGCATTTCCTGTTATGATTTGAAACCTGTGTGAAACGAGAGTTGGAAAAATATACGATATAATACCATAAAGCTTGCAGTATCCAAGCAACTTTTACTCGTATTCTATAAAAATATTGCGTAGGCTTACTCAAAAAATATAAAATAATTCCTTAGGAGGCAGGAATCAACAACAACTTGTAATTTACTGCGAGTTCATAAGCTAGTCTTATTGAGGTCCCTATGTAAATGAGACCCTCAGCTAGCGCCTAATTAGAAATCCGCCCGTCCTCAGTGCTCAGTAATGGTGAATTATTCTCTCAGAACACCGTTCTTAACATTTTGAAGAACTCTTTTAGTTCCAAGCAATGACCTTATAGTATCGTAATTATTTTTATTTATATTTGTCTCTTTACTTCACTGACCAAGCTGGATGGTCTTTAATATTGTAAGTAACTTTATAATATAACTAACCCACGTAAGTGCTGAAAAATTATTTATACAACAAAATATAATATTCATATAATAATAATAATAAAACGACTTTATTTCAGGGCGAGATTGAGACTAGTAAGTCTCTTCTTACATCTAACCCTATGTCATAAAAGATGAAAAGAAATAGTTTATGGGGTTAAAATAAAAGAAAATTAACAAAGAGATGTGTTTGCGGGTTAAAAAAACCTAAGTTATTGCACTTAGGAAAAAATAGAACCCTGCAGGAAAACACCCACAGGAAGGGGGGCGTGAAAAACCTGCGAAACCTACAGACAGTAGCATCTAAAATTTAAAGAAGAGGGGGAAATTAGAAAATGAAAAGTGACTGCAACCTTACTGAAAAGAATAAAAAAAGGCATAATAAATGTACATTTATATGAAAGAAAGAGAAAAAAAGGGAAGGGGGAGTAAAAAGATGAGGACAGGAGATCGATTAGAAATACAAGAAAAGGAACATTGCAAAGATAATAAAAGAAATTGAAAAAGCACAATACATAGATATTTACAGTATCACCATTGGTTACGTCAATTTAGCAATAAAAGTAAAAAAATGAAATGAAGCTATAAAAAGGAATACATAATAAAAGCTACAGATTACCAAAAATAACAAAAGCCATGGAAATCACTATACATAGATATTTACAATATTGTCATTGGTTACGTCAATTTAGCTTTAAAATGAAGAAAAATAAAATACAAAATTACATATTAACAAAATATCACACTAATAAAATAACATAAATAATACAATGAATTCAGATTCAGGGTTCAATTTCAGGGTAGTTAGTTAAAAGAGATATAATATATATAATAATAACAACCATTTTTTACTTATAATTATCAATTTACGATAACAGTCATTCAAATATAACAATCATTTATACATTTGGTTCAATGTCACGTAATAATATCACATGATGTCGCCGATGGAGCTGGTGGAGCTTTTCCAGGTGTGTGGAATTTTATCCAGTTAAACCGTTGCCCAGGGTGTACCACGTATTCCACACACCCCAATGGGCATCTGATGATTGCAGAACCTTCATATCGATGTGTAATGTTTCTATTTTAAATTTCTTTTAAATCCTGCTTCAGATCTCTGGTAATTTGTTGTAAATGTATTCTGTAATTTCATTTAATTTTATTATGAACTTTTCATACGAAAAATATATAATGTCACCTGATGTCAAGTAAGAATCATTTTTGGTAGCGTAAAGTGTATAATTCCTTCAACTTTAATGACCACTTATGACTTTCGCTACTATTATCTTCGAGGGTCTGAACAGAATTATGCGTGTCCAGAATAACAGCGCCTTCGCGGTTGCAGCAGAATTTAATTTCCTCGTCGTACGTTCAAATTATTCCTCGGAGATCGCGAAAATGAATGAGTTGCGAGATTCGTTATTTCCCTTATTACTTAACGCTTATTTCATTATAGAATATACTAATCTTCCCTACTCAAATCATACGCATAGGTTTCCTAATAGGCGTAATTTTCCCCTTTCCGAATTGTTTCCTAATAAAGTACCAGGTATTGCATGAATGGTAAGTGAATTGAAATACGGGGAAATAGATTTCCTGTTGGCAGATCCCTCGAGGGATGTCAAGGAAAGTCAAGGTTAGACGCAAGGAAATAGTGGATACGCTCTTACTGAGGTTTTATATTCTCAGACAGAACTCAACGCAAGTAAAAAAATGTGCGAACTTGCGATAACGGTTATGACATAGATTTCAAATATAAACTCAGGAAAACCTACATTATTATTATATATTGCGAATATTGTGCAGAAATACGAAAGCAGTTTCGCATGATCCGGAGTGTCGTTTATATATCATTCACCGGATATAGTTCATATATACTGTTTTCCCCATTAAGAAAGTCTATTTGAACTAACCCAAGAGATGTGGTCAGCTGTCTTATTGCTATATTCTATCTTAATAAAATTGTAATTAATTCCTTCTTAATCGAATTTATTCCAAATTATCTATGTAGACATTGCTTCATACTTCACGTTCCTATTGCTCCTAATAGTTTCCTACGAGTTATTTACGGGCTATGTCTCGTTTTGTTGAAATGGAAAGAAAGGTTTCCAAATGCGTTATTATAGGCCTTAATTATAGCCTACATATTTCGGTGTATCGGTATATTTTATACGTACAGCTTGAATGTAGCGCTTTCATTATACATGATTTGAATGTCCTAATGGGATTGCTGACGGGTTTTAGTCCCTTTAAGGTTCTTTACACACTCACTTATGGCCTCAATTGAGTTTATCAATAAATGTAGCTTCTAAAAAATATCTGTATGAGCCCTGACTTTTATAATGAGTATTACAATTTTCTTATGGACTTAAATTGTAAAATGTTTAATAAATTATTAGCCCTTTTGTAAAATAATTAGCCCGCAGGCTGGTTGAAACCTCGTTTCCTCTACCATTAACGCCCAATAGCTAGGGAGGGGAATGTGGATAAAGGATGAGGAGTGAAGTAGTGTGCTCTTGTTTCCTATCCGAGACAAAACTATAAGTTGGACAAATCTACGTAAATGAAACACAATCAATCTGCGAGTAACGATTTTTGTTGCGTTTCACGAGGAGAAACTTTAATTAATGCCATTATTCGGGATAACTCATTCCTCAGTAGCTTCCATATCATCACAGCCAAGAACAAGGCTATGACAAAAGTGAATGAAATATTTATTTTGCTCTGTCTTGTAGAGAAAGATATTTCCTTTCATGAAGTTATAGTGGTAATATCATATAATTAGTCACAATGTTATGAGCAATAAAAAGTAAGGAAGGTAATTTGTACTATTCCACGAGGTGTTTATTTAGCATAACCGAGTTTCGACGTATTCGTATTGGAAATAGTACAAATCACCTTCCTCAGTTTTTATTGTGAAGATGGACCTTCGCCGGATATCACTAAAAAAGATAACTTTTAATGTTATTTGCCCATCAGAAGTAAGTTCTGAGAGCGCGCCTTATTCTATAGGCATTCTATAAATAATGTTCTGTTTTTAGTTTGAATTATTTATGGATACATTCATTTCATTTTTTTCTTTAAAAATTACTTCCGTCACGTAATTCCCTTTTTTCTCTTTTTTGAGTTTTTTGTAAATTTTCTTTTTCCTCTCCTTTTTCAGATTATAGAAATAATTTTCTCTCGTTTAAAATTTAGCTATTACTATCAGTAAGTTGTCGCAGGTTTTTCACACCCCCTTTCCTGTAGGGGTCTTCCTTCCGTGGAAATGTTTTCCTAAGCTTTTGACTTTGGATTTTTATCCACAGTTAGTTTCTTCCTTCTTTAATCTTTTTTTACTGCTCTGTATTTTAGTTTTGATAAATTGATTGGGTTCGATGTTAGAGGGGACTCTTTAGTCCCATTCTTACCAGCAATGAAGACTTACTTTTCTATTATAACCTAAGAGCTCCTGGGCGGTCGCCACGCTCGGCATCTCCATAAATCCAACCCTGTACATGACGTACATCTCCATAAATCCAACCCTGTACATACTCTTTTTATGTATTTCCTTATGCCCCCACAAACATCCATTTATTGGACAATTACAGTGGTGGGCTTTCGGCAATAACAACGGACGAACACAACCATCCGTTCCATAACCAGAAAAATCTGATCAGTCGGAACTCGAACCCGAGACCTTGGAGATGGAGGCGGAGAATTAACAGTCACTTCATTCACTCATTCACCGAATATTTTGTTTTCGACTTGCGAGGAAAAAAGACGAACATCTGAGGCTAATTACGTAATGCCTCCCCACATGCTTTTCCATTTTGGGAGTCACGAGGACTAACTCATGGCTCTTGTGTACTACTTAGTGAAAATGTACGCATCTGCGCTTATGGGTGGGAGGATTTTGCCCGGAGCGTATCTTCTCCGCTGGCCTTCTTTTCCTGAGTTAATAAGCTGGTATTTAAAGAAGTGTGAAACATGGAAGTCCGCATGTTTTGACGATTAGGCCGAAAACCTAGTCGTCGGTGACTGCCGCGGTTGTCGATGGAATTGGAATGTTTTTATCCCAGGCCAATGGGAGCCAGAAGACTCGATGGCATAAAAAATGAACGATTGTAATTCAGAGCTCACTTAAGTGTTTGCCGATGACGAAACTCTTACTGCCGCTCACTCGATCGCGTAATTTCGTTCACGTTTTAAAAGGTAATTGCGACAGATTCTTCCCTCGGATGTGTGTCATCTTTTATGACTCATTCTCTTTTTGAACTCTCTTTTAATGACTTCGTGTCTAGTTTACACCGTCACCATTCGCATTCATTTTCTTTTCCCTATTATGTTTATCGTTACGGAATGAAGGAATGTCCCGATACTCAAGCTTATCCTGCTCCGCGTGCCATATGGTTAAGAAAGCATCCTCTGGTAAACTCACCCCTAATTAATTGGACTGGAATTGGAATTAGAACACCTCAGCTACTGAAGACGAGAGCATAGCTCTCGAAATGTACATTTAGCATCGTTCGCTCATTCTGCCTCTGTTTTTCGGTGCATCGCGGGTTTTTTCACAAACATTGCTTGTTTCATTGTTTTTTTTTTTGCTTCTACTATCACAGGTTCGTACTTGATTTTATTCCGCTTTCTGCAACCATCGTGCTAGTCCTTGGTTGCTTTTATCTTCATATTAATACACTTTTGCGCTCTCCTGCAACCATCGTGCCAGTCCTTGGTTGCCCCCCCTTTTTTGCATCTAAACTCTTCCTCCTTCATTCATACATTGTAACACATTGACAGTGAATCAGTTGATGCACCAACAAGCAGCTTTCCATACGGTAGGAGTAATAGATACACTTACCCCTAATTCATTCAGTTATAAGAATGGTTATTAATTAAAATCGCACGGAAATCGCCTAGGTTTATTCTTAATACGCCAGTAATGCACTGTAAGGTCTATAAAGTCTTCAGCCCTAAGAGAGGGATTGAGACTCACTTGGCTAGATGAGGAGTGAGGTAATTTACCCTTGTTATTTTCTCCCAGCCAGGATGTAATAAGTGGAACAAGTCCACGTAAGTGCTTAGTTATCCAATGAATAATACTTAAAATAGAATTCAATGGAGGAGTGAGTAAGATGAATACCATTACACCATAGTACATACGAGTAGCTGTAATTTTACCACTTCCATGGCCAAGACTGATTGTGAGACAAAGGTAAAAACAAATTCTTCTTCTGTACCGGGAGGCGAATGAGAAACACTCCGTTCATTATGCAAGCATAAAGTTTTTGCAAATATGAGCGGTTTTTTGATAAAAATATGTGAGTCTAAGCGATATATTTGGAATATTGTCCGGGTATATGGCGATACATTAACGATATCGCCATAAATAAAAGGAAAACGGAACACAGCTTTGATGAAATAGAGGTTGAAAAACACTCCGCAAGCCGTATTTCGGCAGATGGAACTCGCGTTTGGAGGCAAACGGGAAGTTCCGGATTACCGATTTCTAGTAATTACCCCTGCTCATTTCGGAAACAATCTCCCTATTCTTAAGGGTTCCCCTATGGGATTTGAAATAACTTACTTGCGGAGTGTTCTTATACCTCTAATTGTACTGTCTTAATCGAAATTTTACTACTTACTGCTTCGTTATATGAAGCATTCGTGATGGTTTGCATTCTCTTTTGAAGCCTTTAAAACATTTTATTATTTTCTGAAAATGCTCGACCTATCAAAGGGACCATATTGTCCATAAGGCTCCTTTGATTTGATAGTAACTGAAATTACAAAGAAATAGTTAAGGGATATATAATGGCGATCCTTTTTAATGGCAATCACAGAAGCGGGCCTTAAATCTTCAATGTGATGTTTAAGACCTTTACACCATAACAAGATTTGCCTTAAAAAAACGAAAGATGAAAACTGATATTTTCTCATTCGCCGAGATTGAAAGCAGATTTCATCTTGTATTTCTATCATAAGTGTGTAATTTTAGGATTGAAGGATATTGTTTGGGTATTTCGAAAACAAATCGAAGAGTCTGACTTAAGCATAAGTCATTGTGTGACAGAGTGTGTACCGTAAGGGTAGAATAATATGAAAAAAATATGTTTGTAGATTTGATTAAAAAAGTTGGGCGTTTGCGTATGTATTCTGAGCCGAACTTTGAGCAAAAGTGAAGGAATTTACAGTCAAGAGGTTTATATAACCATTTGAACAATATCTTACTTTCAAATGGGGATCTGTTATAGAGAATTTTCCGTTGATGAAATTCTGTCAGTTTCACTTTTGTCCATATCATAACTGGTTTTCTCTTCGTAGAACAAAAGAAGGGCTTGTTTTTGGTAATAAAGACGGTTAAATAAAATTCGCGCAATTATAAATTACAAAATTATAGACAGCTGTTTTAAACAATATTGAATAATCTATAATAGCCTTGCTTTTTTGATAGCGCATATCTTCCCAATGCCCTCACCTCCATTGAATTTTCTTTTTTGCACTCCTCAAGATACCGTAGGCTTGCACTGTATGGAAATATATGCAACAGAATATACTTATTCAGGGAAAAAATGTTCTCTCCGTTGATTATAGCCATCTCTCGCTCTTTCCTCAGCCGACCTAGAAATTGCGAAGAGAATGATTTGAAAACTATGCTTAGTGATAAGGCTATGCAGATTTCGTCTTCCATGACCTCGAATCGAAAACGCAATCTGATGAAAGAAATTGGAATTTATTTGGAATTTCCTTTCCTGCAGCGCTTCGAAGAACCTAACCGAAAACAGAAACCGAAAAAATCGTTATTTATGCCCGAGTGAAAACAGAACCGGAAATCCGAACCGAAACCGAAAACCTTTATTTTTTCCCTTCAAATTCCCGGTTCCCAAAATTGCATGTTTTACTTAAGTAGGTATAATCGTAGGAGTTTATTAAACAGGTGCAACGACTTGTAACTATTTCTATAATTTTATTTTAAATTTAGAGTAAAGTCATGGAAATGAAAAAGCTAGAAATAATAAAACAAACTTACAGAAAGATACATATATATATATATATAGCAATGGTCAGAGTAGAAAAAAAAAACAATTCGTACCGGTTCGACGTGGGAAGAGGTAGCGAAACCGGAACTGAACCGAAAACAGGTTTCCTCTCTTAACTGGGGTGATTATTTATTTTTCACGGAAGTTGATGAGAATGATATGGAATCGAACCCGGGACAGTAGCTGTACAAAGTGTATTTCTTCGAAATTACCACAATTAATGTGTTTAAAAGCTGTGTGAATTCCAATAAAACCGAGCTGATTCTGAGAAATTGGGCCCATCTTTTTGAAGGGAAGGATATTAAAAATCGGGGTAAATTTATTAGTTAGATAATATTTCACTGTCAGCAATTTATCAAGTTAATTTCTATGTAAAGTATGTTCATTTGTTTATCGTAGAACAATTTCCTCTTCCCAGCTTGGCAAATTGTTTCTGCATGCTCAAGTATAAGCAGCGGTTTCTCGCTAAGAACTTGCAAGTACCAATCGATGAAAAACCTCGCATTTTCTCCTTGTTTTAATGGTCTTTATTTATGTTCCTCGGAATCCGGCACTGCAATCGTTGGCATGCTTGATGCTGCGCGAGTAACCTACTCTGCGATGTGGAAACGAGAAGGCTCGCGGAAACCTTGAGGTACACATTCCCCTTCATTGTTTTCTGAGAAAGTATTGCGTCGCAGTAAGTTCTGCTTTTTTTGCTCAGATACCGTCATTTCTTATTCGCGCCTCAAGTAGTGGGAATGCAACGAAGATATGGGTAATTTTAACCGATACGCGCTGGGTCCGCATTGTAGTGGGTGTAGTGCCAGATGTGTGGCTGGCCTTTGACAACAATGCCACTCTCTTAATTAATGAATCCCTTACAAATGACCATTAATGAATCTCAGCGTCAATTATTTTTAAGCTACAATGTAACTACAAGTATGAATAATGGAAACCGATTAACGCGATGACGGATAACATAAAATACCGGTTAACACGAAATTAAGTATTCGACCCGTTTCGTACTCTTTATATTTTATTCGTTTAAAGCTAAACGGTTAACACAGAATAAGGGTTAATATGAAGGATTTTATGGCTCGTAGGGAAAACACCCACAAAATTCCTCGGATAACAAGAAATGGCGTTTATGGTGGGACTTCAATCAACGTAAATTATCGTTCTCTATTTATTTATCCTTCTCATTAAATGGTTTTCGTGGCAGCATTTAAATGGTTTTCGTAAAATTTACAATTAAATTACAAACAATTGAGTTTACGTGATTATTTTCTTGAACTCGCAGGTTAAAAGTTCAGTGATCCAAACAAAATGTAAACTTATATTGCCATTCAATATAGATACTCCTCTCTATGGAAATCTAAGCGGTGGATTTCGTTATCATTAAATTCTGTTTGGGCGGAATGCAGTTAACGCGGAATGAATAGGTAGATCCCCTAATGCATTTATAATTTATTTGTCTTATCTCACATTCGATATCATTGGTAAATATATTCGCTGACCATAACTAGTTATATAATACTTTCTCATCTTGTAGCTGTTATTATACTCCTGCTTTGTCATATCTTCGTATATTTCACTATAAGACCTTGCATCAGTTTTTTATGTTAAAGTATTGGCGCCCCATGATTGCTGCGCACTGAGGCGGTTCCCTCCTCTACTTTCTGATCCGGCCCCAGTTGGCGTCCTAAAGCGAATCTTAGCAGCGAAGTACGTAATTAATGTGTCGCGAAATAGAGGTTGCCCATTAAATAATTCATTTCCTTCCCCACATCTTGCTGACGCAGAAGACATATTTATGCCTGGCGAGAAAACAAGGCTTTCATCGGTGATGCAGTTCTACTGGAGAAAGATCCGGGGATAGTGTTCGTACTAAATGCGAATTTCATCCTTAAATGAAGGATTTATAGGAATGGATGAAAATTTTTCTGTATTGTGTGTGTTACCTTGTGCCTTAAGTTTAATTACCTGATCGAAAACTATTGCTCTCCCATCATCTCAAGTATTTCCACGTTTATTTAATTCATTAACTTTTTCCACTCTACGTCACGTCCGTATCTATAAGGTCTCCAATCTTTTAATGCCCTCATTTTTAAATTCCACGTTTCACACCCATACGATAAAATACTCCTGAATAAGAATTTTACTGAATAAGTCTTTTCCTGATGTCTTCCTCAGTGACCTCTGGCTTCGGATCCCTTTGCTTTATTGAGACTTACTGCTATTATTCTTCTTCTAGTCGTTCTTCCGTACCCCCTACTCCAAGAGATAATTATTCCCCAGGTAAAGAGGTATATGCAACCTTACCTTTCAAAAATGATGGCCGTGATAGTGAATTGTGAACCCCCTCCTTTCTTTATACAGCTCCTGTTTTCAAACATTTTACGCTCCTTTCGACTTCTTCGTTCCAACACGTAAACTCGCGGTTTTTCATCGATTCCCACTGGTAGATCGATTTCCTTCAAGTCGGGAAAGAAGGAAATGCGTATGTTTGAAAAAATAGGAAATACCAACGTTGCTGCTATTGAATTCGGGTGGGAAGAAGCGATTTCTAAATGTTGAGGCTAAAGTTAAAATAAATTTGTACGACTAAATTCTGATCTGTTGTGAGAAGTCAATCGATGTTGTGAGAAGTCAATCAATCTGTTGCTGTTTTACTGAACAGCAGATTGAATAGACTTTATACATATGTTCATCTTTTTCTCAGTAGTAGATTTTCCAAGATTGTTCTGGGGTATAACCGGAAATGTATTCCCTTTTGGGAAAAATTGTAAATTAATTCGTCCAGGAAGTAATCTATTACCTATTTTTGAGATATATTTTAATTGCTTTAGTGATTTTTTCGGTGAAATATCTAAGAAATTCGACGATTGGTATCTTTTAAAAATAAGATATTGGTTGTTTCTTTGCACGAAAGACAAATCTTTGTTCTAACTTTGCGATCCCTAAAGTCTAATTGGAAGATAGTGTACGCTTAGGAAATTTTTAAACGAGATCTGGAAATGGTACACACTTTCATAATGCGGAAAGTCACGCATACAATTACGTACACATTTTATTGTAATATAATGACGAGAATTACATTCGCAAATTCCTTGTATTCTATTATTTGGTCCCTTCTTTTCCTCTCTTTAATATCCAAACTCCCGAAGAGTTTGCTTCGATGATGGCTGTAATTGTTTTGACAAGGGCAGCGTTATTTATTATTTCAACGTGATTGGTTTTTCTGTGCCGAATTTTATTTTTCTTTCGTCAAGTGTAAAGGTTCAAAATCACTCTCAATCGAACTGCAAATGTGAGGATTGCGGGTAACGTTAAGTTACTGGAAAACATGGCCAGTAAGACTGAGGTCTTATAAAAGCCAACTGCCTCAGGGCGAAGTATGTGATGGGTCTTCCATGAATGAATATCACAGATACATGAGTGTCACCTATAATGCCAATAGGAAACATGACTCATGAAGAAAAATGAGCAGACTTGTACTTTTACCAGAGAGTTTATTCTACGACCATAGTTTCGACCCCTTACGGTCATCATCTAGAACGAGAGCATGAGGTAAAAGTAAGTCTGTTTTTCATCTTTCTTCATGATGGGTAATATCACCCATCACATACACCAAAAACCATCAAAGAAACTTGATATTCATGATGGGTAGCTATCTCAAAGCCGGGGTCGATTTAACAGATTCTAAAACATATAACTGTTCACTTGGTTAGAGAGTTCTAATAGGAATTCATCGATATAACTGTTAAGCAAGCAATAACCTTAGTACTTAATTATTGGGAAACAATTGCCTCCTTCAACAAATATATAGTTATACGTCGTCAACACTGATATTGAAGAAAGGTGTGTCAAAACAAAGAGGACAACAGTTGACAATCTTTTACCATAAGCATAAAGTTAATTTAATTTAGCAACGAACGAATATAAGTGAATTTTCGTTTTTAAATTGCTCTGTTAAGGAATAGAATAATTTGCTTGCAGTTGTCTTTGAGCTCTTACCTAAAAATCGCAAACAGTTCATTAACCGAATGCGTAGAACTTGTATGGACGAGTGAGCTAGTGGTTGAGGAAGTTCAGGTGGAATAGGGGATCGCCTGGAAGGGTGGGGATTGTCCCGGGTTCGCTATGATAACCGTAAAGGCCTTCCAAGAACCCTGAAAAAACTTGTACGATAATAAGGAATGTAATTTAAAGGAAAATTTTGTTATGCATAAACTTATGTCGGCATTTTAAATAGTGGAAATGTACTGAAAATATGTGGAATGAATTGGTTTATTTTTGGGTTGAGTGACGGATGCGTTGTGATGTTGTATTTTTGTAGCAGGGAGATGTATTTGTAGTGAAGGTGTATTTTTGTAACCAGAAAATATATGTACTTATTATATTGGTGTGTTGTGTGGCTTGATGATGGATGTTCTGTTGTGGGGAAATGTTGTGTTATTGAAATTAGCATTGTATTTTGTACTGTATAATTAGGATATGACGAGTGTAGTATTGTAATTATTGCAGAATAGTAATAAGTACCAACGGACTGTTAGTCCATCTGTAACATATGAAGTAATAGTAATAATTAAAAAATACATCAACTAATGGTGGCAGCCTAACTTAGGCCGATACTTCCCAAATGGCCTGTTTATTCCCCCTTTCTGCCGAACCCAACGCTAATCCGCATTTGCGTTCTTGAGGATCTGTCGAAGCGCCAGTATTCGGCATTCGCTGAATTTCTCCGCTTTTAAAAAGCCGTTCCCGGTATTCTCCGTTTCTCACGGCCGTTGAAATCTCTCGTTCCTCAGCCTCCCGCTAAACTCGCTAACTGGAAAAATGAAGTTGGCAGTGGAAGGGGGAGGTGCGGCGGACGGCGTTTCCCTAAACGGCGCCAATGCCAGGGGCCACTTAAGCCAGTGTCAGTGACCGCTCTCCAGCCGCTATGGCCAATATTGCGAGAGGAGGAAAACTCTTTCTCCAAGCAGCGACGTCAAAGGCTTCGTAATTTTGGTGGTCACCCACCGGCCTTTTCAAATACCATCACTACGCAAGATACGCGTAATTACGCCGTAATTACTAGGAGAAATTGAATAGCGATTTTCACTTCTGGTGACTCATACGCGGTTACACGCATGGAGTCTATCTTCCTTTCGGTGGGTTAATGTAACTTTAAATCCCCACTCAACACAGAGGCGGGTTTGTAATTAGAATTACTGAGGGCCTCATCCGCATGGAGGCTTCTTAAGACAGTGCTTACGAACTCTCATTAACAATTTTTTCTTGTATTTCGCTTCAAGAAAGAATTTTAATATTTGTTCAGTGAGTCAACGTAATACATTTATAGAATATATTACGTTACCACCAACTTATGATGTACTGTCTATGCATCCATCAAATTTCCTTCGTCAGTTTCACGAAATGTCGATGTTTCATCATAGTTTTCGCGGGTTCGAATCAAAAATGTTTTGATGATCAAATTTAAAATCTCTCTTAAATTTTTTTCTCACTGTATGTACGTCTCCCATTTTGTAAGATTATTATTTCCAATCAAAATGTTCTAAAGAAATCTCTGCAATGAAAAAAATATTAGGCGAATTCTTATGGTAGTTTTGACATCGGATAAATGTATACACGACTGTGTTTATGATAGCAGATGTTCTGAGACTGATATAACCGGAAATTCAGCGTGGAGACAGTTATATAAAAGTTATGGAAATAACGGGATATCCTCCTTTTCCCTTAGAAGTCGGCTTTTCTGCATTGAGAGAATTTTGCATCTTTTTTATACAGGATACTTAGTTTCTTCTTTAATCTTGCCGTGTCGATTCCGATCACGGACGTGAGAGGGTTTTCAAGTCCAAGTAAATTCGGAGTGACGAAATTTACCGAGTGCTTATGGAATCTTCAGAGGCTATTTTCTATCTTTTGCATCGTCTTCCGTTTCACACCAGCGTTTTCTTCGTAAGAAATGAACGCATAAGGTAATTTTTATCGTCTACAGGTTGCATTTCTTTTGCAGATTTAAAAAAGTGCTCATCGCAAAGGGGGTAGATAAGTATATTGCCGGCCGCGGTAGAGGAGTGATCAGTGTGCTTACGTTTCAACCCCAAGGTTCGAGTCTCGGATAGTCGGATATTTCTGTTTAGGAAATGGTTGTTTTTGTAAATAATGATAATAAATATCAAAATTTTGTATTTTCCTTTACTGCCTAGCCGTTTACGTGAATTTATTTAAGGAAGTGGGGATTTATCCATTAAGATTTATAAATTAATTTTAACACTTTGGTGGAGCCCGATAAAGTACTTTATTCAATATGTGTATGCAATCTATAGGCAATAATAAATAGTTGAAATTGTTTTCAATAAACAAATACAGCTCACAGAAAAAGTCAAACTGTAATCAATCATAAGAGCAAAGGCTATTTTTCCTGCTATTCACAAATGCTGTCGTTTTTCTTTGAGGATAAAGGTCGAAACTCACGGTGTATAGGTGGCATGGAATCTGCCCTTAATTACGGTGTGAAATTCAGGGGTGCCATTCTTTAGTATCTGTGATACAAAAGGATACAGTTTGACTGCTTTGAGCCCTAAAGAATGAAATTTTTACCTGAATGGGGTACCCAAGGAAAAGAAAGGTTTACAGCTATAAATGCACTGGTAGCCAACTTAAGTGCTTCGCTTCGCACAACCAAGAGTAGATTGCCCTGAGAGTATTTGCAGAAAAGCGATTAAAATTTTATTGCCACTATATCAGCTGTATATTTTTTACGTTAAATGGTTGGAATCAAAGTGGGACTTGATAATGACACCCATTCGCTGGGTTATTTTGTGTGAGCGAACATTTTCACACGCCTTTTCTTGATTGAGAGAAATTTAAGTATAATTTTGAAAATTCAACGTGATTTTTCTCGCAAAAATAGTTAATATTATTCTTAAATCAGCGGTGACTTTAATATTTAAAATATTTCAAATGTTTCGTATACATTATTAGGTGATTTATATTAATTTAAATTGGGTGATCTTAGAAATTTATTATAGTACAATGGAGTAAATAATTAGCCTTGACCAAATTGTAAGGATCATAAGTACATTATTTTATCATTTTAGTTAATTAAAATTTTATCCAACATCATCTAAGTTACATGATTAGTAATTATACCCATTATTTAACTACATCTAGAGTAATATAGTCCGTTAGCCTTTATTAATATAAACAAAATGCCCATAAAAACTTCTTTATCGTTATTTTAGAATTATAAAACATATTACGCCCCATGTACCATATGTTTTTGAACATACCGTTACTAACAATTTTATTGTTTAAATTTTTAACAATATGGCTATGAAGGTAATTTTACAAATGAGTGCTCTACCTTTCGGTAGGTTCATGTGCCTTAATATTCCCAGTACGCCATAACGTTAAACGTTAATACGTTTTACATTAATATAACGCCATTTATTTTGTTTCTTGGCGATTTTCCTCAACGTTTATGTAACAAATTTCGTCGTTGAAGGTAATTGTAAGTCGTAACAAATATAAACACTAATTTCAGCTTCATTCGTACGAAGCGGAGTAACGAAAGCATTAGCAGCATTACTGCGAAAACCACGAGAAATCGCAGTCGTCAGTTGCATTCCGAAGACAGTATTATTTCCTGATCAATCAGGAGATGAACCCAAGCCAATAACTTCCGAGCACGTGTTCATTTACCTCTCAGTCTCCGCAAATTCATCATTTTTAATGTTAGAACTAAATGATCTTCCGGAACGGCATTCCTCTGCTGGAATTCGCGTCAATCGCGAGGCCGAATCTTTCAACGGGTGCATACGCGTCAGCAGACCAACAGTAACCATTAGCACTCCTATAAATAACAAATGGCTCTCGAATGCGCAGATACCTCCGCAAAGGTCACGTGAAGGTGCTGCTAACCTCTTCCCCTCCTCACGAAGGCGCCGATCCCCGTGGAATAAGCGGCACCACGGAGGAACCGTCGGCCCTGGTGCGGGTTCCCGCCCCTACGCCGACCCCGAGGACCGCTCCTTCTATATTCTGACCCCTCCACCTGTCCCGGGGCCGTTAAACCTCCACGGGCGGTGGAGGTGTTCGGAGAGAGTGGTCGAGGGGAAGGTGTCTACGACTTTCACATTCCACCGAGGGAAACGTAGTGCTGCTCTTTCCCCCGGGCTCTTCTGGCAGCGGTGATCCCTCGCGCCATCTTCGACGACACACCCTCCGCTTCCCCTCCGCATTCCTCCAGCTGAGGAGGGGTCCACTGTCCGAAGTGTCACCTTAGGCCCTTCTCGAGTTGGCGACTCAATAGCGCCACTACGCGGAGACTCGCTGGCGTTTGCGGGCCATCTGAAGGCGTCACCGAATGTTGTCTTGCAACGGTAGCGCTCCCAACCCATTGAGAGTCGCGGAGATCAAGAAGAATCGTCACATCAAAGTCGCTACATCATCGTTTTCCTCTGTATCCTCTTCGATGTATCTCTTCTTTTCCTCTTCGGTGTATCTAAACAAGCAAGATGCTATCGATTTATATTACTTCTGCAGACGCCCATTCAGAGGGCAATTACAGAGGGTTTCAAAGCAACGGACGAAACAGACATCCTTTTCCTAACCAGTAAAATCCTATTTAAGCCGGAATCCAAACCCACAGCCCTTGTATAAAAAGATAATAGGATAACTACTCCGCCACTATGGTCGATGAGGTTTTAATTATTCATTTATTTTTTTAAACGGCATATCAACAGCCATCATTGGCCAATCACGATGAGAATAATAATTAAAAGCGATCGTATATACACCCGGGATGCGAACCCAGGACCCCAGGGTTTCCGAGAACGCCAATTAACCACGTACAAATACTACTAACTAAAATTTTCAACTTCAAAGGTGGTGTATAAGAGACAAAGATTTATGTATGTACTTGCTCCGCAGAAGAAAATGTAATATACGTTTAAGACAACAGTTTAACCGCTATACAAACAAGTGCAGTAAAACGAATATATATTTCAAACAGCACAACATTTTCTATGTGATCACTTAGCCTGCTTTTCATCTGAAATAGACAATTAAGAGCGCGATTTTCTATAACAGTGGCCGCAGCGGAAAGTTAATATGCTTCAAATTGGAGTGAAACCGAAAAAAAGCCCATCTAAGTCGATATTTGTTTTCCACACTGTGGAAGTTTTCCCTTTAAAAATTAGAAATTTCACCTCCATCATTCCTTCCGAAGGATACGTAGATGACCAGCTCATTTGTATGCCGGTTAAGCAAGGGAGGTTAGAGACGCCGGGTCTAGATGACTAAAATTTCTCGGAAATGATATTACGTTACCACTTTCATCTATAATCATTTCAGTGATACGACTGATTACTGTGTTATGATAATTTATTTGGAAACTTGGGAAATGGAATGGAAACAGGAAGATGTTCCCAATCACATCCATTTTGATAATTACCATAATTTACAAAAATAAGCAACCGTTCCCTAACTGGAAATATTACGATTAGCCGGGAATCGAACCCGTGACCTTGGGGTCCTACGCTGGCCCACTAACCACTCCGCCACCCGGCCGGCATCATCAACATATAACATCCAGAAACTGTTATATCCAGGCAGAGAATGCCCTATACCCAAAACAAAACTATTGAATTATTTGGCTTTTTACGATATCGGTAGCAAATGTATAATATAGGGCTTTTAGATCTGTGTTGAGTCTCTTGGCCCTGACTGACGACTTATGACGTTGCATTAACACGTTCACTGCGGATCACTCCACCGTTGGAGTGATAAATGCATCGGAAATGGAGTGATCCGCAGTGAACGTGTTAAATCGATGTCAAAATTGTCTTCGGATCTAATCTGCCGTTTATTCAGTTTTCATAAACTCACTTCTTGTTATTGTTGAAGAAAGGATGCAATACGTTGATATTAAAATTGTAAATTTTTATCAATTAGATAAAAGGGATCTTCTCCATTCATACACCACTGAATTGCAGATTTTTATGGGTTCAGGCCGCTGGTGTCCACCACTATAGGTAAGAATCAACGTCATATACGCTCACATACGCGCAATAAGCCCCGCAATTCCATGCGGACGGATCTAAAAGCCGCTCGGTAGCGCGTTGAAGTCACCTATACGAAAGGACCTCAGGGTGAGGTTATCTTCTGGGGGATGAGGAGGAAAACTCATTTCAAGGCGTCTGTTCTCGATGGCGCGCGTGAGAATGTCTGTCCTTTGGTCAATGATTCTCCCTCTGCATTCCCTCTCTGCAGCTGCGCCAATATTCCGCGGGATTCCTCCGCTGATAAGTTGGTAATGCCACTAAGCGGTGGCTGATAAAGGTGGGAGGTTGCGGTCATCGGGCGCGTGTTCGCCGGTGCAAGTTTTCATCATTGGCCGGCGAAGGCGCTTATCTGGAGGTCGCTCTTCGGCCGTTTGCGGTGATGTAGCTCACGGGTGGGTTCCGTGCGAGATTCGTGTCGCCAATCGTTGATGTCTCCGTTGCTTCAAATGCGTTGTTTTGCACTGATCTTTGGTTAGACTGGAAGATATCCTCCTCTATAACGTCACCTTACTTCAGAGAGATTTGGTAGAATTAGAAAAGACACGCTAACATAGCTGCCAATTTAGCGATTTTGTCGCTAAATCTAGCGAGTTTTTCCGTCTTTTAGCGACCTCTCGTACTCTGTATAACACGTTCACAATTACACCCTCCACTACCTACTCTTAACACAATATGCCTAACTTATTTAAATTAAAATAGCGTTACTCTCGTTTGATGAAAGGCATAATAGTCACTCTATAAATTTAATTTTTGTAATTCTTGAAATGATACTCCATTTATAGAAGGGAATTTAAGCTATTTTATCGTGAAGAATGAAAAGTTGCAACTTTTTATTCTTTATAGAGACCTATCACAAAGTCACGGAGAAAGTCGTTATGGAGACCTACCTCAGAGTCACCCAGAAAGAATTAAAGCTATTTTGTTTTTTAACTACTTTTTAAGGATATTTTTTCGGAATTCAACGAGTTTTTAGCTACTTTTCAGGGTGCATCTAAAAACGACATTTAAAAATTAAATTCTAGCCTCTATGCTCGCTAATATACGTATACCTATACTCAGTGGTCACTCATAGGGAAATTTAGACCTAAGCGTCCCGTCTTACCTGCGACCTTCTATGCATAATTCCCCAATAAAGTGACATGCACGGTTATAGAATACATTATGAGATAGATTAATAACCCGAAACCGCACTGGCGCTAATTTCTGTGATATGTAATACGTTCTTCACGCATCTACAATTTTTCATGAATGTCGAGTCGTTTAATTCTGGCTCGTATGAAAGATGGCGTTATATTTGCCCATGTATATTTGCGGAATCCGGGGAACTTTCTTATGACACCTTACATTGATATAAAGGAAAAGGCAAGTTCAATGGTTGTTGGATATGAAGGAATAGGTTATTCATCAAGGAAAGTGTGATTGAGTGGAGATACTAAAATTTGGCATTTGTGATAAAATAAAATGGTATTAATCAAATCAATTAAATTGTTTTGCGCCTGACTTTAATGGTACACAAACCTATTGAGAGGTACCACATTTTTTGTACGCCTATATTATATATATACGACTCAATTATAGGAGAGGGAATTTAACATGTTCGGAATTTTATTGACTATGACCATGAAATTGACGTTTTTGTTTACCTTTTTTACTCCTTCATTTTTGCTGTAATTTCTCTGATAATTACCTAATATGAGCGCAAAAACTACAGAAATCTCTCAGATTTCATATTGATTTTAAGCTTGAATAACAGACTATTCCTGTTTTCCAGAATGATGTCATTTATTGCTATTCGACCTGTATTTCATTGTAAAGTTACATTGCGGATTCACAGATTGATTTATCGATTCACGTTTTGGTTATTTTCGTGTTAATTTAATGAATCCTCGATTCAGTAATTGTGGTAGTAAACTCATGCAGGCTTGAGAGGTACTGAGGACATTTTCTGTGCGAGGCTTGGAAGGTCACTTCAGATGGAAGCTCTCGTAGTGGCTGATTGTACCGTAAAAGTGACGTAAGAGATGTAAGCAGAACTGCTGCAGACATAAGGTATTACGAGGAAAAGAACCTCTTAAAAGGAATCGCTCGCGTCATTCGCCACGTCACTTTCTCCAGCAAAAGGCGTAACTTCTCCACATAAAACTTAAACTGGTATTCTATCTTCGTGTCGGTGATTTCAATGACTTAGAATTCCTCCGGAGAACTGCTACCATAGTAGCGTGTCAACCTCCTTATGTTGCAACTGATAGGAGTGTTCTTGGCTATAGATGGATTTTTCAATATATATTTAATTGGATTCAGTATGTTTTGAAAAATTACATATATATAAATATATGAAAGTTAATATGCTTCA
>KZ309048.1:206211-245208 GCA_000376725.2 Ladona fulva
TATATATATCCAATTAAACTTAATGATGGAAAATAATGGGAACGCTGATAACAAAATAATTGAAAATCATCAAAACTAGATGCCAAATTAAATCGAAATTGATGTATCATTTGTGATAACTCCTATGAAGTTACGTTGGAGATATATCAATAAATATATCAATTATTGTTACAAGTATGGTAACATTAATAACAGGGTGTGGTATAATTAAAAACTTCAACGTTAATCAACAGGGGTGTTATTTAAATATGAGTCGTTAGAGAAAGGTTCAAGAAACTAAGAATGGTGACGTTATATTCTCGTATCTATGTGAAGGACTACTTGATTAGTTTTCACCGCTCTCTTCCCTTCTCAGAATTAGGAGACATTTCTCCTACTTTAAAATAAATGTAATGGAAGACGTGTTTAACGTTTCTCTCATAACTTGTACCGAAATTTATTTGTAGCAGTTACGAAATCGCCACGAAAAGTTTTTAAAATCAATTAAAATGTTTTGCAAGTAAAATAAAAGTTGATGTCTATCAAGAGCATTATTAATATATAACATTTAAGTTAATAACGGAATAATTTTAAAATGCATATATTGAACGCCTTGCCGATCAGGTTAAGTACCCCATGTAATCAATATAATTCGACATGACTTGGTGGAATGTCGTTCAGTAAATCAAAGGCAAGATATGTTTTCCGAAAAATAGTTTCAATCAAAAATTGTTTATTCCAGACAAGAAATATATCTACAATTTTTTGTGGAAAGTACGAAGTCTTGCTTTCGTATATTAAAGTACTCCAAATGAAAAATCGGTCAATCGAGCGTCGGTAAGACGAAGAGAACCTAAGAATACTAAATCGATGGGGAAACATCATTTTATAGGCAGCATCTCATGTCCTTACGTTCATTCAGAAGTTGCCACTGGTCCACGAGGAGGGAGGCAACTTATCGTCCGTAGCCGATTTCCAAAAAGTTGACTCCTTGTTCTAAATTTAGTGCCTGGGGTGCAAAGTACGCAATACGCCAATGAAATGACGAACCTGCTTTCGCTGCCTCTGCGTGAAAAGAATGCGGGAAAAGCTCCTCCCCGAGGACGTCATCCGAAAAACGGTCCATCACACGTGAGCTAACGCATTCCTCGCGCTTTGCAAATAAAGGCAGGTTATTTGCGACGGAATAGCGAGAGGAAAGTATCAAGTGTATTAGAGAGGAAACGGCAGTGGCTGCGATGGAATGACCTTACGTGAGCAATCTAGTGTTTGTTTTGCCTTGAAGTAAACAAGCGAAATATTTCAATTGCCTCAGAGCGAAGGCTAAGTAACTGAAGAATGGCCCGAACGACCGAATAACGAAAGACAATATTTCATTCTCCAATGAAAGAACGGCATTTCCGTCATTTCAGCTTTAATAGCCGTGGATTTGAGGGGGAAATTCTTTCCTTTCTAACTGTGAGGGGTTGCTAGGGAAATTGTCGTTTTATGAAATTCACGGAAGAGGCATTTACTTTGCTGAAGTGCGTCACGACGTAGAGTGAAGATTTGTCGACAAATGAAACAACGAACAGGAATTTTAGGTATATTTTCCATTATAAAAGTAACGGTGTTGAAATGTTTCGATTAGTCATAATCAATCTCAAGTTAAGTCGGGAGGATAATTTTTATTTTAAAGTCAAATGTTATCGCAGCATAATATTTATGTATGGTACAATAAGTTAATATTAATGTATAATATCTATTAAACTCCAGCTTGTTGGTTTATTTATCAATAAATCTTCACTACACGTCAAATTATTCATTATTCATTTCTGTAGTTTATTAAGACTTTTATTTGATTCTATGATTACTAATAAAATAATTATACATTAGTATACTGACACCAATATTGGTACAATTTACAATAACTGTGTAACAAAAATATGACGTTCATTTCATTAAATGTTTACTTCTCGCTATGCTAAGTGTGGTTTACACGTATCCTATCAAAATTTGATGCAATAACGTTTGGAGGTACTTTTTCAACGCCTTTTCTTCTATATAAACCCTAAAAATTATGACCCCATACGATCTATTTGTTGGAATAAAACAAAACTGAATGATATTACACAGTTTCTTATTTTCTAAGTTTTTTTAGCCTTTTAATAAAACTTTCATGATTGAGGAGTTGGTAACCCTGCTAAGAAGTGGTTTTACGAATTTTTGATGTCATAAATCGATTTGTCCTGACTGGAAACCCTGGTATGGATATTTTCAAGGCTAAATCCAAATTCTTTTCCCACCATTACTGGGTCAAAGGTTATATCAGTTATAAAAAGAAACGCAAAAATTCAAAGAAATTTTGGGTGATTTGACCCTACATGACTAATTAAGGAACTTTTCTTTACGCGACTAAATATGGGTTACTGCCAAAACTCAGAAAAATTTGCATTTATTAATTACCATGAGTAAAAGAATTTAAATTAGCCCAAGAAGCGATCAGTATCCCATTGTAATGCATTTTGATGTAACGCATATTTATGTATCGTCTTTGAATCACAAGTGCGTCTTCGTGCTTCCCGGAAACTCGATGATTTCTTTTGTAAAAATAAGTAAAATGAACTAATATTTCGGTATTTTTTCTGTCATAATTGAGATTCAATTATCTTTAGCATTTCGCTGCGTTCGTAAATCTGAGAGATATCGCATCGGAAGGCCAAACTTCTTTCCGGACTCGCCCAGGACGCCAAATTGGCGTAAACGAGGACGAAATTCATTTTTTTTATGATTTGAGATTTGCTAAGGATTACTGAAGGAATTTACAGGAAAATACTTGACCTCATTATGCATGGAATGCAGTATTTTTACAATTTATAGATAGAGATCAACTACAGTAGCTTCAAATGGCAGAGAACGAGTATATTTTAATAATCTATAAATAATACAAGTATAATTACATAATTTTTATTATTATATTATTATTTATAATCATAATTATGTAATTCAGAATTATGCATAAGGAATATAATTATATATAATTACATACATATATTTCATATAGAATTAAAATTCTAATGTATTTCTGCCTTTAGTTGCGCAATGTTCTGTAGCTTTTGCTCTTTGAGAAGTAGAATTATTCGAAAAAAATACGGAAATATCTATGACGAAGGCGTTTTTTGTTCACGACGCTCTTTCCTCTCGAAAGAATGGGACATTGATTTCCGATATTCCAGACATTTTAAATTTAAATCGACCAGTGACCTTCCTGTAGTTAATTCATGCCGTGATTCGTTTGAAATTTGAGTCGGAGATGATTTTCGCCGTGAGTAAATCCGAAATGAAATGAATCGGCAAAATATTGGAATCATTTTCCACTCTTTCGTCTATTATATTAGCCTTTATCCTTGAACATTAGCCGTTAATTCTTATATATTAAACCGCAAACAATCACTTTTATGATAGCAGGAGAGAGAAATCGACGGGAAAATGTGAATTTCATTTTACTTCTCAAGAAGGTTGTCTTAGAAGTTAGGTTGTATAAAACGTTACTTCTAATAAGTTGGCAAAAGATACTGGTGTTATAGTAAATGCTATCTATCTTTGGTAGGAAATTTCCACACTCTTCTGCTGTGTATTCATAGCGTGAAATATCCTCAGAGTAATTTCCATGTGCGTCTTTTAATATTATTCTGGCTATATGGTAAAAATGTTCACAGAAATCTATTAGTTCATTCACAAATTACGATACTTCAATCTGCGCTTGTAACTTGAAAAGGTGTATTCTTCTAGTGTTTTTGACACATATTTCCCATTCCTTCCTATTATCCAGAATATTTGTATATGTATAACATAATATTTCCTTGCTATATACTAGAAATATTTATATGGTTATGTGTATATGTATAGCATTATATATCCTTGATATACACGTATATTAGAAACGTTTGATATTGTGAATGTTTTCGGATCTCCGAAGAGTTATAAAACACACCTCTGAAAGAAGCTTGGCCCGCGTATCTTGGCCCGAGTCACTCGTATGCGGAAGAAAAATGTTTACTTCAAATTGAAGAGAAGATAAAAAGATTCTCTTGGGCTTACTGAGTTGTCGAATAACGGAGAATTGTATTTTTTCATAATTATAATGAATATCAATATAACATTAAAATTCTGAAAATGTAAATTTCAAAATGTTAAAGTTGAAGATACTGGTACTGGTAACCACTCAATTTGGGTCTGTGTTGGTGACATTAATAAAATCATTCTGTAATATTACACCTCAGCTTGTTGACCAAATGACTTGCCGAACTAATTTTTCTGTTAATAATGTAATTCGTGCCGCCAATTGTGTCGGAAAAAATTTATTATTCGTATTATATTGTTTGTTGACGTTCATCATTACAAGTACTCACAATTTCATGATTTTCAAATGCAATATTAACTAATAGATTATTAGTTGGTAGTATTTAAGAAATTTAAGGTAAACATTCCTAAATTAAAAAGTATGCTCCCATCTGGAGTATAAATTTTTGTCATTTTTAGTTCAAAGTATGAAATTAACGCTTATCACGGTATTAAAAAATTTAATGTTTTGGAAGGTGAAATAGCGGCTCTCATTTTTAGTTTGATGGAGTGTTATTGCAAACGATAGATACAATACTTCTTCTGTGCTGGAAATATTGCCATACATCTACATCGACATGACTAGATCGTTCATTAACTGATCCAATAATTCGTGGAATGGGGAGAATTTATGTATATTTTTATTACAAAAGGACACTGCCATAAAGGATGTTTTCCTAGTTCTGCAAGAGGGCACCACAAGTCTAAAAAGAACAATTATCGAACATCAATCATAAAAACCACTAAACACATTGTATACAAAGGATGCACTTTGTGTGTTACACATAGGGGTTGTATTCCATATCATACATAAAGTTATATAATTTTTGCTGGAATAAGTTATTGATTCTCTGACGCTCAACCACTTAATGGAAGATGGGACTCTTTAGTCCAAATTTCGCCCAATAAAGACGTTTATTATTATTATTATTATTATTAATGCTTCAATTTTTGTTTTGTATACAGGGTTCCATATAACAGAACCGTATTCTCGTATAGGTCGAACCAAGGTGGAATATCATTTCATTTTGAAGTTTCGATTTCCGAGGGAATTTTATCGCTGAAGAATCGGAAAGCATCGAAGCATCGGAAATGGTTTCTTACAAGCTTACACCTTTTTATAAATGCTGACAAATCAACAGAGCGATTCCGAACCAGAAGGTATTTCCTGAGTAATCCGTAGCGATGAATTCGACATAGTTTGAAGATGATGAAGATGCTTCTTTTGAAAGCCTCCTTCCTGTTTCAACGGAAGAAGCGATCAATTTCCTTCAGTGCGACCTTACACGTCCGGTTTTTCGCTTTCACATTTCTCCTTTAGGATTCATCCTAAAGGCGTATGCAACACGCTCGACTTCTTCTAGGAAATTTCCTTATTCTGTTTTCCTGTGGGAAGAGTGAGTGGCGTTTTAGATTTAACTCGCAAGGTCGAGGAGGATTAAGACGCCATTCTTCTGACATAGTTCTCTATTTTGATTAAAGGTGACTACCAACGGTGTAGAATGTGCACATTACATAGAATCACGAATGATGAAATTGTTATCAATAGAAAGGTTCTGATTAAAGTTGGAAATAAAGACAATGGGAATATTTTTGTTGTAAATATTGTAAATATGTTATATGATGTCAATGTTGCAAAAATGTAAAAAAAAATGTTTTGTAAATGTAAAAATTAAAAAAAAAAATGTTTAGCGCATAACTGACGAGATACCAACCTGCAAACAGTTCCTTCCTAGTGTTACTGTTGCAAGTGTTATGTACCAGTAAACAATTCTATTCTATAAATATATGTTTCACGTAAAGATGGCCGATCTATTGGCGGAAACCAATCGCGAAATAAAATATGGCGAAATTAAGAAGTATATCGATTTCAAATTTTGGCATGGCGTTCCACGAAAGACGCTATTGATTAAGCCGAAATATATCGATTTGGTTAATAGGTTCTAATTAGCTCCGAAATAGGTTCACCTTTATCGAAGAACGTTTGACTGCTGATCTACGAGCATAATCTGTCCTATTTTTACCGGGTAGTTCACTCTTATTGGTCCCTTGACTAATAAGAGTGTGTAATTTGTTGCTCACTCCTTGTACATATACTTGGAAGTGTACCTCAAATGAAAGAAACTGTCTTTCTTTCATTGTAATGTCCTTCCACGAGGCAACGCCTTCCTATATTGAGTTTATTGTACCTCAAATCTTTGTATAAATAATTTATTTAACGAATTACACAATTCCCAAGGAAGAATGGACTTGAAAAACGGATAGAGCAACCGACCGGCAATTGGGAGACCCGGGTTCGATTCCCGGTTCCGTCAGACTTTTTTCCAGTCCATTCTTCCTTGGGAATTTTCCTGGGTGCGCACCATCTTGCGCAAAATCACCCTTACCCGTATTCCTGAGTTACACAATATTTATCGACGCTATATTTATCGCAGTGATATCGAGGATTTCTCGTCACACACTATTTTTCATATTCGTTTCACTGTCAATAATCTAACAATACCTCTCGCTTCGCTATAAACAAGATAAACAGTGATGCGTTGCTATAAACAAAATAGAGGCTGATGCGTCGCCATGCGTAGCTGTAAACAAAATTAACGGTAAAGCGCCGCTACAAGTGATGTATGATCAACTACTTATGACCCCTCAAATTAGACAACCATTCTTTCGCATTTATATAGTATTTCGTACTTTCGCCCAATCTTTGCGGTGAATTATAACGCCATTAAGTTGATAGATGTTAACGAAGGTCTCACTTGACCGTCGAAACTATAAATAGAAACAGATGAACAAGCTGTTTACATACTAGTAAAATATCGTTTTGGTCGGAACGAGAATAGCTTCAATTTGTGGCGGTATCAGGTTGTTGATTCACGGATCAAATTTTCTCACAATCAGTAAGAAATGAAAAAGAAAATTGATGCGCCAATTATTGTATATTTTCATGACTCAAAACGTGCGGCCGGACGCACACTGGTTCAGTTTTGAAAAATTGAAGGTTTCTCAGAATAATTTTTACTATATCACGTCCTTCCCATGTCTATTGCTTCCTAAAGTAATTTATTAATCGTCGTGTTAATTTGAAATGGGGGTAAATAAAGTGTATAAATGTATCGTTAAGGTTAACTTATTTCCGTTCACCAATGAATGTTTTTAGTCGACGCGCAGAGGAAATTCGATTTGTTTCTCAATTAATTGATCATGAAGATTGCAGGAAGATGACTTTCTAATGAGGAATGCAACTTCCAGTTTTCGAATCAATCAACTGACTATTCCGATGAAAGTTAATACGGCTATTATTTTTCATTTTTTAAATACATTCTTTTATAATTGCGTATGAAAATTATCTTCTTGCAATGAAGTGTTTATCAATACCTGAATAGTAGCTTGCTTATTTCTAATGAAACCTGTCTAGGCAACATGTTCTGGAGTGAGAATCCTTTACTAAGACAATAATTTTGTTTATTTGTTGATTCTTTGTTATATAACCAAGGCATTTACAAATATATCGAAAAAATTGTAATGCCACACTCATTAAATACGAAAGTTTAACACAACTTACTTAGGGGAGGACGTTTGGGTGTAAAGAAAATAGTCATTGCAAAGTGCATGAGCAATTCGACAAAATGAAGATAATTTTATAATTTATATTGTGTTATCCTTGAATTTGAGTTTCTGGTTACTCTATTGCAACCCTCTGAAGTTCAGATGGGGAAGTAGTTTCGCAAGGAGACAACAGTAATGGATGTTTCACATTTTGGGTCTGAAAGCAAGCTCCTGAATTACGTATAAATTTTGCATTAAAAAAACAATGAGCTTTTTGAAAGGAAACTGAATATAGATTCTTATTTTAGTTCTGAAAGGTTGATATAGAATATAAATTACGAGGGTTTTCATAAAATAAAGCAAAATTTTGTAAAATTTTCTGTTTATAAACAACTCATCCCCTTGACGATCAAGCCGATTGTTGGATTCGAGCTCATGCATTATCCCATAGAATACGAGGGTATTATAGGTATACGTATGTAGAATTAATGGTTGGAACTAATGATAGAATTTATGAAAAAGAGACTATTTTCTAACGTCCCAGAATATGCAGAGTACGATATACAAATTTCAGGGACAAACATTCGACCATATGGTAGTCTTTTCAACTCGATTTTCCCTAGGAAATTCATATTTTGCTTTGTCACGGTCAAGATGACGAAGAAATATTAGTGAGAATAGGGAAGATTTTTTGGAACGAACGGATTTTTATCGCAAACGAGGTTTTAAAGCTGGAAATTCGTTTAATTCTTACGAACTGCATAATGTTCAACAAAATACAAGAAGAGATTTTAACTTCTCTCATAATCAATTTCCTTCTTCTAAACTCATTTAGCTCACGATATCCCTGAGATTTAAATCATGTTAAAACAAATACAAAATTCGAAATGAATGAAATTTGGCCCTGGTTAAAGCATTTACTACAGAAATAAATTTCATTCTACACCCCAACTCAGAGTATTTTAACATTTTAATTGATTTAGTAATTTGTTCTCTATATTTTCTGTGTTAATTTGTCTTTTTCTTTTTTGCAGGTAAGGATACAACAAATGATTTTCATTACACTTCTCTTAGAGCTATGATGCAGACACGGTGAGTCAAATTTTGACTTAATACATCCATCCAACTTCGTTCATAATTTCTACGTACGATCATAGAAAGAGTAATTATATCTGATTTGAGAATTTCAAAGTAATTTTTAGTTAATTTTTGTCGGTTAGCATGTTCTGCGTAATATTTTTCATAATACAATTAACGATTTCCGTACGATAATTAAACTTCTCTAAGAGGTTTTCAGAATTGGTAATTTTAAAGTTTCGTTTGTGCGTCTATAGCAATTTGAAAACTTAATATGCAGTCGCAAACATCTTACACATAAGTATTATTTTGTTTACATAATTGCTCTTTTAACGAATTCCGCTATGAATTTGTTTCTTGATAAAAGAAGTCTCTAATTTGCGTGGTCATTGGTTGAAATACATTTACATTAATACCCCACAAGTATAGTAGTACTCATGTTTGGCCGAAGTTCAAGAATACCTTTCTGAAATGTGCTAAAATGTCGTCAGAGTTCGTCATTTGCATAAGCCGTCACCTTGGTGACCAACGGTATTGTTGCACGCCATATTCAGTAAACGACACTTGTACAAGTTTCAACAGAACAATAACAACCAAGGGCTCCCAGACTGCCAAGCGGGCATTGCTTTCGCCTTTGGTGAAAGCTACGGGTTAGATTCCCGGTGGGGAGCTATGTGCGAAATGACCTAAGCCATTGAAGTAATATTATTACTATTAATAAAAACCTCAACGACGACCGGTTTCGGCATAGATCATGCCATCTTCAGGCGAAGAGGAGGATATAACACAGATGTATATAGAAAAACACCTTTCCTTCATCTGAAGATGACATGATTTCTGCCGAAACCGGTCATCGTTGAAGTTTTTATCGTTTTGTAGAAATTTGTACAAGTACATATTGTTTATTCAATATACTTAACCGGTTCCACCTAGTGACAGCCTACCTAGTCGAGGGTATTGTTCAACTAAAACTCAAATTTTTCGCTGTTTTTTATGGTTACGTAAACCTGCAAAGATATTAACGGTGTTAAATAGTACTTTTCTGGTATTTATTAGGGAGATATCATGTCCAAGGTACAATTAATTTATAGATAAGGTATGCTGAAACATTGAAAAATATATTCTTTATCATCCCTTTAAATATTATTTGCTCTTTAATGTAACGACAAGTGGATTGCTGATCACCTAGTAACACTCTCTGTCCCGACCAATCAAATGTTATCGACAGTGGTTGTGGAGTGGTTAGGGTGCTGAAGCTCCAACCCCATGGTCCCGGGTTAGAGTCGGATTTTTCCTGTTAGGTTTTTGCTTTTGTTAGTGTTCGTAAATAATAATTATGAAAATGTATATAATTATGATCCATCTGTTGCCATAAATTATTATTCCATTCATCAAGATATGTTACCATGTCATGATGAATGGAATAGTTTTAATTTGTCTTCTGGTACAAGATGGAGAAAAATCTTGTATCTTTCATTAATTTTTATCTCAGTCTTGTTCGAGGCAGTGATGATGAGAAAGCTACTGAGGTATGAGTGATGCTGAAAAAGATAGTTGATTAAATTCTATCCTTTTTGAATGTCACGAAAAGTGTTACTTGTAGAGTCACTGCTTCACTTGCCTGGGCGTTCCGCTTATAGCATAGTTCAGTGAGGAAAGCAAGGGTAAACTATCTCACTCCTCATTTTGCCTAGTCGCCTCAGCCCCCTCTCCAAAGTTTTTCGTAGCTGATTGTGGAGGGGATGAGGTTCAAACCAGCCTCCAGGCTGAAGACTGTACGGACATCAAGATATTTAATGGGGCCTTTCGGTTTCCATAGAGAAATAAATAAATAAAACTAAGGGTACCATTACCTTACGCAATGGCTGAGAGGCGCTCCAATAATGCCAGTTGCCTAGGAAATTAATGCCCAAAAGTATACGCGATTTGACTTTATCAGTCAATCTTACTTTCCCGGTAGTTTCGCTTCGAAAATTCCTGGAAAAGACAAGCCCCGGGCGATGACCATACCCGTTCCCTTCCATTACCGCCTGCACTCCGCTTCATTTTCTCGCGCAGATTTTTTTGGTCCAAACACTTCGCCTTTAACCGCATATCCGACTGTCATCTAGCATATTTCCGTCGGCGCGCAAATCGTTTCCAATAGCCGCACACTGCGATGCGCAACCGAGCGACGCGATCCCTCTGAAACTGTTTTAAGTCGTCCGAATCGATTCGAAAAAAGGAACGGAAATTCAAAGCCTCCCTTTCATTAACTTTCCCCGTGTCGGAATGCACGCGTCCACATTGCCTTCCGTTATTTTCCCTTCGAGAAACTAGACGCGATCCGGGCGACCGTTCCCCGGGCAATTTACAAGAATTCCTCTCGCCTTTATATTTGAGATCCATCTGCGAAAGCCAGCATCCGCCCGAGATCATCGGGGAGTTTCCCGGAATAATTTGGTATTGAAATCACCACGTGTGCGGATAAGTTTCCCTGCTGCGTTATCTGTACTGAATCAGCAGCTATTCTTGGATGCAGTTTTCATACTTAGTAGTAGTGTTGTTTAAAAAGTGCTTCGGCAGCTGAGGTCATTTCGTTCGTATGGGATTCTACAGTGAATCGAACCCGGGACCGCTTTCATTAAAGACGAACGCGTTATCCACATGGCTATCCGGGACCCCTCGAGTGTTCTTTGTCTCTTCAAGAACTTCGTAGCAAATCTATGATTAACTAAATTCAGTATCTTTAATCACCACGTCTTTATTTGGCCAATTTCCGTGTTTATGCTTGAAAAATTCATCTCATTGGAGCCATATTTATGTCTATCGTTTCGATTACTTTTTTTTACATGTAGTTAACTGGAATATTCATTTTGATGTCCGGAAGAAATTCTTAAACGGAAAAAACATTGGCTGAAGAACACAACATGACGGACTAAATCCTATGTCAATTAAATATGAATAGCTAAATATATATTGTGTGCTCATTAAAGTACAGTTTTGGTTTCTTGAATGCTTTAAACTTAATGCTTAGTGTATGCAGTTATTTTATTTTATACTATGCATAAAGAGAGCAGGAAGATATTGAATCAATTTTCGGATTTTTTTGAAGTTGATATTGCTTTGGGTAAAAGTAGCAGCCCTTTATTAGCTTAACCAGGAATACTGGATATTTCATTATTAGTACAGTATCAGTAGTAGTATTGTTAAGAGTGTTGCGACAGCTGAGGTCATTTCGCACGTAGGCCCCACCCCGGGAATCGAACCCATGACTGCTTTCACCGAAATGAAATGCGTTGCCCACTTGGCTATCCAGGAGCCCATCGTTCTAGCTGTTGCTTCTGCTATAATTTATTATAATGATGTTTAATAGCTACTATATAATACTGCATCTTTTTTGATAATTGATGTATTAACTTTACTAATTATAAATGCCTAAATGTAAGTTTCCCCTTAAATTCTCTTTACCCATGCTTTAAGGATGATCTACGTTGATGATTCCTTCAATGTTCTCCAGATGGATTATTTTGTTTTATTTATTTCTTTTATGGAACGGAATTTCATTATTCAATAACATTTGTCATTTATCCATGTAATTTAAGCTCCTTTTTACTACATGCATCGTTGTGCTGCTCTCAACATATATATGCCTCTACAGATTTCAAATCACGATACTTATATTCCTATATGTATCTACTACTAGCAGCATGGTTAAAAGTGCTTTGAAAGCGTAGGTCATTCCGCACGTAAGTCCCCTCTGGGGTGGTGGGGCAATCCCGAAATCGAACCCGGGTACGCTTTCACCGAGGTCGATCGCGTTGCCCACTTGGATCTCCGGGAGCCCTATGTAACTATTTCTCATTATAAACCATAAATTTCTACTACTCGATATAAACCTGCTTTCTTTTCTGTCGACGAGTTCCAGTTTTTATTGCAATACTTTGCGAAAAAAATTCTAGGTTTCAATGTTTTCAGTCCGATCGGAAATGCGATTTTCTTTTCACCATATGTGGGCAAAATCTTGAACGAAACACGCCGGTTTCAGTCTCTCTTTCAAGCCAATTAATTTCGTTTTTTTTGTTTCTTTTAGGGGTGCGGGAGCTTTTATATTCGAGAGGCCGCGTGTGGGAACATGTGGCATGCGTTTTGTCTTTATTTGAAAATTCCAGTATCGCAATTTAACATAGAGAAACGTTTACAGTCACCGAACTTGGGATAATTTTTAAAATGTTAATTTAAATTGACGGGATGGATGAAATCGAGGAGCTAAATATGCGAATGTATGATTCAGGGGCGTAGCCAGAATTTTTCCATGGGGGGTTTAGAGCTATGTAGTAAACACTGCATTGTCTACAATCCTGACAGGAATACTTCCGCCCAAAATCTTATGAAAATATAAACAGATTTATTTTAAACTGTATAAACCAGGCGAATCTCTAGAGGTATTTGTATGGCATAATTGCGAGAGGCCATCCTCTGGCATACTTTCGGTTATTGTTAGCTCTGTTCCCATGGGGAGGTTGGAACCCCCAAAACCACCCCCTTGATTACGCCTCTGGCCTGAGATTTTTTTCAGAAAAGGTCGAATTTATCGCCATATTTAATGCCGGAAAAGATCTCACGGGCCTGAAACCCGTGGCCTCCCCATATCCGCCCCAATTCACATCTCTAGGATGGAAAAATTTCGAATCGAGTTGATTTTGTACGTTAAGGAATTCCATTCGATTAGCGATTCTGCGTCCGACATCGATAGCCCACATTCTGACCCCCGGACTTTCTCTCGAGACGCTCTTATTTTTCCGGAATTCCTCGATAAGCATTTCCTGTAATTCATTCCCCGCAACTTTTCCAAATGAAACTCCGGATTGCTTTTTAATCCGAGCGATGCCGCGTATTTTCGATGCTCGGAGTTGCAGCTAACCCGTGGAATTAAGGATAGGGAAAACATTTGCATTCATCGTCGTGGAAGTACCTCGGGGCGTAATTTATTCGATGAATGGAGGTGAAAGTGTTTTGGATCGGCAAATTGGCTGTTCCAGTTCGGCCTTGAAGGCGTTGCCGTCCACATCTAGCTTTTCGCTGTTTGGAGGGATTTCTTGCTAATAAATTTTGCCAGCAATGCGTAAAAAAGTGGGAAATTTTCAGCTAAATTCTATGATTTGTCGTCGAAGAAAATAATATCCTGATACAATTATAATACTAACATAATCAACCGAAAATATATCTTTGAAAGTTAGTAAGTCGTTAAATTTTTCATACATATAAACAGAGCCGCGCCATCCTATGGGTGCAAGGGGTGCATCGGGCGTCGGCATTTAAAGGGCGGCAACAGAAACTTAGCCAACCATTACTTCTATTATAACAACATTATTTCTCGTTTTCTGTGTGATGCACACAACAAATCTAGAAAAGATTATGAGGAGAAATCAAAGATTGGCAAACATTTAGAGGAAAGAATTTCAGATAAATAAGTAGTAGAAAGGAATATTTGATTGGATTTACTTGACATTATTTATGTTGAAGTAGAATTTTTATTAGAAACGTCCATATTCAGTTGCGATAACTACTAACTCACAATGACAATTTACTATGTCAGCATACGGAATCTGCATAATTAATTGTTACTGATGTTTTTTGACCAATGTAAGCTGGGGAAAGAAGTCACACAACACTAGTTTTTCAGTCTTATAAAATTATTTTGATCAGTTAATCTGGAAATGTATGTTTGTGATATTTAATTTTAAGAGGCGGGAAATAATGTTTGATCCCGGGCGGCACACAGGCTGGGTGCGGCTCTGCATATAAACACAAAAACACTCTCTACAAAATGCATTTCGATCCTCGAATTCAGTTCAGTTCAAAATATTTTCACCCGCTGCAAATAGTTGAGTATGAATGGATGACTTAACATGTTTTCTAAAGAAAAAATGGTGGAAATGTCACGATATTTTGAGTGTAATGAACTTACGACAAAGATATGAGTGTTCCTAGCTTTCAAAATTTGTGACCACAAACTAATCCCAGCTTTAGGATGAAGGTGATGGAGCATAAGGACATCTTATTTAGCAATTCATCTTAAAACTATTCCCAAAGAGATTAATCATACAAAATTAGATACATCATCGTTGGTTTTTGCGCGAATTAACGAAAATTTACAAAGAAACAGTGCAGCCGAAATTATTAGGAGAAAAATTTCCATACTTAAGCATTCATACGATAGTGGTGAAAATTAACGGCCTTATAATTTTTTCGCTTAAGGAGGAAGGCAAATAATTATAAAATGTAGTTGTGATAAATCTTTTTTCTCGTTTCCAGCCTCACAATAGGAAGAATTGGTTACTTTAATAGGAAGTTATGTCAGATTAAATGATACACCAAAGTTGGAAGAAAGAACGCCATTAATTACATTCATATTACCTCTAATTCATGTAAATTACCGTAATCCATTCTGTTAACGATAAAAATATTCATATTTTATTGAGAGATCTGATTCATTACTTTGGAATGGTGCCAACAGGAGCCGTTCTTGAGATTCCTGGCTGAGGAGCCATGTCGATGGAGATCTTAATTTGAAGAGTACATAAAAATCCCAAAGGAAATTCCAGAAATAAATTCGATGGTACCATTCGCGAAAAGAATATATATACTGGTGCAATGGTACAAATACCATGCTTCTATCCAGTATTAATCAGTATTAACCCCAATCGATGTATTATAATCGCAAAAGTTGTTGAAAATCTACTCCTTCACGGGGTAGGGAATTTTTGGAACAAGATATTTAAATTTCCGGTACATTCAGATGTTTCTTATTTGAATGACTTTAATCAACATCTTCAGACTTTCATGGGACGGAATTTCCGATATCCCATAGTACGTAACTCATCTTTATCATTTCATACTTCTGCGATGAAGTAAAATATCACAATCGCAAAGCAATAAAAATATCACAATATAATTATATGATAATTAATAATAATATTATTACAGGTATTATTCTTAAAGTTAAATTCTATCATTAAGATAATAAACAATTAATAGTATGATAATTGTGGTAATGAATACTTTAGGAAAATAGTTCACATAAATATAAATACATTTACAGAAATATTAATTATCAATTCCCTTATTCGTATATTTATCCAATGACGTGGTTTCTTCATTCTCTTAACAGAAGGAGAATGAGATTACTAAATATGTGTATCCATCTTTTAAAGATAATTGGTTTCTTGCGAGTGATTAGACAAAAGTATAAACCGCGAAACAAGTTTTTACCTCACTCTATGATATTGTCACGTAATTATTCCAATTTCGTAGTCATGAATTTCTCGTTCTTTCGTAAGCTTATATGCCATGTTTGCGTTCTGTAAATGTTTAATTCAAATTTCATCACCATTGCGTATTATGATCACTTTACGTATCGTTTCCACTTACTGCAATTTTCCATCACCTACTGTGTATAATCCACGTTTGTACATTTTATGCGAGCATCCACAATATGGAAAAGTACCAATTCTTTCAACCTGATACCTCTAACTTTGTTTTCTGTAACCTGGAAAAATGTGATCCCGCAAAGGGTAATGGTACATACATACTTCAATGCGCAGAACGATGTTGGAGGGCGTAGATCGTGGGAAGTTACTTCGGAATATTGGTGTAATAGCAACTCCAGACCTGAGACCCTATTTACAAAGTGGACTCTTGCAAATCATACTCTGTCCACTGTGCAGATGCCATAAAATATGCAGGATTCGAAGACCGCGAGAAGTTGAGACTCCGGGATATTGGTGGAATGTCATGTAATAGCAATGCCAATCTAACTGAAATACTATTTACGAAGTGGACTCTTCGAAGTCATACTTTGTCCACTGCAAAGATGCCAGGACCAACACAAGTTTGACTCTTAGAAAAATCTTGAACCGAACTTGTAAAATAGTTCAACGAAGTGAATGTTTGCCGGTCTGGTTGCTTTCTCAGGACGAGGAAATTATTCATTATGTAAATGTACTGCGTCGGAACGCAAGAAATTCGTCTCGTGTAATTATCAGAGTAGAAAAACATTTGCGAAACGGTCAGCGGTCGGATTTTTTCCTACGGGTGCGTTCGGGCGGAAAAGCGGTGACACTGTTTTTAAAAGCAGTTCGTTTCCTCTTACTCTCTAACGTGAAGGCATTTTCCATCTCAATTAGCAAGATGGCGAGTTCTCTTATTAGACCGTCTGTCGACCTTTGAGGAATGCAGCATCCGTCTCGATCTGATTGGTGCTCCCAAATAATTCCGCAGGCACGTCGGACAGAGGCTGATTCTCCTTTCTAATACTTCTCGTCCCCACTCACACCTGAATTACTCCCATTTCACACGTGCGAGCGAATTTGCCTTTCGGAATGTCTTGGAACATCTGCCCAAGTGCGAGGCCTTAATTGAATGCCTTCTCAAGCTTCCGTTTACATTATTTTTTCAACGAACTGAAATGCAGATTATTGATGATGTGATTTACATGTCGCCTTGCAAAGGAATATGCCACCAAAATATTGATTATTTATATTACCTTGTCTCTTTGTATGTTGTATTCGATATATCTGTACACAACTCAAATTGGCTGTAATTGCATATTATTTTTACCATACTCATATGTATCCATTTCTTAGGATTTCGGTAATTTTCATAGTGATATTTCACGTAAGATCTACCACTTATTGGTTTTGTTCTCTCATCTCCCAAAGTACTTAGGTCAACTAACTCATATTAACTTCGGAGTCTGGCCTTTCAAAGTTCATCGGAGTATTGGATCTTCCGGAATGTTCTGAGGTGTTTCTAAGTTGCTCGAGTAATGCGTTTGAACAGTGCTGATAGAACCTTCTTGGATGAGCTATTTGCCAAATCCAGTTACCCGAACGTCCGCTAAAGGTGTTCCATCAAAATTGTAAACACTTTACTAAATAAATCTTTATACATTTTCAAAAGGTTCAACTATATGTCTTATGAAAAAGATGAACTTTCTGGATAACCCTATACCATTCAAAACCAATATAAATATATATTTAAAATCCTATTATTAAAGGATTTTGATTACATCTACAACAGTGGCGCAGCAAGGGGGGGTTTTAGGGTTAACTCCCCCCCAAAGAGATTTAATTTTTTGAGAAATATGTCACAATGTATTTCTCCAATCTCGAAAAGATCACTTACCTTGCCACATAACCGTACTATAAATCTGCTCGTTTTCTATCCAGTGAATGTTTTTAAGGAATTTTTTTCAACGACTGCATTTGCATTCAAACTGCAACTGCATTCAAAGATGTGCATGATTATACCGGACCCTGTGAGATAGGCATATTTTCGTTCTCATGACTGTCTCGGACCCCCTGTAGATATATCTGCGACCCTGATCCACAATTATACGTACTGGTGATTACATTACTGAAGTACTTATGTAATTGCATGAAATTAGACAACATAAACTCACGCTTTACAGAAATTACATCTGAATTTCTCTACCAAATATTGCTTCATGCTATAATTTTTATCAGCCATCCTAACAGTTGCCACGAAGATATCCACCTGAGGATTAATTTGAGTGATAATTAGCTCTTCAAAAGACGCCACAGTATCTTTTACATTATTCCTTGCTTTGAAATATTGCAAGAGTTACATAATTAAGAATTTATTTGGGACCAATTTTATCACGGGATGTACTGCATCTTTTAATTTAGTTTTTTTCCGAATCCTATTTTTCAGTACCGTTGAATTCGTGTCGAGACTAATTATGTATAAAGTGGAATTAGAAGTTGTTATTATGGATGTAGGTTTTTTACATCTTATGTTTATCGAAAAAAGAATTACTATAATACCATTCAAAAATAAAAAAAACTATGCTCGCCAGGTTTTGAAACACAGATAACGTACAAAGAATGCATCAAAACCAGAATTGATTTCCTTGTAAATAGAAAATACTGAAACATTTCAAAGCGTTTCCTTTTCTTTTAAGGAATAATTTCTTATGCAAAATTTGGAATCAATTAACTTTAAATGCGGTTCGCAAATTCTGGTTTGAGAAAGTTAAATTACTCTTGCGTCAATACAGCCCAATTTTTCTGCAAGGCGACCATTTTTTACAATTTCCTGAGGAAAGTTTGTAAATAATGCTAGATGTTACCAGAGTGTGATCTAGAGGAAGGGATTGACATTTTTACGCCTGTATAAACAAAAGCTTAAATTTTTCCCTTAAGTAAAATTATATTTAGTTATCATCGAATTTTTGTCAGTTTTCTTAAGGACAGAAGTATTGAAAGCTCTCGTAAGTGAAGCAGAAGAAGAAAGGGAATTATCTAAGATTTTTAGTCGTTTGTGTTAGGACTGACTGCATTGTCAGAGCTCTTCTGGTCTTTTTGCTGCGGCATGCGCTAGACATCTTTCTCGCTTTATACGAATTCGGAAGTTTTATGAAACTTACGTACTAGAAAAGTGTCTTGATTCAAAGATAAAAAACTAAGGCATTTTTATCATGTAGATGAGTTACTTTATTTATTTTATATCTCGTAATTATTTATCTCGATCTCATCATTATTGATTTTTAATCCCAGATTAGTTTTACAAATATTTTTAAAGTTTTAAAGGAAAATTGTTAACTTGATTCTATTTAAGGCGCATCCGTTGTTAATAAAGTAGGTATTTTTAGCTAAATCATAAGATGTATGCATAACCTCTACAGTTTGAGGGAACACAATTGAAAAAACGCTACTCGTTCTGATTTACGGCATAAATTATTAGAATATACCGGAATGCTTAGTGCAGATTGAGTGAAGATAGAGAATATAACCTGTTGACGTTCAGTGATTCTGTTCTCTTTTCTTTTTATAATTTCTTCAACCGGTATGATGTAACCATCAGGGTCACAACCATCAGTCCACTTGACGAGTTTGCAACACCTTTACTTTGATCTGGAGCTTAGCAAAGCATTCAGATTAATAAACTTACCTTCTCTTAAATTCCTTTTTGATATTTATTAATCTATACTAACAAATATAAAGAAGCAACGTATCGTTTCATATAGGTTGCCAATATGGTCACGCTCTGCTGGAATTCTTTATTTACATCACTCCTACCAAACATGGCAGTTATTTCCTACCCGGGCTTTGCGTGACCTGTTTCGGAGATTTCGCACTCAGCTTCAATATGGATTCGGAACCGATCATTTTCGTATTTCCCAGAGTACCGAAGACAAATTAAATTTGAAATGAACGGTCGGTGCGGTTAAAATGTCAGACTTCCATTGCAGTCGGGGTGTTAGTACCCATATGTTCTCAATTATACTGGTAAATTCTCCGAGCTGTTTCCAGATGGCTGCTTTTTCATTTGTGTTAATTCAGTCGTAATAATTCCTTTCGGATTAGATGGTCCGTGTCGAATATCTGAAAGTTCATCAGGATTCCTGCGTGGTTTCCAGTTATTCTGAACGACAGATGTTTTTGTTCATTTACTCAATGTAACTCAAAACTATACATCGCCGATTTATTATCCGCAATCGCTGTTTTGAGCGTTTTCACAAATTATGCCGCGTGTATTCCACTGGTATAACATTCGTATTGTCTCTATGTCATCTTAAGACTATTAAAAAGATGGCAACTCCTTGTTTTATGGAGTTAATATTATCTGAAATTATTAATTAATGTTCCCTTAATTCTTACACAATAAAGTGGTATAATAAATAAAAGAAAGTAAAAAAGAAAGAAGAAAACGATTGAATGAAAAGTCCGCGAGCGATGTTATTTCGCGTTGGTTAGGCCTCATCTTGAGTATGCGTGTAGTGTACTTGTATGGAACCCTGCCGAAAGAATTACACTCGGGAATTAGAAAAGGTGCAGCGAAAGGCGATACGTTTTATGAAGAATTCCTGCGATAAATCAGTGAGCGCTACTCACATACTTCAGGACGTGGGAACCTTTAGAAGCTAGAAGATTTAAACAAAGGATTAATTTACTAAATAACTTATAATAACTTTAAAGAAAGCACGTTTACGGTGATGTAGCCGATATAACGCGTCATCCATGTTACATAGGCCGTTCTGATACTGCGAGAAAGATCTGGGAAATAGATGCTGGAATGAATCGATTCAAGAACTCATTTTTTTGCGAACGATACGCGAAAGTAATCGATTAGGGAAATAGAGTAATGGTGCATGGACGACGCCCTGCCACACGCCGAAAGGCGGCTTGCAGGGTACCTAGACAGACATGGGAATCCCTTTCGATCAAGTGGGTTTTTTGTAAAATAAGGCTTATCAAGATGTGAGTCTGCCACATGAGGTGTTATGTGACATTACGTAAGAAATTACACAGAGATTTTTCCAGAAGGACATTTTAATAATATTTAGCAGTAGCCTGGGAATGCTAGAAGACGGAGATGCTTTCTGTTGTAATTTTAGATTAACGGAGAACATTTTATTTCAAGACAAATCTGAGTTATTTAATAATTCGCGTGAAAGGTCATAGTCAATTATTAATACACGTGGTGGGTGCTTATGGCTTTAGCGACAGCGGCCAAGGCCTCGCCTGCTACGCGGATGGCCGGGACTCAATCCTCAGCTACGGCATTTCATCTGTCGGCATATTTCGGGAATGTGAGTCCACTGGTCGACACAGCCTGTAAAAATAAGTACCAGAGGTACACTATGTTTAATAATAATAATCGATAAAAGCATAGCGCCACGTAGGTTACATCCTATACCGTTATGCCCTAACAGTAGGAGTCTTAACTGCTTAATCCAAGGCATTGATGTGCAATGAACGGGATACAGTTATCATTATGAACTGATGATAAAGTAGTATGACTGAAAGGAAAGGTTATTTTCCCGTTGGTGTTTTTGTGGTAGAGTGATGATGAATCTGTCTGTAAAGTAATCAGCCCGAAGGCTGGTTGGAACCTCATCCACTCTACCAATAACTAGGAGAAGAGAACGAGACTTGCTATGCAGGATGAGGAGTGAGGTAGTTTGCCTTTGCTTTCCTCGCCGAGCCACAGTGCTATCAGTAGAACTAAGTGAAGTACAGTAACTCTAAGAGTAATACTTTATTTACTGCTAGCATTTACTAAGTAGAGGCCTTAATCAATGCCATTATTCAGCATCACTCACACCTCAGCAGCTTTCTCATAACCACAGTCGCGATGAGCAAACGTAAATAAAACACACACACACTTTTCTCAATCCTGTACCAAAAGACAAACAAAAAACATTCCAGGCATCAAAATATGGCAGCAGGAGCTGAAAATACGTAAGTGCGCAAAATATTTGAAATGATACTCCTTTTTCAAAGTCCCCGATTGCAACCTCTCTTCCTCCGTCGCATTTTATTAAAACCATCACGTACTCTATGCCTTTGCGTGCTGCGGTGGTTTCCAAACGCAGGAGCGCCACGAATAGATTCGTCTTCAGGGAATTCTTCGACCAGAGTAAATACTCAAAACCGTGCGAAATATTTCCTTTGTTGATTCCTAATTCCTCGAATGGAGTTACGGTTTCGGAACATTCGCCTGGGAAACTTGGGGTGATTTACCTGCGTGGCTGAATAACCACTAGGTCTGTAGGCATCTTTTATGCTAACTGATGGTATTTTCTGTTCATCTGATTGAAATGTGTGTGCGGTGTCATTTTCAGTAAATTTCAACTTCTCCAATTAATTAACATTTTTTAAAAATTTTTTGTTTTTAGAGGTTCATCATTGACTAGATAATTTTATGTTCTATTAGAAAATTTGTTTTCAAAATATGAACGGATATTGGAGACACTAGAATGACCGCCAATTGGCAACCCCTGCGTGAACACCCTGTAATGGTCCTACGATATAAACGATCAAGTCGGGTAATTTTTACCAAAAAAATATTTTTCATAATCAAGAAGGTATAATATTGGTATTTAGCTACTTAGAAAGCTGTGTATTTCACCGTTTTTCTAAAAGAAATTTCCAAATAAACTCATAAATTTTGCCCTTCCAAACTTGGTACCCCCTTAATTCTTTTCCATAACGTCCGGCTTCAGTAATTAAATAATATATTTAATATGAACGTATACCAAAATGAATGATACAGTATTTATGGTGTATCAAAATGAATATTAAAGTAGATAGTTTAAAATTTTCATATCAGATGCTTCATTAGGAATGAAATAACGAAAAACAAGTAAATAGACGCTAAGTAATTCTTTCTTTTCTCGAAAGATTTTGGATAAATTCTAGTAAAATTACTCGGAAATAAATAGAAAGGCTGAAAACATCTTGCCTCTGACACCGGTATGTGTCCTTATATGAAATACGTTTCTGATAATATGTATGATAATAGTAAAGATTAATATGTTTTGTACCTCTCAAAATGCGATAAAATTGTTGGAATTCGACATTTTATTGTGATTTTATAGAAATAAATTTGTTAGTTTACTGTAATCGTTCATATTGTCCCTCGCGCAAACAGTAAACGTTTTCGTTAACTGTTATTACCTTGTCATCAGTTATTACTAAAAAATACTGTCTGTGTAATCTTCAGCCTGAAGACTGATTTGAACCTCATCCCTCCACCATAAGCAATGAAAAGCTTTTTAGAGGGGGCTGAGGTGACTAGGCAATATGAGGAGTGAGGTAGTTTGCCATTGCTTTCCTTACTGAGTCAGAATTCTATAAGTGGAACAAGTCAACGTAGGTGAACCTACGAGTAACGGTTTTCGTAGCATTCCATAAAAAAACCTTAATCAATCAACCTTGGTAGACCTGTGCCAAAAGACAAATGAAAAATATTCCATTCATCAGGACATGATAGCAGGACCTAAAAAATACTACGGTTGCTATGACATAAAACTTGTTTTCTTCTAATTCGAAGTCAGCCTTTACGGAGAAAGGAACGTTGGATGATACCGCATTATTCTTCATCGAGGTATTATAACGTTATTCGTTTTCGATCGACTCATTTCATTCTCGAACACCTCTCAGGCACCTATAATTAAAACTCCCGGTATAATTTCCTTCTGCAAAACGCTCTTTCCATATCGCTTTGTAAAGATCATCTAACCATTTTATCTTTCCATTCATCTTCAGATGATTTCATTTCGGATCCGTTTCCAATTTGCGCGAATATCCAAGAATGCGTGAAATAACGGAAAGGCGCTGATGCAACATCAGTTATTTCGAAAGAAATGAGAGATGACCGTAGCCTTGTTCATACCAACAGTGTGAAACACTTTCCAATTATAGACTGTAAACTAAATGCTACGCATAATTTTTGGAGAAGAAATGACGTTACCTTCAACGCGCGTAATGTATTAATTTTGAATCGCTTTAAAGGAAGGAATAAGACAAAGCAAAAACGGCGCAATCTATAATTCTCTGTGGCAATATTCTTTCGAGATAACGTTTTCCATTACGTAAGACGTTGGAATTAGTTTTAGTTTTGGAATTTCAGACTATCATACAACTTCGACTCTAAATAAGGAAACTTCGGGCGGTGTTCGCTCCGCTGAAGGATTACTCAATCGATGGAAGGTATTCGAGAAACATGCTAACTCATGTTACGTAGCTGAAGAGCCTGGCGCGATATAATACACACACTATGTTTAACACATCTTCTAAATGTTCACATATTTGTATAATATATCCCTTCTATAATGTAGTCGTCCATTACTTGCTTTGCGTTCTGGGGTTCCCTGATAGCGATGAAGTGGGTAGCGCGTTCGCCTCTGGTGAAGCGGTCTCGGGTTCCATTCCCGGTGGGGGCCCACGAGCGAAATTACCTCAGTTGTCGAAGCACTTTTAACAGTACTACCACTAATAATATTTAATAATATATCATGTTTGTTGGCCATATAGAAATTCTATTCAGGAGTAAAATTAGCCTTACTTAAGTGCCAACTTAAATTCTAAAACATAGTGAATTAAGTGAGCCTTCAACCAGTATTAACCTAGGTTCTCCAGGTTTCTATGGATCGAGGTTGAGAATCAATGATCCGGATTACGTGTGTAATTAGGAAACTGGAAAGAGAGCATAACTAAGTGGCAATGGTGACCGACAAGTGCGAAGCATCTGTAAAAATGATTCGGAAAAGTAAGCAAATGCCGACATATTCAGAAAGAGATGATTCCTTAAAGGATGTAAACAATTAAGAAATATTCTGAGAGAATTCGTAGTGTTTAATGTCGTAGGGCTTCACCTTAGCCCTAGGATTTCCGTAAAATTTGTAATTTCTGTGCACTGTATCGTTATTTGATGGATCATTTGTATCTATCTGTTTGTGTGTAGTAATACAACTACAATCAGTTTAGGAACGTACGTTGAAATATTTTTGCGATAGTTATCGGATGTGAGCTGATACAGCACTTCTTAGGTATTTTATATAAATTAATATCTCAGGAGTAATAATGGCATTCTTATTTTGCGCTTGGCAATTTTATTATGATTTATCACAATCATAGGAGTTTCGGCATATTTTAGTTGCGTTTAGTGTTTTAATGTACTCATGACCACATTAAATCGTTTCCCATCTAATTTAAATAGATTTCCAGCATATCACAATCATAGGAGTTTCGGCATATTTTAGTTGCGTTTAGTGTTTTAATGTACTCATGACCACATTAAATCGTTTCCCATCTAATTTAAATAGATTTCCAGCATATCACAATCATAGGAGTTTCGGCATATTTTAGTTGCGTTTAGTGTTTTAATGTACTCATGACCACATTAAATCGTTTCCCATCTAATTTAAATAGATTTCCAGCATAGCCCTGCGGAAAATCATCCCTTTCCGGAAGTGTTTGATTTTGTCAGAGAATAGGAAGAAGTAAAATTTTATTTCCGTTTGCTTTTATGATTTGCCTCTTTCGGAACGTTTCGCAACCCTTTTTAAAACTCGATTTGCGTACCGTCGAAGTCTCTCAAGACTCGAGACATTTGTCTCTCAAGGAGCGCCCTCTGCAGTTTCACTTGCCGCATTTCGTTCAGAATTCAGCTCGTGTTGTCATGTTCATATTGTCAAACTCATGTTCTCTCTAAAATCACATACGGACGAAGAGAAATCCCTACGCCTCTGACGAAACTTTTTTCTGTGTCCTCACTAGGTTGAAGGACTTTCTAACTTAGTCACTGAATCTTTCTAATACCAGTTTAGGCTTCTAAAATGTTTATAGGAAACATGAAACAGTTTCAAAGTTCGTCTTTCTGAGGCATTAGTTGATTTCGTTTACAGCCAATTATTCTCGTTTTTAAATGACATTGATAATGTCTGTAATTTCTATCATCTTGTTTCTTTATGTAACGTCATTGATCCGAAGACTGATTGGATATTCAATTCCACCATCACTAGCTAAAATAGATTTGGAGAGGGAATGAGGCTTACATGGAAGATGAGGAGTGAGGTAGTTTGGCTATGCTTTCCTCACTGATCCAAAATGGTATGAATGAAAAAGGTTTGTGTAATAGCAACACTCAGAACCTATAAATGAAGCTTGTCGTAGAATTCAATAATGAGAGACCAAAATGAATGTCATAACTCAGCATCACTCATACCTTGTTGTCTCTTATAACACCACAGCCATGGGCAAGGCTAAAACAAAAATAAATTAGAGATTAAGCTTAAATTCTATTCTCTCTGGCCGGACTTTGTGGAAAGACATTCTAAATGAATAAGTCAAACTTTGTAATATCCACAAGATGTCTTATTACGACCGGTTTCGGCTAAGACTAAGACCTGATGATGGCGTCTTAGCCGAAACCGGTTGTAATAAGACATCTTGGGGATATTACAAAGTTTTACTTATTCCTTTTGAGATTAAGCCTTTATCTACCCCAAAAAGACGAAATGGAATTATTCAAATCATCACTATGGTTTTAGGAACAATACCCTGTGATCCTCCAAGACATAACTCATCTCACGTTGTCAGCTGATAAATGCTTTCGTCTCTTGAGGAATTCCTCGCCAGCATATGTCCCTCTCATTATGGGCAGTAATTTGGGCATCTTAACTCAGTGACTCGGCCACGTTGCATTCTAGAGGTTCTTTTTGTCAACTCCAAATAGGGCTCTTATCACGCGCGGTGGGAAAGGCCCGGGTTCGACGGCTGTCCCTTCCCAGGAAGTAGCCGTTTGCCCTTCCGGAAAGACTCGGATGGGCAGGGCGGAAGCGCACCTTATGCGGATCCCAACAATGGTCACGTGCCAGGGTTGCTTAAATGGTTTCCCTTCGCCTCCTTTTAATTCCCAGAGGGCGCTTTAACCGCACGCGCACGTCTGCATTCATAATACACCACCGCTGCTCCGTGGATCCCCCAATGGCGACGATAAGGAGGTGGAATGCCCATCTCGTGCGATCTGTTATCTCTGGAGTGTCGTGCTGGTTTGTTTTACTCTCCCGCATGACGGACATCTTGGTATGTAATTATTCTGCACATTCTAGTGCGGTATTGAAAATGCTCTACCTGGGTAATCGAGTAATTACTCGTGAAATACCCGGACACTAGAGCTCTCCAAGAAATAGTTTTCGTCGCTGATGAAGTTGTTAAATCACCGTTATAATTGTAATGACAATTTATTTACCGCAAACAGGAAAGTGGCCAATTAAATGCGATACAATAGATTAATAAATATACAAAGACGAATGATTTCATCTAAAAGAAGAAAAAAAGTACAGAAATTGAACTTAAATTACTTAGACCCTTTGCCCCTCCCTGGGTTCACCAATCGTGTGTACTGACTTTGTCACTGAAATGTTGGATCATTTGTAATTTTATTCATGAAAATTATATTTGTTGTTGTTGTTTATTGTTTAAGGTGTGTTGACATCTAAGGTCATATTGCACCATTTATTTGTTTAGGTTGAAACCTCTCTGTTGTATCTTCCTGAATATTTTAACTTGGGAGGCTATTCACGGCCTCTGCTGTACGTATTGCCGCCATTAATCGACTGTGATTGGTCGTCGATTGTTGATTGTTCAATTCCGCGTCCGTTATTGCATCGGAGCGTACTTGTAGCAACAAACACAACTTGATAATTTCCTCAAATGAACTCATATACTTCAAATTTACTTCTAAATTCAGTACATACTCAATGTTAGGTAATTTGAAATCTTTCGAGTTTTGAATTGTCCTTGTTGGAAGAGTAGATAACTGTTTCTGATGCATTCATTGACATCCCATTGATATCCTCAAACGGAAGTTATTACCTCGCTTGGTTACTCTCTGTAGCCGGTGCAAATCAAAGGACGTGTTGAGTTCAGATTAAATGATTTCAGACGCAAAGTATTTTATGGAATGCATTTGCTGTGCTTATTAATACAATTAATGTCTTTACTGGCAATGAGTATGTGCCGGCGGAATCTCAGCATATACCTCTCAATTAAACACACGCTTGCTTGCATCCTAATTATTTAAAATTAATTCGCCACCCATATAATCGGTAACCCGCCAAAATTGACACACATCAATTTTCTATTACTGTGGTTTTCTTCAGGGTTATGTCTAATAATAGTATGGGTATCCAAATTGGTGCCTACGAGATGACTCAGCCACTTCAGCGGATATGCTGTATATTTCCGGTGTTCACCAGGAATAACTGTTGCGCGTGTATGCTACGCAGGCGAAACGGTTAGTAGGCTTTAGGGCAATAAATACCAAATTACCTGCCCCTGGGAGTGATCACTTAAACCGAAGGGTCCAAAGATCGGTCGGGAGCAGGGGCGGATTTATAATTGGGCGCAATAGGCGCTGGCTGAGGGCCTCATCCACATAGGGGCCTCAATAAGACTTTGTTAATAAATTCCCAATAGCAAATAATGATTTATCGCTTCAAGAAAGAATTTTTCATTTGTTGATTAAGACTTCATTTCATGTTTATAAATATTGCGTTGCTTATATCACTATATAACGTAAGAAGTCTAATTATTAATTGCAATAGATAGAAATATTACTTATTTTAATTCAAAGCTTGTTTGTTTATTCTTGCCGTAGAGAAGCAACTGAGGTTTCAATGGGATGTATATGTGTGTATTTTATGAAAAAATTTAACTCATAATTCCCAGTTGGGACCTCCATCTTATCTTTACGCTTAGGGCCTCTGGTAGCTTAAATCCGTCCTTGGCCAGAAGATTCTAATGACAAAGACAATTTTAATAGCAGCCTAACTTTCAGCAATACTGGGTACTTCAACCCCAATTAATGATAACCAAACCATTCTTCGTGATATTAAAAAAGTTTTGATCTTAACAGGTCGTCATTTTACTCTCACGTTCATCTTGATTTGCTTGTTTCTGTTTCTAAAACGCCTATGTGTTTTTATATAGGCTTCAAAGGTTTGAATACGGTTTCAAAATTGTTCTTTCTTAAGTATAGGTTAAGCTTGAAAGTCTCTGTGAAGGTAGGGATAATCTGTATCCTTAGGTGCACGTCAATTTTACCTTTGAGTTTTAACCTACTTTTTCGAGGTACTAATCCTTTCTTTATTTGCTATCGGTAATGTTTAAATACGATTATTCTTCTTTTCCTGAAGACGTTTTCCTATTTCTCATAGTCACGACTTGGCACTTTCTGTCATCTGAGAGAGCAACACACGATATGGACGTATCTGACGAATTAGCTCCGATGAAAGCAAAGCTGCATCTGAAGGAAAGGAACGCAATTCGATGACGTTAGGATTGTGGAATCTCTGCAAAGAGACAAAGTCTACGTGATTTTCCATTGTGGGGATCTACACATAGCATATCGCTGTCACTGAAAATTTACTCTTTGATACATTTGTTAGAATATTTAGAGGAGGGAGATTGCTAAAGAATATAACTAAGGATAGAATACAAGGGAAATATCAGAGGGGAAGACAAAGACAAAAGTTGTTAAATGACATTAAGGGTGGGGTAAGTTATCAGGAAACGAAAGAAATGGCGTTGAATTGGGAATATTAAGACGAACCTACTGAAAGGTAGAACACCAACGTATGTATTCACTTCAACCTTAAACCAGAATTAAGTAAATATGTCCCTCCAGGCGTAATTGCGGCAAAAATAAATAAAACCCATATGATTGCCACGTGTGTGGCAATTGGTACATTACAGAACCATTCCATATGAATACCGGTATTTTCTCACATCAGTTATTGAGAATTGGTGTTGAAGGTCCTAGTGAAATTAAGCTAAAAATTCAAAATATGTATCATCGGGTATTCGCTTCTAATTTAAAACAGAGGTACGTATTTCCAAACGATAACAAAATTCCATAACTTCGAACCAATTGGCAAGTTAAAGTTTCAAATTTCAAATCGGTTGTGTGGTAAAGAGCTCTAATCTTTTTATGAAATATTTCGGAAAGTTAAATCAAGATCAACCGATACAGATTTCTAAGGGTAAAACTGAAGTTAGCGTCTATTATAGCACATTGGGTAAAATAGAAATACAATGATGACTACCAAGTGAAGATAAAAGTTCGATGACGGATATTTAGGTAGTAAAAGGTGAATATGGCGTTAAAATTCAGCTTGTGTTCTGAAGAGTTATTAACTGCGTAATAATAAAAAAACAGTGAAGCGTTGTGAATTTCCCGTATATTTCATACCACTCTTGCCTCGTTTAGTACGAAATAACGGAACAATTCAGTGAACGCGAATGTCGCTGTTTGTTAGCACGATGGAAGCTTTGTGCTGCTGAGGAATTTGCATTCTTCGCGAGTGCCGAAGAAGTTTAAGTTATGCTGCAAATTTAATAGAAAGATAAGCTCAAAATTCTTCAGTAAACGAACTCGAAAATCAGCCTGAAAATTATATTAACTTTATTTAGACACTTATGAGGATCCGTCAGATGCGATAGAACTTTCATACTTATGCTTATCTCAGAAGGTATGCCAAGTTGAATAACTACAGTACATCAACCAAATAGTGTGGTTTGTTAAAGTTCGACATTTTCTTCTTCCTTGTTCCAGTATACCTCATAATCGGTCGTAGCAGACAGTGGCGTAGTCGTACTTACAAAGAATATCAATATACGTATGTGTATTCCGATTAAACGGCGTTTATTTTGGTTCTTAATATTTATTTATGGAATTAATTGTTGCTTTTCTTATTAATTGTATTGTTATTAATGTTATCAGACGTTAATTGTTATTATAAGAAATATTTATGGTATTCTATATATAATGTATTGCCGTGGTAATATATATAAATAATTATGTTGCTAATGACCATTGAGCAATTCTTATTTTAATAGCGGGAGTGGATTTAAAAAGGTTAGCCTCTCGTTGAATTTATTCGTAGAAAATGCAAATAATTCTCATTTCTTCTTTCCATTTTGTTAATCTTTTCTGAAAAATTGTGAACGAATATCCTTGCTTAGCAACCAGTAACAGCCGCGGTTGATCTCGGGCTATCGCTTTGAACTTCAAAGAGGGTCGGACGGTAAGGAACGGTAGAACACCCCTTTTGGGGGAATGTTCAGAAAAATAAATTATTTGAGCAGGTCCGGAAAGAATACAAGCCAGCTAAAATGTACGAAGTTTCCGTTTATCTGAAGAAAAATGCAAGATTTGGCACGCAAATCTGTAGATACTGAATCGAATGTGGTTCAACAACTTTACTTCTGTCAACCNATTGTCGCTGCTTTTAAATTGACTTTCAGAGGTCTCATTTCTATCAATCGCAGAAAGTGGCGTTTTCAGGTTACTTTAGTTTATAAATTCATTCACAGTAAATTAAGTTGATTTCTAAGAGAAAAAATACACGCGAGGACTTTTGAATTATACTTGATTCTACGAAATAATTCTCACCTTGATTTGTACTCGAGCCCCGTGTAAATTCGTTAATTCCAGGGCACATCATTTCAATTCCAATTGTAGGTACTACTTTAAGATAAGGAGGTTAAGGTGATGGAAAAATCGTTTCTGAAGAATCTCAATCAAATTGACTGATTTATCGAGTGGAATTAATTTCGGAGATCACAATAAGAGTGTGTAAAATGTCATTACTCGATAACGTATCGTAAATCTCAGGCAAATAAATACTTGAATTTTATCTCCTGTGAAAGCAAGGCTCAGAAGCTGTTTTACTTGCCAGATTGTGCGTGATAAGGAACAGCTGTAAAAGTGTCTTCCTGTTTTGCCTTCAAAAAGTATTAGAGAAGTAAATATCTCATTGCAACTCATGCAGAATTTATCAACGATTTGGTTCCTTCGTAAGCTTGGAAACGTTTAAAAGTTTTGCAGGCTTTATTGTTGCTGCTAATATTATTATTGTGTATTATTATTATTGTTATTATTATTATTATACTATTATAGGTTCTCTTTTGATGAAATATATCGGTACTTTCCGCGACATATCTACATCTATAGTACATAACTACCTGCAAGCCGCCTTTCGACGTGTCGCAGGGAGTGTTATCACCAAGCGTTCGAGTTAACTCTTTAGCTTATTGTTATCTCGTATCGTTCCCGGAAAGAGTGAGTCCCTATAACGACTTGTCCTCACATGTTTTTCTCTTACTTTGCGCCCATTGTCGGATCGGCTGAAGTAGCAGAAGGGGGTCGCATAATACCGATTACGTCATCCGCAAATTTACTTTCTCTAAATTTATCAATCAATCGTATCCTAGCTTCTAATCTTCGTTATGCGAAATCTCCTTTTTCCTATATATAGTAGGAGTAGGTTCCAGTTGCCATTCGTTTTTACCTTCCGTAGCTATATATTTTCATGGATTTTCTGCGCAGGAAAAAGGATTGCTAAATTTTTAGTTTTCATCATATTGGTATGCTAATATGTTTGAAAGGCGTTTAGAAGGCATTTTAGGCCTTTATTTCTTTTTACGCTTTTGTGTGTTTTGAATATGTTCAATGCAGAGGTAACGGTGTGGTTTCCGGCAACATCGTATTTAAATAACTTTTCGCTAACCCTCTTAATTAGACGTCTTTGTTTATGGGTCAGGATTTTTGTTTTTTTCCCTCTTGTAATTCTTTTTCTTTCTCGGAAGGGAAAAGTTTTAAGAGGATGGGAATAACGAGTTGTGTGCTTCGTTTTCACTTAAAGTATTCAACGTTTCGTTGAGTTAAATCAATCCTCATTTACAATTCTTCTGTTTCTTCAACGCTACTTCTCGGGGTAATCTGTATGACGTAAGTTTTTTCCTTTTTTACGTTTAGCGTTAACAAATCGCAAGCGCTAATATGTGCCTAATTTAGTGTGGAGGAATCGTCTTAGGTCGGCTATCCAAAGAGTTGTCAGAAATGGAATATGGGAGATTGTTAAGTCCTCCAACAATATAATTCTAAAATTAAAGCTTTTAACTGTGCTTATCATTCGCATGACACACAATTAAGTTTAATTTCGTGAAGTTCGTTTGGTGTAGTGTATTACTATTGTTGTTAGTATTGTTAACATAATAACAATAAGAACAACAAGATCTGATTGTTGCATTCAATACAGCAACAATCAACAAAACCAACGTAGAAACAATCGCCGCCGATTTTGTTGAAAAATTACACGAAAATGTTTTAACAATAAGGTTAGCGATATGATTTCGGAACTGGGAGGGATCAACATTATTATTATCATTATTATTAGACCCTTTAATGGCGAGCTTAGGCCCGAGTGGGCCTCTCTTCCACCTAACCCCAATATGCAGTCTGTACTTCTTTTGTCTGTTTTCTTTTCAGCTATGTTGCTGACACTTTTCTTTTACTTATTTTCCCCTCTTCAACAACGAACGGCAACAGCGCCGTTAAGAATCTCGGTTACCATTCCTCGTTGACAATCCGCGTTGTTTTTTCGCATTATATTCATAAATTAATCGTCATTTATAATCGATCATACATTTTACTTTTTTTTTATTATTAATTTGAAACACTTAGATTCGAGACAAAAAGGATTGGATTTTAAACTCGATGTTTTGGTAGAAACATGCTGGTAAGGCGCTATTATTCATAAAAGTATTATTTATTTAAATTTATGGCGATTGTGGTAGGAGATAATGGAAGGAGTGAAACATTGTGCGTGCTAAGGTCTAGAAGTCACGTCTCGCTGGTTCGTTATGTTTCATCACCGTGAATTCCTCCAGCGTTTACCTTTATCGATTGCATATCGTATTCGTCTTATCTTGAGGCACTTGTCTCGCGGTGGCATAGGCATATTGTTTTTGTCTTGCGAAAGGAGTGAAACTAAAAAATGAGATGCTAATGCTTGATTATCAGTTGATTATCTTCTCCAAGGTGATGATGGCTTAGAAATGTTTGATAGATTCCAAGACTGATAATAGAAGTTTGACGGAATGAAAGTATAGCGCAATTAGTAATAGAAAATGCTTACGTTATGTAAACAATGGTAATATTCGTTGTTGCTTGAAAAATTCCGATTAGGGAACTGAAAGTGAAGGTGTTACTGTCGTATTCCAAACTTTCGTTGGCTTAATAAACATTTCAAAACGTCAAAATTTTTCAATCTCAAAGCATAGCATTTTTTCTATTCCTGTACATATTGTAGTGTTTTTTCCATGCTTTTTCTTTGGAAAATTCTGTCAATCATGCAGCGAGCCTCGAGCGTCTTAGTGTAGACTTGTTGTTTTTGGGCGAGATTTTTATTTTTTAAATTTGTTATTACTATTATTTTAAGAAATTATTAAAATCCATTTATCTGTTTGATAATGTGAAAAAAGTCAGTTTCCCTACCTATGTCTATGTTTTTACCCTGCAAGCCGCCTTTCGGCGTGTGGCAGGGGGTGCACGCACCATGACTCTATTTCCCTAATCGATTATTTTCGCGTATCGTTCGCGGAAAGAATGAGTTCTTGAATCTATTCGTTCTGGCATCTATTTCTCTGATCTTTCTCGCATTATCGGAACGGCCTATGTAGCATGGTGAACGCGCTTTCTCTAAACGTGCTTTCTCTGAATTTATCCAGTAAATTTATCCTTTTTTGGACTCTTCTAACTTCCAATGATTCCCATTTTGCGTCCTGTAGTATCTGAGTGACATATTGTCAAAACCGATTAGATTAATGGAAGCCTCAATTTTTTGCAGTTTCTTTTTTTTTTAATTTATTCATGGACGTTGTGAATTTTTTGGTAAACGTTTGCAAATGGCATTCATTCAATGCAAAAGTTATTATATTAATATGATATATAAAGTAGGATGTTTTTATGTGTGTATGTTCGCATAAAACTCGAGAAACAGACGTCGCACATCTTTCAAACTTTGAAGATTGTTAAATGACTTCCCCGGACAGATAATGGGCTACACTGTATTCACCTAACTGTCCCCGGTTCGATTCTCGACGTTTAAAACTGTTGCCACGATAAATGTATGTAAAACTCAATTTTATCGCTTGCATGGTTTCTTTCTTTTTCAAAATTAAAATAGAATAGCCCTACGGAATCCAGTCCAGCTCCCAAAAAAGGGAAATTGAATGAAAAATATTATTTGGTCATCGAATGTTGTTTTCTCTTCATATTTGCGAGAATTCTGATAAAATGAACGAAACTTTTCTAAAACTTTGATGTTGTAAACAAACCGTCCCCCTGACGACTAATTCCAATGTTGAATCCGATCTCCTGCATTTTCATATAAGAAGACATTGGGAATTGAGGTCCGAGGAGTGATGCTAGTTTATCTTTTGTAAAAATAGTACTACTATATTTAATTCTATCTCTGTTTTCCCGTTGATTCTCAACGGGAACTTCAACTGGTGTTTCTATAAAAATAATCTTCCGCGGAGATAGTTATGGATCCTACCTTATGGAAATATGCGTAAAATAAAAGTTATAAGTAATATTCCCAAGGAAGAATGGACTTGAAAAAAATCTGACGGGACCGGGAATCGAACCCGGGTCTCCCAGTTGCCGGTTGGGTGTACCTTGAGCTATCCCGGCAGAACAATTTTCCAAGCCATTCGGGAGACTTTGTTGGCAAGGACCCGTTTTCCTGTGTTATAAGTATTAATTAATGTAAAGCGCAATACGACATTTGAATCAGGAATAATTCGCTGTTTCCTCACTTCCGATGTAGATCATTCCTGAACATTTAATGCATTTTATATAAACTATTTATGCATTCCCGAACAATTCCGGTGTAGATCGTCCCGAACATGCATCGTTCAGCAAAACTGCTGCTCTTTTCAGAAAAGTAAACAGTGTGCTTACGAAAGAGCACATTTTCATTCACCTTCATGAGCATCCGTTTTCCAATAAGCTGTTATTTCCCCGCTCAGAAGCTGCAAGGTAGCGTTCAAGACCCTTCCTCGACCGCGACCTCAAGCAAGGTGCGCGAAGTAGGCCGCCGCGGCCACGCGACTCCAACCGGAGGCGTTGGCATCCCATACACGCCCATTTGTACTCTTTCACCTTAAACGGCGTTGTCTTCTCAGCCAACTTCCGGCCGACGGTGAAGATCCAGGGAAGGCGTTCACACAAAACGCCTGGACAAACAGACGGCGCGGTTTACTTAAATATCTTCGCATCTGAAGAGGCGTCACGTTGCTCAACTTGTTTCTTGTGGCGAAACTGTTGAGTGCCTGCGTAGAGGGCGTCGTTCGTTCGTCGTTCCTCTTTGAGGATTTCAAGTTTGTCATCGGGTAGCCATATTGTTTACCCAGGGTTATTATTGTCGTTTTATTCCCGATGAATACACCCCTTCGCAGAGAAATATTAGTTTAGAAGTATAATCTACGATTACTTAGTAGCAGAAAATATAAATGGGTGAAGTGTCTTCATTATTTTCACTAAACGGTGCAGATGTTTTCCTTGTTACAATTTTCAACCACACATGCCGTAGATTTCTTGCCGCTAACACTCTAAACTTCCATTACTATTCAGTTATTTCGCTATAGATTTCGAGCATCTGAATCAGAGGTGTAACCAATGGGGTGGTTTTTGGGGGTTCAAACCCCCCATGAGGACAGAGCCAACGATAAACAAAAGCATGTGGGAGGGTGGCCTCTCGCAATTATGCCATAAAAACACCGCTGGAGATTCGCAGGGTATACAAGTTAAAATAAATCAGTTTATATTTTCATTAGATTTTGGGCAGAAGTATTCCTCTCCCTGGATTGTAAGCAATGCAGTGTTAACTTCATGACTCTACGCCCCTGATCTGAATTAAACATGTATCTTTCGTTTTTCTTTATTATTGGGCATCGATAAAATTTAAAGAAAGAACGTTATTTTTCGTAATCAGATTGTTTCACTTAAATTCCTCAGAATAAATGCACAGTTTAGGAATGTTGATGCCACACTGAAATACTTTTCCCAGGGTCTCTTGATTTCCATAAAAGTTTCCTAGAGTGTAATATCGTTTCCAAAGAAATATCCGTCCCCTTTTCTATACTTTATTGAAATATGTTCGAATTTATTGCTAAATAGGTTATATAAAGCATGAATAAAAGACACAATTACCTTAATCTGGAGTATTAAATGGCAATGGTATGGTTTGGAAATAATGTTCGATATGTGGACTCCCGATTAATTGAGGTCGGATTAAGTAGGGTCTAAATAAAGGTCTGCGTGTATCTTTTTCTGCATAATGAAATATATTGATTAAGGAAATCCAGCTGCTGGAAATCTACTGTACAGATATGTGGTGTATTGTAACCGCAGAACATTCACTCCATCAGTTATTGTGCTCATGGAGTGGACATTTTTCAAAATTGGTTTCTGGTCAAATTTTTTATTAATTTAGATCCGTTATCTGAGGAATTTCAGTTGCACGTTAAATTAGGAGCCACCTGAAATTAATGGAATGGTATGAGTAAGTATTCATTCTCTTCGTTAATTCCTCTCTGGTCTGGAGAAGATGGCAAAGATTCTCGTTTTTTTTAGTGTTCTAATTAGCGTACCTGTTCGATTAATTGATTCTGCAAACCTTTCTGGGTATGAGACCAGACGAACACTTTTTTTAATTATCTGAAATTATCTCATGTTAATGCGAATATTTCATGCAAATAAAAAATAATTGTTTTGCTTTTTATAAGATTGAAACACTTCGAAATCAATGCACTCTTACGTTTTGCAGATATAGTATTGCCAGTGGGCAAAAACCAGTTTTCAGTGCAACGTAATTCGGTTGTAACAATAATTCAAGTTACATACGGGTTTTCTAACGATCTTTTTAAAATAAGGTTTACTATAGTAGAGCGTCATTACCACGACTGGCTTCCATTTTTGTTATTGCACTAAACGGACATCTAAAGGTTAACACATTAAAAGGTAATTGCAACATGTGTCATCAAAAATGCTGTCATATATGTTTCACTCATGAATAAGTTTTCTTGCAGAAAATATGAAAATGAAATTTATTTCTAATTACTATATTTACGTTTCTTCTTAAATACTTGTTTATTCCCTTGGTTATTGTGAGATTTTTTTATGCAATGCGCTTTAACATAAGACAAAGTTTCAGTTATTGATATTAGTACTAAATGATTTTAAATTGTAAGAGAAACCTGTCATAAAAGTATGTGTAAAGTGATTCTAATGACAATTTTGTATGAAATAAATGCCCATGAACTTTTACTCGGAGGCTAGCTGATATTGAGGTATAATTGGGCATATGTTTGAGTGGGTTTCCGTTACTAAACGGCAGCAATAATTTCAGCGATGATGCTGAATACTGATAACGATAATCGTTAATTTTATTAGACGACGAAATTTGCTTGTCAGTTTCTAAGTTTCGTGCCGATTAACCTGTCTTAAAAGTAGACTCACCAAGCAAACTATTCTACTTTCAAAGGCGTGGAAGATTTCTCCACAACGCATAAAAAATGCTGAAACATATGTTTCTAGGGCGTGTACCGCGAGGTATATATCACGCCGAAAGCTAGCAGCGAAGTCTCCTGTTGACTAATCAGGCGTGAAGATTTCAACGGCCGTTTGTGAAGAAATTTTTACTTCTCGAGGAAAGGAACGAAAACGGATGATTCAGTCATTTGTGAAATTAGTATTTAAAAAAATCTAATCTATTAACGAGCTGTGAAATTTCTCCCGATAATACCCGAAATGTTCTCTGCAAAAATGGAAAAATTAGCTGAATGTTCAGTTAAATGGTGAAGGATATTCGTACGATAGCATGAGACTAGAATAATGGGTAAACGTCTTTGCCGTCTGTTGGTTCGTATTTGAGAAATTGCAATCGCCCCAAATAGGAGGTCAGGAAGCAGTTCCATCAGTGAAATTTTGCACTGTGGTGTTTTTCAGAAGAGTGAAATTCGAGGGCTCTCTTTATGTAACAAAATTTAATCTCAGTTAATAAATTATTATTATTGTTATATACGTTACAGATGGACTAATAGTTCGGTGGTAACTTATTAAAATTCTACAATTATTACACTATAC
>KZ309049.1:0-38117 GCA_000376725.2 Ladona fulva
CATTCTAATAACACCGTGAATTTCTAGTTTGTATCTTAACGATAAACACCTAAAATGAATTCATGAACTTCAGACAAAGAAACCTCCGTAGCATTGACGTATAAGCACTCAGGTTTAAAATCTTTAGGTATACTATAGATGTGTATATTTTCTATCGAAAACGAGAACTTCGATGTTCTATCTTAGCTAGAAATACCCTAAACGATTGTTTGAAAATTTTGCATTAAGAAGTTACCTAGCATCGAACCTGGGTTGACTAGGAATACGATTCTTACAGGGAACGAAAGAAAACAATAGGATATAACCACTCCGTGAATTTCAACGATCTATCCTTATGCAAAATACGCAAAACGAATTTTTTAAATGCGCTCAATGCATTTAAAAGGGAATAGTGCCTTTTTTGGGGCCTCCTAGAATCGAACCCATAATGCCTAGGGTGGATGTTCGCTTTTTACCATAATGTCCAGACCCGGGATAATACAGAAAAAAATCGGCGGCCGTGTGAGGCAATTTGTTCTTACCAAATTAAAAATGCTCACCGGAAACGTTCCGTAAGATACTTTACAAAACAAATGACAATCTGTTTACGTCTATACGAAACGCTTCTCAACCAATCCATTGGTTCAATTCTAGTAGGCCCAAAAAATGACAGTTTTCCCTTTTAAATGCATTGAGCGCATATTCTAAAATTCGTTTACCGTATTTAGCATAAAGATAGAACCTTCGAATTTATGGAAACGTTAGAAAATGATTTTCTCCACCGTTTGATTCAAGAGCTTTACAACTATTGGCCACAGGTAAGAAGCTAGGTAAGTTCTTAGTGCAAAAGTCTCAAGAAAACATTTATGGTCTTTCTGGTTACGATAGGACGATCCAATTCACGACATTCATAGAAAGCAAGCACCTCTATGGTATACCTAAAGGTTTTTACCCTGAAGATCCTAAGTTTGATGCTCAGGCAGTTTTTATGTCTGAAGTTCATAAATTCCTTTAGGATATTTTTCTTTAAGACATAAACTTGCAATTCACGGTATTCTTAGAATAGATGATTTTCTATCGTATGATGTAAAGATTGTTTCCACAAAGTTCCAGGTTGGACCCAAGGACCATTACAATGACCGAAATTTCAAAAAAACGTTACTAGATTTCACGGTCAGGTAGAAGGTTAAAATTCGTTACATCTACAGAAGATTGGGATTTCTATCGTATGCTGTAAGAATATTTGTCCTCAATGACCCAGGTTCGATGCTAGGATATTTCGTATGAACGTACTATGAATAATTCGTTTACGTTTGGTGGATGGCAGTCCGTTTACAGCAGTTGGAGTGTTTCAGGAGGTGTTCAATGCCTTAGTTAATCTAACATACATTAGCACGAACCACGGCCTTTAGGGCAAAAACGTTTACGGCATACGGTAGACAATCATCCATTCTAATAACACCGTGAATTTCTAGTTTGTATCTTAACGATAAACACCTAAAATGAATTCATGAACTTCAGACAAAGAAACCTCCGTAGCAATGAAGTATGAACCCTCAGGTTAAAAATCTTTAGGTATACTATAGATGTGCATATTTTCTATCGAAACCGTGAACTTCGACGTTCTATCTTAGCTAGAAATACCCTAAACGATTGTTTGAAAATTTTGCATTCAGAAGTTACCTAGCATCGAACCTGGGTTGATTAAAAATACTATTCTTGCAGGGAACGAAAGATAACAATAGGATATAACCACTCCGTGAATTTCAACGATCTATCCTTATGCAAAATACGCTAAACGAATTTTTGAAATGCGCTCAATGCATTTAAAAGGGAATAGTGCCTTTTTTGGGGCCTCCTAGAATCGAACCCATAATGCCTAGGGTGGATGTTCGCTTTTTACCATAATGTCCAGACCCGGGATAATACAGAAAAAAATCGGCGGCCGTGTGAGGCAATTTGTTCTTACCAAATTAAAAATGCTCACCGGAAACGTTCCGTAAGATACTTTACAAAACAAATGACAATCTGTTTACGTCTATAGGAAACGCTTCTCAACCAATCCATTGGTTCAATTCTAGTAGGCCCAAAAAATGACAGTTGTCCCTTTTAAATGCATTGAGCGCATATTCTAAAATTCGTTTACCGTATTTAGCATAAAGATAGAACGTTCAAATTTACGGAATCGTTAGAAAATGATTTTTTCCACCGTTTGATTCAAGAGCTTTACAACTATTGGCCACAGGTAAGAAGCTAGGTAAGTTCTTAGTGCAAAAGTTTCAAGAAAACATTTATGGTCTTTCTGGTTACGATAGGACGATCCAATTCACGACATTCATAGAAAGCAAGCACCTCTATGGTATACCTAAAGGTTTTTACCCTGAAGATCCTAAGTTTGATGCTCAGGCAGTTTTTATGTCTGAAGTTCATAAATTCCTTTAGGATATTTTTCTTTAAGACATATACTTGCAATTCACGGTATTCTTAGAATAGATGATTTTCTATCGTATGATGTAAAGATTGTTTCCACAAAGTTCCAGGTTGGACCCAAGGACCATTACAATGACCGAAATTTCAAAAAAACGTTACTAGATTTCACGGTCAGGTAGAAGGTTAAAATTCGTTACATCTACAGAAGATTGGGATTTCTATCGTATGCTGTAAGAATATTTGTCCTCAATGACCCAGGTTCGATGCTAGGATATTTCGTATGAACGTACTATGAATAATTCGTTTACGTTTGGTGGATGGCAGTCCGTTTACAGCAGTTGGAGTGTTTCAGGAGGTGTTCAATGCCTTAGTTAATCTATCATACATTAGCACGAACCACGGCCTTTAGGGCAAAAACGTTTACGGCATACGGTAGACAATCATCCATTCTAATAACACCGTGAATTTCTAGTTTGTATCTTAACGATAAACACCTAAAATGAATTCATGAACTTCAGACAAAGAAACCTCCGTAGCATTGAAGTATAAACCCTCAGGTTAAAAATCTTTAGGTATACTATAGATGTGCATATTTTCTATCGAAACCGTGAACTTCGACGTTCTATCTTAGCTAGAAATACCCTAAATGATTGTTTAAAAATTTTGCATTCAGAAGTTACCTAGCATCGAAGCTGGGTTGATTAAAAATACTATTCTTGCAGGGAACGAAAGATAACAATAGGATATAACCACTCCGTGAATTTCAACGATCTATCCTGATGCAAAATACGCTAAACGAATTTTTGAAATGAGCTCAATGCATTTAAAAGGGAATAGTGCCTTTTTTGGGCCCTCCTAGAATCGAACCCATAATGCCTAGGGTGGATGTTCGCTTTTTACCATAATGTCCAGACCCGGGATAATACAGAAAAAAATCGGCGGCCATGTGAGGCAATTTTTTCTTACCAAATTAAAAATGCTCACCGGAAACATTCCGTAAGATACTTTACAAAACAAATGACAATCTGTTTAAGTCTATAGGAAACGCTTCTCAACCAATCCATTGGTTCAATTCTAGTAGGCCCAAAAAATGACAGTTTTCCCTTTTAAATGCATTCAGCGCATATTCTAAAATTCGTTTACCGTATTTAGCATAAAGATAGAACGTTCAAATTTACGTAATCGTTAGAAAATGATTTTTTCCACCGTTTGATTCAAGAGCTTTACAACTATTGGCCACAGGTAAGAAGCTAGGTAAGTTCTTAGTGCAAAAGTTTCAAGAAAACATTTATGGTCTTTCTGGTTACGATAGGACGATCCAATTCACGACATTCATAGAAAGCAATCACCTCCATGGTATACCTAAAGGTTTTTACCCTGAAGATCCTAAGTTTGATGCTCAGGCAGTTCTTATGTCTGAAGTTCATAAATTCCTTTAGGATATTTTTCTTTAAGACATAAACTTGCATTTCACGGTATTCTTAGAATAGATGATTTTCTATCGTATGATGTAAAGATTGTTTCCACAAAGTTCCAGGTTGGACCTAAGGACCATTACAATGACAGAAATTTCAAAAAAACGTTACTAGATTTCCCGGTCAGGAAGAAGGTTAAAATTCGTTACATCTACAGAAGATTGGGATTTCTATCGTATGCTGTAAGAATATTTGTCCTCAATGACCCAGGTTCGATGCTAGGATATTTCGTATGCACGTATTATGAATAATTCGTTTACGTTTGGTGGATGGCAGTCCGTTTACAGCAGTTGGAGTGTTTCAGGAGGTGTTCAATGCCTTGGTTAATCTATCATACATTAGCACGAACCACGGCCTTCAGGGCAAAAACGTTTACGGCATACGGTAGACAATCATCCATTCTAATAAAACCGTGAATTTCTAGTTTGTATCTTAACGATAAACACCTAAAATGAATTCATGAACTTCAGACAAAGAAACCTCCGTAGCAATGAAGTATGAACCCTCAGGTTAAAAATCTTTAGGTATACTATAGATGTGCATATTTTCTATCGAAACCGTGAACTTCGACGTTCTATCTTAGCTAGAAATACCCTAAACGATTGTTTGAAAATTTTGCATTCAGAAGTTACCTAGCATCGAACCTGGGTTGATTAAAAATACTATTCTTGCAGGGAACGAAAGATAACAATAGGATATAACCACTCCGTGAATTTCAACGATCTATCCTTATGCAAAATACGCTAAACGAATTTTTGAAATGCGCTCATTGCATTTAAAAGGGAATAGTGCCTTTTTTGGGGCCTCCTAGAATCGAACCCATAATGCCTAGGGTGGATGTTCGCTTTTTACCATAATGTCCAGACCCGGGATAATACAGAAAAAAATCGGCGGCCGTGTGAGGCAATTTGTTCTTACCAAATTAAAAATGCTCACCGGAAACGTTCCGTAAGATACTTTACAAAACAAATGACAATCTGTTTACGTCTATAGGAAACGCTTCTCAACCAATCCATTGGTTCAATTCTAGTAGGCCCAAAAAATGACAGTTGTCCCTTTTAAATGCATTGAGCGCATATTCTAAAATTCGTTTACCGTATTTAGCATAAAGATAGAACGTTCAAATTTACGGAATCGTTAGAAAATGATTTTTTCCACCGTTTGATTCAAGAGCTTTACAACTATTGGCCACAGGTAAGAAGCTAGGTAAGTTCTTAGTGCAAAAGTTTCAAGAAAACATTTATGGTCTTTCTGGTTACGATAGGACGATCCAATTCACGACATTCATAGAAAGCAAGCACCTCTATGGTATACCTAAAGGTTTTTACCCTGAAGATCCTAAGTTTGATGCTCAGGCAGTTTTTAGTCTGAAGTTCATAAATTCATTTAGGATATTTTTATTTAAGACATAAACTTGCAATTCACGGTATTCTTAGAATAGATGATTTTCTATCGTATGATGTAAAGATTGTTTCCACAAAGTTCCAGGTTGGACTGCTGAGATTTTAATGTGTATTCTTGAGCTCCTGACGGGATTTGCAAATCGGATATTTCATCCTTCTCAATGCTTTATTGCCATTTGTTTCCTCGTCATGACAACACCTAACTCACCCTCAGAGATAACAAAAAGACAAGCAAATAAATTATACCCGCTATTAAAAATAATTTCTTCTTCTCTCCATTAATGGCCATTATATTGTTTCATAACCACGCGCCATGCTGCTCGCTTAAGAAGCTACACGTCATGCCTTTGAAGCTGGCGTATTCCGTGACTAACACACGACTACATTAGTATCGCAATTATAAATGAGATTGTGATATTTATCCTCGGAGTGCTTGTGAATAATCGCGGCGCTCCGTTACAAAAACGCTTCATGAAATGTAATAATCTTCGAAGTTAATCCGCGGGCACAATCTTCTTATCGTGACAGCTAATATATTTACTTCGTCCCGTGCATTTTGCAATTCGTCCCACGCTCATCTCCCTCTTACCACGTTTGATAATTCCCTTTCCGTAGAAATACGCTCAAAGTCGGCTCTGTAAGAGCAAGAACGTTGTTTTCCAGTGGTTATTTATGTCCACTTGCACTATAGTCAGCCTTGGAGTTGAAACCAACGGTGTGTATGACCGCATCTCAGCCATTAGGTCACTGCTTGGATTCCCGTCGACAGAATGACAATTTGTGGTCTATAAATTCTGCCTCGCGACTTATATACACAAGATTACGCAGCCGATCAGATCTAAGCGCGTAAACGTCCGACGTTAAGGTCCTCGTAACAGCGAAAACCAGCCTTCTGCAGTAAATAAGTATTCATTTCCACGGTCAGGGCAAAAAAAGCAGTCAGGGAGGAAAACATAGAAGGAAATGAGGCAGTTAAACTGTTTGTGCAATTGGAGGCAATCTGACCTAAGGTATTCATTAAAAACGTCTTCTCTCCTTTTACATGCCATTATGGTGCAGAAATTTATATCCTCGAATGTTATAGTACTTGTCAGGGAACGCATTATAACGTATGAACGTATATCTCAAAGTAATGCAATATGCTAATTGAATGCTTGTATCTGAGTCGATAACCAGAGGGTAAGTTGCGTCAGAAATCTGTATAGCGAGATAGACTAGAGAATGTCTAGGGAGACGTCTGCGACGAATAAACATGGATATCCAACGCTTTCTCGATTTCCTTTCTCCTAGAATAACTGCTGTTCGGGCAATTTCGCCACTCCCGCTGTGCGAGAGGAACACAACGCAAAAATAATGTCGTATTTAAGTGCATAGCGTTAATCAAATCAAACTTTCCCTCTTGATAAGTGCCAAGGTGGCTTAGTTTTGATCGAAGAAGGAATAATAGATAGATAGGTAGATCCTTTATTGGCCTGGTTAGGTTCCTGAAGCGTAGCCAAGGGGGTGGTTATGGGGGTTTAAACCCCTCATGAGAACAGCGGCAACAATAAACAAAAGCATGCGAGAGGATGGCCTCCCTCAATTATGCCATATAAGCACCGTTGGAGATTCGCAGTATACGTATTAAAATAACACGCCTTCCTCCGTGGATTTTATTAAAATAAATACGTTTATATTTTCATTATATGTCGAAGTATTCTTACCACTGGATTCTGGGCAGTGCAGTCTTTACTGGATGGCTTTACCCCCTTATGAAAAAATCCTGGATACGCTCCTGTTAGGCCCTATATATGTTTTTTGTATCAATTTTGTAGAGATTCGTTGTATTAATTATATTTTTCTATTAGTTTTTCTTTTTTTACATTATTTACCTCCCTTTTTGTGTTTTTGTCCTCTTCAACCTTCAGTTAAGAAGATTTTTCCCCACAAACTCAATATTTTTCTGTTGCTAATGTATTCTTTCTTTTAACTCTAAATGTTGAATTTAACTTATATTTACAATTGAGGTTAGGTGGAAGAGAGGCCAAATTGCCCTAACCTCGCCGCAATACAGATGTTAATAAAATAGACGAAAAGAAGGAGAAGAATGTGTAAAAAATATTTGCAACTTAAGGTTGACTAAGAAGAAAACCCACGTTGGGGGTAAGCATCCACAGAGAAGGGGGTGAAAAAACCCGCGAAAACAGAGTTGAAAAACATGCTGTATACTTAAGTGTATAATATATACTTAATAGTGGACTAAATTAAACGGAATGGAAATTAATGTCGGTAAATGTAAACATATCAAGTTTTCCAGAAGAAAGTCTCAAATACTTCATAATTACTCCCTAAATGACGAAAACATTAACGTTGTTTCCGATTGCAAATATCTAGGTATTAGGCTAAATGAAAATCTTAAAAGGGGAAAACACATCGAGGACATTGTTGCGAAGGCTTATAGGAATCTCCATTTCGTAATGAGGAACATAAGACGAAGTGGGAAGGGTGTCAAGGAAAGAGCGTACAAATCCCTGGTCAGGTCAATCAGATTGTAGAATATGGAACGAATGTTTAGGATCCCCACGAAACAGGCCCTACTAAAAAGCTCGAAGGCATGCAAAGAAAGGCGGCTAGGTACGTAGTCGGCAATCACAGGAAAACCGAAAGTGTAAGTAAAATGCTAGCTCGTATGAAATGGGAATCATTAGAATCGAGAAGGAAGACTTCTAGATTAGCCGGAATGTATAAGGCATGTAATTCCGGAGATGGTTGGGTTGAACTGCGTACTGCGTAAAACTCCGAGTTATGTTGTACGTGGAAATCATAGTTTAAAAATCAAAGAACGCGAGCAGAAAACAGATGTAGCAAAATATTCATTCGTTAAAAGAGGTATTAGGGAATGGAATGCTTTACCTGGAGAAGTTCTCATTCCAATGCCGAAAAAAGTTAAAGCGTTCAAAAAAAGGATACAATCAAGATGTATGTAGATTTACTGTATGATCTCCTGTCATGATATTCCATGCAATATTGTATATGCGACTATATAGATAAATACAATGTATCTTACTTAAGTTACTTCTATTTCTACTTAATGTATGATATTATTTTTTGATGAACTTGTTACATTTTATATGATGTTATGTGTTTCGTATATTTTTATATTCACACATGTATTATTATTATATGTTATGTATACTATATATGCATATAATGTACACTTAAGACAAACTATAGCTAATGTTCACTTTAAGACACTGTATTATGATTGTTATTTAGAGTTAAAGTGAAGTTTATAGTTAATATCCATGCTAATCGGTCATAATCATTAATTCTAACAAACCATTATTATAATAACGGGTCGTGAAGTGAACGCTAGTCATAGTCCAAATTAAGTATACATTATAATACCGGGCCTAAAAGTAATTTATACCGAATTACACCACGGTAGAAGGTATTGTAATGTGAAATAACACGTTAACATGTTTTAATGTAAAGAAAATTGTCAAAGACGATAACTCATCCTTATTTACGCTGACCATATGTCCCATGAATCAATTCTCTCTGGCATAGTTTTCAATTTAGCAATTATATAGCTAGATTTTAACTTCTTTTGGCGGTCGTTCTTCTGTTTTAGAGTATAATCGCACTCGAAGGAGTGCGAGAAGCTCTGTACAGCTCTGTTAAGTAGTAATTGTCTAAATACACTTAGAATAACATTTTTGACTTATTTTAAAATTAAAATAGCATTTCATTATGTTGACTCGGCTAAACATCCAAATTTCTAATATAATTCGTGTAATATCAGAACCGATATTCTATGTACAGAAGAAAATTCATGTCATTATGTTTTTTGAATACTTTTTTCTTTTTTTTCTGAGTTCGACTAGCTTTTATTGTACTTTCCGAGTGCATCTAGCGAGACGTTCCGAAATAAATTTGCATCTCTGCTCCCTTAATATGGAGACAGACTATTTCAAATCTAAATAACTCAAAATTAAAATTCACGAAGGAGGCCTTTACTTTATGCAATCCTAACATCACAAGGATGTGCTGAATAAAAACACGGTTTTAAACAACAAAGAGACGTATAAAAAGTACTAATCCACAACATGTAGGTTTCGTCGGCGACTAGTTTCGGCCATAAATAGCTATAAGGCTAGCAATACCCATGATGATTATATCATTAGGTTATAAGATGGCTATTACAGTCTACAATGTGTAATAATAATTGATAATAATCATAATATTGTTCAAAGGATCTAAAACGGAGTCAGCAACGCCGTTATTCAGCCTCTAGCTCAATAGAATTCTTATTGTAGCGGTAATGACTAAAAATGAAACGAAAATTAAGGGAAATTACAATGAAATCCATCCCGTATCACGGAAATAATGAAAAATAAAAACATTCATTAAACTGGCTGCAACGTATTTAGGTAGAACTAACAGCAAGATGTTTCGCTCAATAAATTAACTCGCATAACAATGGGAGAAAATAATAGGGAACACTTTTCTCAGAAACTAGGTACTATTTAATATAAAAACACTGTAAAATACTAACCAGAAGCATAGAAAAGTACGACTAGTTTCGTCATACTAACGTGACTAGTCGCGTGGAATACCACATAGTCGTCAGTCAGTTGAATTAATTCACATGACATTAATTTTCCAACTTTATAATGGTCCTGTTGTAATAGCTAAGGTCAGGGACGAATATCGCCGTTAAGTGATCATTTCTATCCTTTTGGGAGCCGCGGTGAGCGAAACCGCGGAAGCGGTTGTAAGAATATTAAAAAAATGCCTTCTTCCTCTTCAGCCGTTCCAGCGCGCTTGATATTTAAACACTTGCCAATCGATTTCAAGCTCAGTGTTAAGACGCCGGGAAGTAGTTGTAAAAGGTCCGACCATTATGGGCGATGCCCCAGACGAACGACGGCTTCAAGACACAAATCATGGGAATTAACACGGAGATTGCAAGGAAATGATGGAGCCGGTGCTAGAGCATCGCCCGGCGATTTACTGCCCACCGACCGACAAGAAGGAAAGGCGCTATTTCTTTCCGTACCCCGGGGGTGGGATAGTGGAGGAATGGGGTGGCAGGGGAAGAGATTCAATGCATTTCACGCGGGGCATTATTGCGTTGTTTCCTGGACCGAGTGCCATTAGGGTGCCTGGCTTAGGATAATCGTAATCTGGCACGTCGCACCTTACATTAGCGGGCCATAAAGCCAGCTTCGGATAAGTGGGCCGTGACTGAGATTACGGCTGGCTCGCTGGTGTTGGGTGGTTAAAGGAATGACTCAGCACCACCATTTCGACCTCCGAGGCTCGTTCTCCTTTCCTCTGGTTTACCGACAACCCTTTCTACCTTAAGGGTATTCGCTCATACCTCTTCATCCATCTTGGCATTTCTTATCTTTGTTTTGCTGCGATCTAAATCGCGGTTGTCATCTGGAGGATGGCCACGGATGTTTGCGGAATTAAAATGGGATTAAGACGTCGATCGGTTGGCAATACATTCGATCCGAGATGATAAATTTGCTATTCCGAGTTTTTTTCCGGTCTCCCATTAAGATTCACGGCCCACGGGGGACTCTTGGGCGACGTTTGTTCCAAGCTGCCCTCGTCTCTCTCCTCGACAGTGGCTGCTGATTCCGCGAAAAAAAAGATGTTATCCGTTCATGTTATACATGTTTATTTAAACTTTTACTCTGAGCTTACGAATTCGCTATGTAAATTATCTCCGGTTCTGAATAAAGAAAATGGCCCTAAAATCATTTTAGTTGTAAGTATTTCCATTGACGTCTTTGCATTTAGTCACGGTATGGACTACGGTACGGCAGCAGGTTACTGTTCACTTTATATTTAAAAAACTCAAAATATATTATGCAGTCACGGATACGCCCAATAAAATTTACTCATGGCTGCACCAGCGAAACAGCTTTCATTTTAATCCAAAATTGATCGATAGTTTTGTATATAAATCGATTGTTTAGCAATACTATTTAATAAATAATCAATATTAAACTATATAATCAACTGTACCAGCTGTTCAGCCTTCTGTTATATCTGAAACTGACCTGTAGTTTTATATAATACCAGCTTCTTTAGCAGAAATATTTCACAAATAATCAATATCAGACTATATAGGTAATTAACAAATATGTTTGAAACCTAGGTTAATATCACTTAATGCATAATTACGACTCTTCCAGAGCTGACAACAAATTTGAGGGCAAAAATAATACCTACACTACATTTAAATCAATACATAGATGTTTCAAATTAGTATTTGTATGCTTTTATCGTGAGAGATGCTTGAATCAATCTCTAAACAAAGATTCAGTCAACACTTACAATCTTCTTTCCTTCCGTGGCCTTAATTAAACTATTTTATCAAGATTATCATAATGTGTCATTACATGAGAATATGCGATACCAGCTAAATATAGTGACGCTGTGTTACTCTGCGTTTCCTCATTTTCAATAGATCCACACGGAAACAACTTCGATTGCAACCTGAACTCGGTATTGTCAGCACCAAAACAGTTTTTCCCCTCCTCTTGAATACACGTCGGTGATCCATGTCTGGGTCGCCGACGTCTCATATTCCAAATGAGGCAACATCGTTTTTGAGTAGTTCTTCCTCTCGGATGCATTTCTTCCGCCCTCGCGACATATGCTGGCGACCCGAGTAAGGGTCGCCATGCGTTCAAGTTTGAAAATCACTTCCACGAAGGTGAGGCTGATTTCCGAGATCTCCCTCTGGGCTGCTGTCCAAGTCGGGTGCAACGCGAGCACCACCGGCGACCCCGGTACGGTGCTCGCTAAAAGCCAGTCGAGGAGAAGGCGGCAGTTTATCAAGGCGCGTGAACAGCTGCGAATCGCTCCCTCATCTCGAGGAATGTTGCCACGTATCCGGCGTAACTCCTCCTACACCCCACTTAACCGTTTTCCTTTCTCCTATCTTCCGACTTTTCTTTGCCTCTTCCTTCGCCTTCTCTCCTTGCATCTTCTCCTAAATCTTCTCCCCGTCACGTTATTTCGGACCTCTCCTTCCGTTCAATCTCCAAGTGCCATCTCTTTCCCTACTTCAATCTCCTCTATCTCCCTCGTTTCTATTTACTGCAATCCTTCGCCCGTGTCACCATAGTTTTCTTCGCCCTCAGCTCTACCGTTTTCTATTACGTTCTCTATCACTTGGGATGCGGATATTGAAAACTTTCCGAGCCCAAGCACGGGTGCCCTGGGATGGCAAGCAAAGGCGGCGACTTTCTCGGGTGCAGGGCTTGACGTAGTGGGCCTGCTTCAATCTTAGACGCAATTTAACCCTCGTTAATCATGGAGCTGAATGTATCGTAACTTTTGTAAACAGCGCGTAATTTTTGAGTTTTAGGTTAAGTGTAAAATCACGCGCATATTTCCTATAAAATTGCACGTATTCTGGGATTTACACCGCTAAGTTTGGTACTAATAGCAATCAATTAAAGATGACAACGATCATTATGTTGAGAAATATATTCTAATCGAGCAACATCTTATCTATCCTTTACCATTTACACCAGGAGCGGGTCTAGATACTAGACTCGAAGTGAAGTGATTTAAATAGCCTAAATAATAATTGTATTGATTGATATCCTGAGACAGAAGGCGACCCAAGGACAAATTTAAAATATACAAAATGTCGAACGTATACTTTGTCGCAGTGAAATGAAAAATAATTTCATAACACAATTTTAGAACTAAATAACATATGCACAATTTACATTAAAATATAAACTTAAATTGCTATGTTCGAAGATGCTCATAATAAATATATTTGAATTGTTTTAAACTCTGTGATTTTCTTAGACCAATAGGTAGGTCGTCCCAAAGATTGATGGTGAAAACAATGAAAGATCTGATTGATGACAGAAACAGAGAAATATTGATGTCAAAACAATGAAAAGTAACAATTTTCAGTGCCTTAAAATCTTCAATCAACTTCCGCTTAAAAACGTCAAGTACCGCTTTAAAAAGCTATAAACTTGATAGAATAGAATAAATAATAGAAAACTTTGCTATCCATATTTAGCTTTATCTTCTCATGTCAGGCATATTGGGCATAAGGCATATTGCTTATTTCACAAAGTCATTAAGGGGGAATGGGTGGTCTCCCACAGCGTTCCCATTAGATCCCCCAATGATGATCGCAAATGTAACTTCCACTTTGACTTCATGTTTATTCTTCTAGAAGAAAGAAGTTTAAAGATTAATCTTACTCCAAACAGCAAGGAAATATATAAATCAGTTTCTTTGTCAAGCCAATGACGTTTTTTGCCACGGTAAGGTTAGACTTCTCTACGTAGTATGTACCTTTCGTCTTTAACGAAATTAAAGTCGCCTATTAACTCAGTATACTTTACCATTATGATAAAAGGATAATGCGACCTTAAAGAAATCCTCTCATTTCGGGTAACAAAAAATTATACTCTCATTTGGGGTGACCGTCTAACAAACAAATCTCAACGGAAAGATTGATTTTAATTAACGTTAAAGGAAAAAATCACTCTTCCTTTCATTCTTCGAAAACACTGAGTGATGAATTGAATTATATATCAGCTGGATAACGCTTACAATGTATTCTTAAACAATTGTTCATTGCCACTTTTTGGGTGATTGTTTTTTTAACTTTCGATCAGGTATGGTTCCCTTCTACAATTGGACACGTTAGATTTGTTTTGGAGAAAATTTTGAAAACTTTATCGCGAAAGGTACGTCTCAAATCATGACTTTTCTTATCCGAATAAAGTAAATAAACTGGTAACAATTTAACATATGATAAATAAAGTAAATGAATGAAGTAAATAATATGAACATATGATAAAGAACATAAGAGATGAACTTGAAAATAAGATGAATGAATAAGGTCATATAAAGTGAAAGGTAGTGATTAAATTAAACTATTAGTTCATCTTATTTACTTTATTCTGCTATGGCATACCACCAAGTTAAGGCTGAAGCCATCAACGCAATTATTGTCTAAAAGAATTAATTTTATTAACAAATATGCTTTTCTGTAATTTTATAAGAGGAAAGTTAAATCTTAAACGAAAGTGGTAGTGCAGATTGGAAGCATAATTCACTGATTAATCGAAAGTCACCTTAGTCACTATTTTTATAGCATATAACTGCTACATTAACATCTTTAACCTTGCCGTACTAATAAATTCTATGTGCATTGCGCGGTAACATTATAAATTAGGAGTTGAAATCCTCGACATGGGCTTTGTGGTCAATGCAATGGATACATCACCATGCTCACATCATAGCTGTCTTCCAATGTCAGCCCAATCGCCACCAATATTGCTCTTAGCTCATTAATATCATCACACGCTATATTTACTCCCTCATCTTTAACAATACCTTCAATCTTCCTTTCACTTTCTCCTCCTCCTCATGCTTCATTCCCCTACATCTTCCCTCACATCCATTTCTCTCCATCCAATTCCTTACCGCCCATTCCCTACAGTCGGCCATCTTTCGGCGACTTCTTTGAGTCCACGTACCCGTCTAAAACATTCACTAGCACTCATTCACCGCAGGTCTGGAAGCCGTGACATTGCCACCGCGTTAATGTCGCCCACGCAATAACGTCGTTATGGGGGACCATTACTCACTCCTCCACCTCCCCCATCGGCCGGGGACGGCTGTCCTTATCCTTTCCTGTCCTCAGAGGACCTCTGGGAAATGTCTTTCACGTTGTTTTGGATGTATAGTGGCTTGGGAAGGGGAGGAGGAGTCCTTTGAAGACTGGAATAGCTGTGAAGTGCCGATTGAAGGACTAAATGGCGGGCATCGCTCGTTCTGTCTCTCGTCTCTTGGAGGTTTCCTCTAAGTTATTGCGCGCGTCAAGGTTTTCGGATTCCTCTGGACTACGGGTGGCGTGGGTGGAGGTTTTAAGGGGATGAAAAATGTTCCGAGGAATTGCTCTTTGCGGATAAGATGTTTTATTGTTCAATTTGTTACGGGGTGGATGAAGTTACTTTGTTAAACGGTTAGAGGTTGACCTTTAAGTCGGCGTTATAAAGGCTTTTCGATGTTTTAAATGACGACGTTGAAGTTAATTAGTAAATCTGGCGCGGAGATTTACGTAAGAGGGGACGAGGGCGAAGGGAAGTAAATGTATTGAGGTAGATGTGTTCCCCAATCGCTGTTAACGCTACACCCATTTGTTACCTGCAGGGGAAGGCTATTGATTTCGATCTTTTAAATTCTATCTGATTTAAGGATCTGATCTGAAATTGATTGATGAAAATTCTGCTCGATCGCTCAAAATGAACGCTAAGAATTTGTACTTCGTAATCAGTTTCGAGTACTGCAAAGAGGTTAGTTTGTATTCTGAAATATTGTGAGTGAAATTGATACCTAAGCTGCTCTTTTCCTTAGCTAAAACAAGCATACACTATCGTACGTATATAGATAGAAAGAATAAAATCTAAATTGTCGGGCGTAACTTTCTGGAAAGCCATGGTAGTTGAAAAAAGGTGAGAAAGACCCTGTTGATTTTCCTTTTTTTCAACTAGATAGACTTATTTCTTGAATAATTACAGTTGTGGGTCTTTTAAGATGTTCATATATACACGATGAATAGCGTAAAGCTTGAACTCAATACATGTTGCGGCGTATTAGTTAGAGCAAAAACTGCTGCGTATTCTCTAAGATGCACGGATTTTGATTGAAACTGGCATGTGAAAAATCAGCATTTTCGAATATTTTCCATTTCATCGTCCTAGTAGATGTGTTGTTTAAAACATGCTAATATTAGGAATAGTAGAGCTAATTCTGTTTCTTTTACTGAATTTTACATCCTTTGATTATACATCAAAAATAAATTTTTGCATTGCCGTGGAAACACCTTATTTTGGCTTTTATTATCTCTCGCATTTCACCTTTCACAGATATTTTTATGTCTTTCCGACCATATTTTTGCTATTTTTATTCTTTCTCTCACTCAAACACTTATTCCTTTTCAACCGTAACTTCGTCATTTTCTCTTGCCTTGTAATTTACTCCGTAATAATTTATCTGATTTTGTTGATTGCCGCTCTCAGTTTTGGCCATTTTTTCTGCATTCGAATTAATACATTATTTCTTCACCATGAGATTTTCTTTTTCAACCGTAAATTTCCGGGACTCGTATTTTTTTCCTTATTCTCTTACTAATTCTTCCGAATTAGTTTCCTGCTATTTTATTAAATATATTGAAAAATTTCGGAGTCTGCGGTGCAAGTTTGAGTGGAGAAACGGACATTCTGAATGAGATACTAAGGGGATAAATAATGAGAATATGTACAATTTAACCGACCGCAATTGGGATCGAGGATCAGTGTAAGGCTTTGGAGGCCGCCAGCATTAGAGAGTGGGGTTAATTCCGAATTGAATCCGTTGGTTTGGGATGTTTGGAAAAAATGGTGATGGGGTTGATGGCCTTGTGATTCTACAGTTATCCACAGATTCGAACCCGCGAACCTAGAGTTGGTTGTATGCATCCGTGCATGCAGGTCACTAGCCAACTCGGTCTAGTCTTAGGAGAGAATATTTTGAAGGAATTCTGATCTTTAAAAAGGAATCCTTTACGCTAGCTACATTTCACATTGTTCGGAACGCTTTCGTAAACTGGAGCATCTTATAATAATAAATTTATTGATACAACGATATAAATGAGCATGTGTTGGACAAGTCATTTTCATAGGTAATTACAAGTATACTGTAATGGGTAATTACAAATGTACATAACATTTAATTACAGTTACAAAATGTTACGTTTTATAATCATTCTACATTACTTAGCAATTACAAATATACATTAATATNCCGGGCATAAAAATGATTAATACATTCCGAAAATGAAAAAAAAACAGTGTAACCTTCACTTGGATGAAAGCTCCTCAACAGCTACTTCCGGAATCCATTAAATGGATTGGTGGTTAATATTTATGGCTGGGGTAATATATCATCCGGGGGACTATATTTAACAGGGTTGGGTACTTTGTTTTAAACTTTTGGTGCCATCACCTCAATGTTTCTCCCAATTATACCCTCTCCTTGGAGGGTACCATTTCATTTTCTTCTCAAAACATTTCTCTTCTGGAAGGTAATCAATTAAGCATAATTTAGGTAGTGATTGTTGAAAATGACTTCAAATTAACTATCCAATCGTCTATCAGACTAATTCGAGAGAATCCGACCGAATAACTTCACGTTTTAATCAGATCATCAAACCATTATATTTTTCGTTCGGGTTTTCGCTCCGGTTCACCGACAAAAACGAAAGTCGAAATTCTTTCGCTCAGACCATTCTTATATTATACCCACAGTAAGTTTATTATTTTATCTCTGACTTTCACAATGTATACCACATTATATCAAAATTAAGAGTAGAAATGAGTAATAATTGCAAGCCGTAGTTACACATGTTTAATAAGCTTTCCTCCAAATAAACTTGAGTAAAATGGTATTGTTGGGAACCGTATATAGCAGCAGAATTAATAACTGATTTCGGTTTTCACTCCGGCAAATATAACGTTTATTTCGGTTTCTGTTCTCTATTCAGTTCCGGTTCGATGCCCTGGTTGGAATACCGAGTCTTCGACTGCTTTCACTGCAGCTATCCTCAAATCCGTGAACTATCCATGCTACGTAATCACCAGGAAAGTTACAAATCATATCATTCAGACTTTCAAGTTAATATTTTACGAAATTCGAGCACTCTATGTTAAAGAAGTTCGGTGTAACAATAATGTGATAATGTTTTGTTCTTCAATATTGCCGTAAGTCATAATCAGTTGATATTTACAGACATTTACATTTTCCTTCGATAATCAACAGAAATTTCCGCTAGCGTTGCATAGTTTACGATACTAGTTTTCACTTGTTCCCACGTAAATTAATCTTCCCATTTTCCTACTTTACTGCTATATAATCACGTCACTTATATTTAACTAATTCAAGTTAGAAAAACATTTTGAAAGTATGATTTTTTATGTTTTATTTGCATCAATTCTTCAGACTCCGTATTGATATTTCGCTACAATATTTCGTGCAGGAATGAAATTCAACAATTAACTGCCATGTTTAATAAAATTTATAAAATCAAAAAATATAAACACATAAAGGTATTTAAAAGAAGATATTTCAGTTTTTTATTCAAGTGTCCTTTTATTAAGTAAGTCAGTATATAGATTATGTGGATGAAAATCAGCATTGATTTATGCCATGGTATGCCTTGCTTTGTCAATGAAATTGTCGTTTGTTATAATATTGTTTTATTTGTGTATCCACGGGTGTGATGTATAATTTTGTACGATATCGTACAGTGTAATTAAAAATGTACTAATCTTTCTGTAAGTACTCGTAGTCTAAGATCATATGTATACCTTTTTTGACTATTTCATGCAATTTGCACTTTGCCAACCCATAATAAGACATACGTACTATGCTATACTAAACTATAATACAATCCTACCCGACATTTTTGGACGCCAGTTGCATTCTTTAGCATTTAGATAACGATTTTTTTCCATTTGAGATTATAAATTATTTTCCTTTCAGTTTTTTCAATTAAAGTAAAAGTGGGCGATAAATAGCTGATCAAAACAAGGAGAAATACAAGGGAATAATGTCATCACATTTAAAACCGAGGCTACGTTAAATTGTTTGGCGATGCGATGATCCGTTTCTCTGTCAAATTTAGCATGAGCTCAACAATTTGTTACAATTTAAAGTGAATTAGCCATTATGACAACATTTCAATACCCTAATCACATTATGTTAACATTACGCAATCTAAAAATCGCATATGATGAAACGTTAACCAAACAGGTATAAAAGCTGCTCATGATATTCCTTTAGAGAGATTTCTTCGACACGCCCCTAATGACTGCGACGTAATTAAAACTCCGCATCGCTTTTGAATGTAAGGTTCATAATAAACGTAAGCTAGCGCTTTTATACTTCAATTACTGGTTTAAGTTTCAAAGGTATCAGGTTAATCTTAACCTTTTGTTTTAATGGTGTTCGTTAAATTTGTGCAATTAATTGGTGTACGTAAACTCGTTAACTGGCGCATTAAATAATCTATGCGTGTTCGTTCTGCGAATTTTATTTGATTGAAAGATTTGAATAACCACTCAATCCGCCTCTTTGCTTATGCTAAACTCAAATAAGTGAATAAAATCTTTGACAGTAGCTTTCATATCATAACGCCGGGTCATACTTGATAGGCATACTTTCCATTCATATTCTCCAGTTCTGTTCGCAATCGCAATCAGCCAACTGTTAGAAGGGACGCAGTGAACACACCACCTGCTTTTACCCAAAAATGAGGCATTTATTAACCTGTTAAAATATCTATAATTATGTTTCGTTATCGTGAGAGGCTCTAATTAAAGCATTCCGTTTGATTTATGCGAAGAAACAAAAGCGAGATCTCTGCGATAATATCCGTTCAAACAAGGGAGGGAATTCGTCCTTTATCCCATTTACATCATTATTTGTGGAATAATTTATGGTGTAACATCAAGATTCTGAGACCTCTCTCAGGATGACTAAGTAGCATATTTTCTAGAGCTCAAAATACTGCCTAGATTTTGAGTCATTATTTCACCATGACACCACAAACTAGAACAAAAAACCTTCCTTGATCGCCATTGAAAATTATCGAGCAATCAACTTCGATAATCACTATCTAATCTCCCGGGCATAAAAATGATTAATACATTCCGAAAATGAAAAAAAAACAGTGTAACCTTCACTTGGATGAAAGCTCCTCAACAGCTACTTCCGGAATCCATTAAATGGATTGGTGGTTAATATTTATGGCTGGGGTAATATATCATCCGGGGGCTCAAAAATACTCGAGAAAAATGTAGGCTTTCCATATAAATCTGAAAAACCTGTCGAGAGACGTGAAACAAAACTGAAGGGAAAGGAGAACGGGAGATATTTGAAAGTTTCCTTGAAGGGATATGGAATATAATTTGTGGCAGCCGATACTTATGCGTCGACTGATGACGACACGCCGACTGCGAATGTTTGAATTTATGGTTCACTTCGAAGAAGTAATTGAGGACATGAGAAGGAATAAGGAAATAGTAATTACAGGTTGTTTCAAAAGCCGGTCCGAAATGAATGGAAATTACTATCTTTAGTTCACTTTTTGTGATGGAGATGGAGGGTGATTATGTAAAGATTCCGGACGGAGTGTGAATATAAAAGTTTCATTGGCTCTCCCTGGTTTTATCAAGCGAGAGAATCATAATGTTGGCCGATAATGACATGTCATTGAGGAAATAACTTTGAATAGAATGCGACAGCGTAGAGGGATTGACGCGAAATTTTTACGCTTGATAACGTGTAATTTTGAAAGGCTCATCCAGTTATTACGCCGTTTATCAATGATTGCCGGAGCTCTCTCTTTTGGTCTATCTTTCAACAATTTACTCGATCGAAGAAAGGGAGAAAGTACGCAGTTGCCAGGCGCAAAGTTATTCCGGTAATTTCTTAGCACTTGCAGCGATTTTTCACTCCACAGAAATTACGGCCTGGGATGCATGAAATGAAAGGAAGTAATTTATCCCGTTCCATGAGAAATGACCGAACGCATAATTTTTGAGATCGTTAAATATACTGTATGACATCGGGCGGTGCCCTAGATATTTTTATAGCAATGCTAGGCGTCAGCTAATTTACGTTTTTCGGACCGATCTGAGGGAAACTTAATCGGTCGGCATCAGATGATCGGTCCCAATTTGGAGATTTGGCCCGTAGGCGCATAGGAAATTAGCGTGTTTTAGTGCCTGTCAAAGAAATAAAGAAGTTCTGGAACAGTTTTTCGTTTGATATAATATTTATCGGCTCGTAAATCAAATTCCTTTCACGAGTTTTCGAAATTGCTAAGTATAGGTTAATTACCGGCGTTAGCATTTTGAATGCCAACTAAAATGTGAACGTTCATTAGTGACGCAGGTTAAATCGGTTCTGAGGAAATTATTTCTGGGTTAGAGGCCTGAGGATACTATGTAAATTATATGCTTTATCTAGGAAGTTGTGTAACTATGCTGTAACCGTAATAATTTAAAATAGGGTGATTCATTTTTAAAAAAGCATCCATTACTGCTTTAGCCATAAATAAAGGCAGGTGTATTTTATTTTAGAGTATATTATTTTTTTAGAAAACTCCTCTTTAATATGTGAGATGAATTAGTAAACGATTAAATTCTATCATTTAAGCACTCTACCCTTAGTTTCTGCAATTATAATCATTGTTTACAGGCAATAAACAAAGAAATGTTTCAAATGAATAGCTCGAAGTATGTGTAGCATTTGTAGGTCTAAGTTATTGAACTTCGCATGCCTCAAAATCCTTAAATTTAGTAACATCACATAGCTCCTCGATACATATAATTGAATGCATTTATCAAATGTGAAACCTGCTTTAAGTCTTCAGCATCATCTGGTTATCTAATAATCTAATTATTCAATACCCAGTGGTGCCTTTGTTAACGACGGCCTTAGTTATCGACGTATATGGTTAACGACGAATAGCTGTGATAAAAAAATTCTCGTCTAACGACGCAGGCTTTGGTTTACGACGCCTCTTGGTGAAGATTGACCATTAAAAACTTCTTTTATGACTATTCATTTTATCAATGATAATTTCTTGTTGCAAATATAATTGAATAAATCATATTTACTTTATATTCATGACTTTTAATTAGTTTTATCTGCATAATTGACATGCAGTGTGGTTCTGGAAAATCGCGCCTTGGATAACGACGATTTCGGTTAACGACGAAAATCTTGGAACGGATTACCGTCGTTAACCGAGGTACCACTGTATAATTAATTTCTATCGTCTTGTAAAAATCTCTATAGAAAAAACCAATAGCTCTTACGCGTTAACTTGACCGAGTCCAGAAGGATGAGTGGGCCTAGTCCAACTCAGAAGTTAGGGGAAGCAGCGTTCACTGAGAGGAGAGCCATGAGCGAACAGCTTTCACGGCATGTCGCATGGCTGGCAAATAGCCATCAAATGTTCTCCTCTCTTCCACTCACTTCCCCTCTCGCGAATTGTCATCGGTCACATTTATGCGAATGAGCTATAAAAACAAGATCTTTAGCGTTGTCCCTCAAGCATTGATGACTATTTATTCTGTTATCACTGAGGATTTTGCAAAAGTCACTGAGATAACCTCAACCTTTTATCTTGGTGGTCTGTTTTGAATAGCTTAACTGGCTTTCATTAGAAATATAAGTATGTTTACGCCTAAATTGTTTTTCTTCTCTCGTTTTAGCCTGCAACATTTCTTACTTCCAGTATCACGGGTTGAAATGCTCTCGAAGAGTATTCGAAAATCATTTTAAAATACACGATGATTTGATTTGTATTGTTCCATAAAGGTTTGTGGCACCTTTCTGTAGCAGAGCATGTCGAATTGTACGTTATTTTGAAGATGGAGTTCCACCGATTATCGCTTACTAACAATAAGATTAATTTTAATTTCAAATCTTTTTAGTCAGAAAATTAATTTACTGAGAGAAAATTGGCATGGAAATACTGACCCTTTTATCATAATCGTATGTTCAAAGACTAGAAGACTAATTCTTTTATACCACATTTTGCGTAAGTTGCATGCAGAATGTATAATTTTAAAATTGAATTTAGTGAGTTTTCATTTTTCTTTTTAGAAAGTTCACTTTTTTCAATTTATATATACTTCTTATAAGATTTTAGAAGTTGATACCCACTCAACTAGACTAGTTGCTTAATAATAATCTAAAACGAATTCTCCAGAAGTTTTCGTAGAAAAATCATTAGATCGCAGCAACTTCCCAGGTACTGGTGAACCAATCAAGAAAGTATAAATGTGATAAAATATGCCAGTTTGGTTACAATAATAATACCGTCTTCAAAGGAATGACTTTTTGAGTAACAGTAACTTCGAGCACCGAAAAAAATAAATATTGTCAATATAAAATGTACGAAAGGCGAAATCCTTCATGAATATATAGTGGAAGATTTTTAAAACCGTCATTTCATTGAAATTATCTTCCTAAGATATTTTACGCCCAAGCCCGGGTACTTTTTCTTCTATCACATTAAATGTGAGAGAAATATTTACGCTTGTTTAAAAATTTCGTCGGTTCCGTTGAGTTTTAGATCATAAAATATCCTTCCCCAAGAACATTAATGCTTGGTTGAAAATTATTTATCTTTAAAATAAAGCCAGCTACGAACAGCAGTCGCATAAAATCGGTCGGTAAGCCCGTAATAAAAGAGGAAAAGGCCTAAGAGTTGAAGTCAGGAAGTGTAATGAGCATTAAACCGTAACAGCGATATTCGAAGCGGTTTACTGTGCCGTATTTAAATTTCAAATAAGGTTGGTGGATTTCTGATATAAATTTGCTGCTATACTGTTAAGTATCTGCTACAGACGTTTTCACGGTAGTTTAGTGAAATTTTAATGCATTACATCTCCAGGAACGTTATGACTACCATTTAATACCTTTGTAATCGCTGGAGGGCCAATTCAACAATATTCCACCGCTTTCTTCCATTTATTTCAAAAGGGAGCCAACTCATGCACGAATTTGTTCTAATGTTGGTCGTGTAAAAGTTTCGTATCAAGAAACTTAAGATATTTGAAAAGTACATTCGCTGTATTTCATGCAGTGGATATATACATATTTAGTATGTATTCATGAAACCATACATATATCTATAAATAAAGACTGTGAAATAGAGACTTATTCATACTAAAAACTTTACTATGTGACCAATTTTGTTCAACTGACTGATAAGTTGGCACGATTTTCGTATTGTAACTCAGTCAGTTAGTCTTCCAAAGGAAACCCTAAAAACAAATTTCTGTTTCAAATAAATTCTTTGAAAGCATTACATAATGCGTATTAAAGCTGGATTGAGTAGTATGTTGGTATAGATTAAAATGTGCTTAAAGTGATGCATGTATTTGCTTCGTGAAATTTTGCAGTTTAAGAACGTCAAAAATGGTTACCAACTGTTCATTTTGTTTCATTCTTCATTCACTTGTAAATTAGTTCAGTTGTAAACTATATTCGTAGTACTCGATGAGATACCACAGAGGAGAAAGGATCTCTAAATAAATTAAGTGGGTGTGTAAGATATAAGATAATTCCCTTTTAACCAAATTATTATCCAGTCTTCTTTCATGAAATGGTAATATCACTCCCAAACGATTTCGGAAGCAAGCCTCGGATTTCATACTCAAGTATCCAAATATTCAGAACGTAGCATGTACATTTTTATGGACATGAATAAGAAGACGACGAATCTCCCATAAATACATCTCTTTCATTTTTCAACGATAAAGTACTCGAGAATATGACAATCTGTATCCGCTGGTGATTAACTGATTGAAAAAGTTCCCATTAATTCATATCTACGCACTGCCAGCTGCTGCACATAAAATAGTTCTGAAAACATAAGTTCGTTTGCTGTAAACTCTTACCTAACTCGATGATGAAAGGGAGTCATTTATTATGAAATGGTTATCTGCAACCAGAAAGTTTCCTAAGCAACTATAATCTACATCTACATAAATACCCTGCAAGCCGCCTTTCGGCGTGTGGCAGGGGGTGAAAACGCCGAGGATTCGGACTCTTTTTTTAACCTGTTGTTATCGCGTATCGTTCTTGGGAAGAATGAATTCTTAAAACGACTCGTCCTAGCATCTGTTTCTCTTATTTTTCGCTCATTGTCGGATCGCCCAAGGTAGCAGGGGGGTCGCATAATATCGACTACGTCTTCCGCAAACGTACTTTCCCTAAATTTATCAAGCAGTCGCAATCTAACTTCCAATCTCCTATCTTTTAAGGATTCCCAACCTGCGTCTGAGAGCATTTTGATAACGCTTGCATTTTTGTCGTAGCACTTTTTAATAAAACGTATCGCTTTCCGTTGTCCTTTCTCGAGTTCACGGGTGCTTGTTTCGTCCGCCGGATCCCATATACTTGATGCATATTCCAGATAGGGCCTAAATAATGATTTCAATTTTCAGTTTTTGTTTATTCCTTGCGAACATTCTCACTGCCAGATATTTTACTGGATTATTTCATTGAGAAGCTATTAATATCCGATTGACGATCTTTCTTGTTTCCTATGACTAAATAGAGGCATGTAAAGAACTTATTATTATCACAATAGATTTACAATAAATTACGGTCGCAAAATGAGTACAATTGGGCTGTAAAAGACTATTACATCGAGAGCGCCCCTCTTTTCGAGGAAAAAAGTTTCATAAGCTGTTTCTAATATCATAATACTCGTAAACACAATGCATGTGTACATCTATTATCATACCCCCAACTTGAAAATCATTAATATTTTATGGCTATATAAAGTTGCATCTAGAAATGACGTTTCAGATAGTGCAGTAATGATTGATTCAACAACGAAGTAACAGCAAAAAATTATGATATTACATTAAAATACGTGAATCTTCCTCCTCTTCCTTGGTTTTCTTGCCTTAAAATTTCTTTTTCCAATCTATTTCGCAAAAAATTTAGTTTATTTCACAAATCTCCCGCAACTTTTGCCTTTATCTTCTTTTTGGTCTCCTTCATAGCATTCATCCAGCAAGCATTTAACGTGGCGAATTAGTAGTAGGTAATCTAAAATGTTATTATCAACGGAATACCAAAATGATTAATAATTAATGAAACATCATTTTGAGCTCCTCGGAACGCTCGGATGAAAATTTACCTCGAAAGTTGATACTTAATGAGTTAAATAATAATAACAAAACTAAATAATTAGATGAATTTGTTCATTAGAGTTTGGAGCACTAAAATACCGCCAAAAAAGTAATTTGTAAAGTATTTGTAATTTTCCAGCCCACCAACCGTTGGAAAAATCTAACCAGTGGGGCTCAGTTACTTGTTAGGGTTAGTTACCCATATCTGTTTAGGAGCGAAGAAAAGGTTCGTGAGCGATGTTAATTTGCGTTAGTTAGGCCTCACCTTCAGTATGCACGTAGTATGTGTGATCCTGCCGATAAGCGTTGTATTCCAGAATTAGAAAAAGTACAGCGAAAGGCAATATGTTTCCTAAGAAAATGTCACGACAAATCGGTGAGCATTACTCAGATACTTCATGACGCAGAATGGGAAACTCTAGAAGATGGAAGATTTAAACAAAGTAAAAAAATAATAGTGACAGGCGTTACTGATTGGAAATCTATTACAAGGCTATGTAAGAATAAAATTACATTTAGGTACGTTTCTCCACACGTGTTTAATCACACAGTTTCAGCACAGATCGGCCATCATTAGGTGAGGAAAATTACACGCAAGAAGACTTATACAGGGAAGAAACAGAGGGGTGGTGGTTATGGTGGGTTGTATGGAAACAAGAAAGGCAGGAAGAAGGAAAGAATATTTAAACAAAGACTTAATTTACTTAATAAGATCAGAGAAAATAGTAGACTTAACCGATATTTTGAACCTCCCTGTTACATAGGCCTGTTCTCATGCTGAGAGAAAAATCAAGGAAATAGATGCTAGAACTAGTCGTTCAAAAAGTTAATTTTTTCCTCGAAATATACGAGATAATAGATTAAGGAAGTAGAGTTATGGTGCATGTACCTCCTACCATACACCGAAAGGCGGCTTGCGGAGTAAATTTGTAGTTGTGGATGATAGGGTTCTTAGATGCAAGCTGATTATTCCCAGAACGTATCAGCAACTACTTAACAATCTTCAGAGGAAGAAGAGAAATGAGGATGGCGTGAGTGGGATTGATAGGTAGATTAATTTGTGCATTTTTAAGTTAAGGTGATCGTTCACTCATTTTCTGGGTAAAAGGATTTTCTCCCTAAATACGGTGAAAAGGGCAGCTCTCTGCATACTTAAAACTGATAATTACTCTCAGCCATCTCTGAAATATTCGTCCAGTACGTTTTCTCTCGTCTACTTCGAATATCCTCGCTTTGGCCGTTGAGTTCATACCTCACTTAATCACCCCTTCGAGCTGTGAGGGCCGATCTCGAAACTTTCTCCAATTTAATCATCCCTATGCTTTCGAGTTGTTTGGAGAAGCTCAGCCTAGCAATAACTGGTCCTTGGAGAGGATATTTGGCGGCTTGGAGAGGAGTGAATACTGTTATTATGGAAGACGTGTTTAGATGGAGCTGTTTGCAAAGATGGAGTTCACAGCCCTTCCTCTAGACCGAATGTGCGATTTTCTGCCTCAATATTGGATGTTAAATCAATAATAACAGTTCTTCGTCTATGATTTTGGGCCATGACATCGAACCGGAACCGAACCGAACCGAAAACCGAAAAAATGTTATCTTTGCCGGAGTGAAAACCGATCCCTAAGAGAAGGATTTGAAACTCCCGAATCTGAAACGAAGCCGAAAACCGTTATTTATTCCATTTCTATTATATTTTGTACATAACACAATGACATACGAGGTTAGGTGGAAGCCTAGAGGCCCACATAGGCCTAACCTCGCCAATAAAGGGTCTATGTAGCTATCTATCTTCCTATTTGCAGTTCTCTACGACACCATTTTACTCAGGTTCATATGGAGAAATGGTTTACAAATAGCTATTACTGAGTTCTATTCTTAATAAATATATACATTTATAAGTTATAAATATTTAAAAGGAAAATGTTTATAAAATTTGTAATAAACTACGCTCATTCTGTACTCTAGAGTATCACGTTACGGTTCAGATAGTATTTCACCGTGAAATTATACGTATAAGAATATTAATACTAGGAAAAAGGTAATAGCTTTGAAATTCTGTCACAACTTTAAAATCGATTAGAGGTTTAAAAGCACTCCGTAAGCCGTCTTTCGACAAGCGGAACTCGCGCTCAGAAAAACAGGTAGCTCCGCATTACCGATTTCTGTGAAGCCCAATTATCATTTCGGAGACAACGCCTCCATCTTCGGGGGTCTCCACATTTATGTCTCCAAAATGATCATTGGGCTTCCCAGAAATCGGTAATCCGGAGCTACCAGTTTGTCTGAGCGCGAATTCCGCTTGCCGAAATACGGCTTACGGAGTGTTTTTAAACCTCTAATTCATATACAGCCGCGTTCCAACCTTCTTTATCTTACTTTAAAATTGATATTACGCATTTTATCTTCAATAAAAGTGTCGAGTACTTTATTAACAGAGAAATTTAATTAAGCAAAACCCGAAAAAATCAGTTTCGTCGTAATTAACAACGGATAATTCAGCAAATTCGTATAAAAATTCTGAGAAATTAAACTAAATAGTTGTACTATTTTTTTAAAAGAGCTTCGACGGCTAATTTCACTTCGCACGTGAGCCCCCACCAGGAATCAAACCCGGTACCACTTTCACCGAAGTCGAACGCGTTATTCACATGGCTACTCAGAGTTACAGAAATTAAAGTTAGAAAGTTTAAAACATTTCCTCTTTTTTAAACAAATCGTGAAGTTTGTAGCCCACTAAATAAATGTGAAACTACTTTATGAAGTATACAGCAATCAAAATTCTACAAAATTATTCTTTACCTTCTGTTTGAACCCTTCTGGTCTTCTTTCATATCTTTCAGTACATTGATTTCAATGCTTCCACAGTCGTTTCGCAGGCAATTTCACTTTCTCTTTTTCGAGAAAATGAAATTTCTGTGATTAATCGTGTACCAGGGCATCTTGCGGGGTTTCTCCTTTATATCATTATTCTGAATCCGCCGATACTATCTCCCTCCTTTCGATCCATATGTGGCACTCCAGTGCCATGGCTAAAAATCATACTAGTTAAGTTAAAACGTTATCCAAATGACAAATTTCTTGAGCGAATTTGAAAAAAAACGGTTAAAAATTCACCGAAGGGTAGATTTTGTCCTCTGGAAACTAATGCATAGGACTAGATGGAGTTTGTAGAAACTGGACATAATCCTCAGAACGTTATAAGAGGAAATATCTACGTAAGTGCAGATGAAAACCCTGTAAATAACAAATTCCTACTATTTAATACAGAGGGACCGAAATATTGCAAATATTTAGCATAAATAATACTTCAGACAATGAGCCGGACATGACGGATGAGAAATAATAAATTAGTTATATATTTTCTTGGGGGCAAATAAAACAATTTATAGATCAAAATAAGGTATGATGCAAAATGAGGTTGAATGAGGTAACTTTGTACATACATAAAAAATTAAGTATTGAAATCACTAATAAAACGTATTTCATATTTGCTGCCAATCATTACATCTGACGGATTAAAAATCGTATAGTAAATTTGGTTGATATATTTTTAAGGTAATAAATAATAATAAAGACTTTACATCAGGGCGAGATTGAGGCTAGTTTGTCTCTCGTTACATCTAACCCTATATCATTGATATACCAAAGGAAAAATCTTTTGGAGTAAAAAAGAAAAACATTAAGAGAAGGAAATAGGCTTAAAAATACCCAAGTCTACACTTAGAAAAAAATAGTACGACAACAGACTGACTCAGCTGAATAATAGGAACTTAAAAACCTGGCTGAAAGGCCATTTCTTTGCGTAAATAAGGCGGTGATCAAATCCGCAATGTGCTTGAAAATCATATTTATTTCTCGCTATCTCCTTATATACAGTCTCTTTGAAACGATAAACTTAATTTACGCTACGAACGTAAGATTTCCTCAGGGATAAGAGCGACGCAGAGGAATTTCAGCAATGCATGCGGAGCAGCTCAATCGTTAACAAACAAGTTGCAGTAGACAATAAGCAAAATAGACTAACGTTCTTTGGAGTCTCGCCACAGCTTTCACCATTCTTTTTCTGTCGAATACGCTCGTAAAACGGAGTGCCAACCCACTAAACGAATATAAGTTTTCATTTTTGAAAAATTGAAGGAACCGTAATCTGGGAGAAAAATAAATAACCAGGAGTCGGGGAGGGGAGATGATTTTTCTATTTATGACTTGGACAGTTGCCTCTTTTTTCTTGCGCACGCTCTAAAAGTAGCCGAACAAACATATTTTTCCCGAATAAATGAACGTCTAGAAAAAAATGCACGTATACAACTGGAATTCTTGGAGGCACAAAGGCGGCCCGCTTCACTTCACAACCGTGCTTCTTTTAACGCAACGAGAAAAATCGACACTTTCTTTGCCAGGTCTGGATTTACGGCTCGCCTTTCATCTTCCGGCGAAAAAAATGACGAAAGAGATTTTTCCTCGTTGGGCGAAATATTTTTTAAAAGGATGAAAAAATTTCGGGTGTCAACATTGCGTATTCAAACGAGAGTTTTGACGGTAGCGGGAAATTAATTTTGTTTCTAAGTCTGTTCTTCTCATATCGTATATTCGAAACATAAACCAAACGGATAATACAACGGAGCTGCAATCTGCATCTATGTAAAATAGAAGAATATAGTGATACATTATATCTTTTGATCCTTAAGGAAGTGTAGGTTACACTGAAACCCATTGATTTTTTCTACTCCTCACTGTCTAAGCTTCTACCCATCCTTTTGAAGATCATTTCACATAAGTATAGCTATCAATCATTCCCGTATCTGAGCTACCTTTTATTGCAATGTAACCATAACGCATTCTGTATATTTGTTGCGCTATAATGATGCACCCAAATGCACAGTAAGTAATAAGGCTCTTAATAAGTTTGTGATTATGCAAAATAGTTATTTTTTTCAATTATTCCTCTTGCCTTCCAACGACCGCCGGGTGTTTCACCACGCAAATGATTTTTGATCACCACCCCTGATCCGGGTAAATTTACCAGTAATTTTAATAGCATATACATAATTGTATGTATTACATAATTGTAACAGCACTATTGACATTTGAGGAAGTATTTCATAATATCGCAGCAACAGCTGAAGTCACTGTAAGAGGCGAGATTTCTGGCGGCGTTGTCAATTGTTCTCCGCATTAGTACTAGTGGCGCCATATTTTCAAAACCTCGCCACTCGCGATGCTCGCCGGACTACAAAGACAATATACAGTCGTTCGAAACATATGGTCTTACTTTTTTGAATTCAACTTAAACATAAAATGACAAAACGTTCTGTGGGTCGCGAAGTAGAGAGCTTCAGGGAAAAAGTATTCATATTTCCGGAATTAAATTAACCGGATGAACCTATTCCCTCCGACAATTAGCTACTACTACAGGAACAAACCACTTCCCATCTTGAGCCATGAGGCTCTCTAGGCAAGATTAGAAATGAAATAGTTTGCTCTTGCTGTCATCATTTAGCCAGAATGTCTCGACCACAAACGTCTAAAAAAGCAGTGCAATCATCCCATGAATGACTTTCCATTGTATTTAATATGGATTCAACAACATGGATGCCATTTTTCAGTATCATACTTCTGTAGTTTTCATATTGTCATAGTCATTAAATGTCGCACAACCATAGCGGTTAACATTCTACAAATATTTCCTCTGGAAGGACAAAGGATTATATCAACAAATATTTAAAAAGCTTGAAACACTTTTGCAGACAATACTTTCCTATGATGAGAATAAAGGTTTTTGTGATCTTAACCCATTCTAAATAATATTGATCCCTTACCTTTAGTACATTATGAGGGAAAACTGTGCCTGCGCTCCTTTTTAGGCAATTTTGTGACAAAAGTAAGTAGATGTTACAATTTTGTTGATCCTTTGCCAAAAGACAGGGGTAAATATTCAATTTATCAAGATAAAGTAGTAGGAACTCTGACTACACCCTGAGCCATTGTTAAAATATTTGTTTTTCGTTCGACATCGCTATTTTCTATGATAAGATTGTAGGATGTATGGGAAATCGTGAAGTAGAGGGGGTCGTTGAGGAGAATGGCAAAGGACCAAATTAATGAGTTGGGTGGGGGGCGGTCCGGGTAGGCGTGGTGGATGGAATTCGCCAAGGGGGTGATGGCAGTGGGTGTGGGAGAAATGGGCGTGAAAGAAGCTCCCAGCATAATGAATCTGTAATGAATCTTAATTGTCCCAATTTTTCACTGTCTCCGCCATTAGTTATTCTACAACTCCCTCTCGACGAACAGGGTACAGGATGTAATTGGGACCCACCCCCAGTTGCTTCGAGGAGTTTTTCCACCCAACCCCAAAAAACGATTCTTCTGCGAAGTCCCAAATCTCTTTCCCCTTAATTCCTCTCGCCCTCGAGATTCTCGCACTTTCATACGTTTCGGATGATTTTCGACTCGTTACGGAGAGGCGTGCTACGGTCCTTTTGGAGACAGCAACCAATGGAACATCCCATCGACTGAAACCATCCTCCATTTTATGGGAGGAGCTGTTGAGTGGGGCTTTTTCGAGTGCCGGGAGGCGTGCTTAAGGGTGAAGATTGTTGAAGTACACTTAGCAGTTTCCCAGTTTGCAGCGCGTTTGCAAAAAGTAGCGGGGCATCCAGAAGTGGCGAAAGGGAGTCGAAGGAAGGATTCCAGAAGAGGGAGGAAGTTTCGAGGAGGAAAATTAAGGAGCTGACTTTAATGGACCGGTCAATTAATTCCGAGATCCTCGGAAAGTTTTTCTGGAAACCACTTTAAATGACTCGATGACTTCAAGCGCGTCTACAAGTGTGATAATTAAAAGCGCAGGAACGAAGGCTTTATGAGAGGCGATAAAAAGGCTCGCTCCTAATTCTGCGCATAATGGGGAAATCCTATAAATTTCAGAGTGTGTTCGAGGGTTTTTGGTTTGTTTTTACGGGTCTGATTCTTAGAACAGGGAAACCTTTGTTTCCATTCAAGTACCTCATTTTTGAAGAGTCTCTAGGGGAAGGATTTTTGAAGCCAGAAATAATTCAAGCTCCAGATTCTTCCAAATTTCTCCTTCAGCCATGCTATAAAATGTAGATCCTCGTGACAGATCGATGTGCGGCAGTAAATTTTAAGGTAATTGCAAGACTGCAGTTAGATATCTGAATCTGATGTATGAGAAATTATGCTATTGAAGCCTTAGACGATTTATTGGATTTGTTTTATGTATTCTAACTCTGTGGAAAGGGTTTATTAGATGGGAAAGAAAGTACAGTTGATTTTAAAACTAAACTACTTCAAATTTTGAAGTACTCATGATCATACTACGTTTGCAATATATCTGATAGTCAAAGCCCTCAATTATTGCAACGGTTAAAGTGATTGGAATTTTTTGGTAGATTTTCCTAGAATTAATTTGGTCTAAAAACAATATCGCATTTACTAATTTGAAGGTATATTACTTAGTCTGAATTTTTCTCGTGTTTTAGCATAGGCTCCAAGTTGTATTTTAATTCCACTTGCTGTATTATGTTGCGGGGAATATAAGAGTAGATGCCTGTTTAAGCGGGCAAACAATTCTCCGAGGCAACGTCATGGTTATATTTGAATATTCAACGCGTCCTCAAATATCTTATAAAATAAAACACGAATTTAGAGCAAGATCTATCTATCGCTTTGCGAATCACACGAGGATCGTGTGTCATGTGTATGTAGAATGAGAAAAAATTGAAAATCGAATCAACGGTATATTTAATGTAAGCTACTGTCTCCAAGGTGATCATCATTAAATGAATATTTTATGGGGCCAAATTTCCTAAGCAAACCTCTAACTTCGTCAGTTCAATTGAAATAAAAACGCCTCTTTGCTAACCAGGCGTAGAAAAGCAGTGGAATTTTTTTCCTAAAAATCTCTCATGTACTTTATTTCCACATTTCTTCTCATTTATCTTTTCTCTTGATATTTTTATTGAATATGACGATGAGTAAGATGGAAGGGGGAACTTTTAGTCTTAATCTCAACCAAATAAAGGCGATTTATAATTAAACTGTATATTTGATTTCTTTAATTGTTCATTTCTGTACTTTCGACAGTATTTTAGCCTGACAGGATGTCGATGTTCATATTAGGATATTACTATTATCATTGAATGCAACTTACGGAAATCTAAGGATGACTATTCTATCGGTTGAAAAAAGAAATCAAGTTTTGCAAGATATTTCCCATTTTAATTTTCTTCCATAAATTTATATCAGCTCAATATGTGTTTTTGCATTTTAAGTTTACGTCGTCGTAAAAGTTTCTCAATGACTCCCAATGGTTGATAAATTTTGACGTGCAGGTTCGTCTCTTCCGTCTCAGTAGTCCTTCTACCCATGTCCTTAACCAATTGTTCGATTACCAATTCCAGTAATTTTGTTGCAAACAGAGTGACTTTGATAATACATCACTTTACAGCAGGCTTTCGTAACATATTGGGTGTTAAAATTTCTTCACCATCACCTCGCTTCGAAATTGCCAGTTCATTAAAAGTTAAAATCATTTTGCGGGACGCAAGAAAGCGTGAAAGTGGCTTCAATTTGAACACTCACATCCTGAAACAACTTCCGGTGCGTTAAGTAACGCGTACTCGTCATACGACTCACACAACGGAAGCTCAAACAGTCCCCAACAGTGAGTGTCTTTGTCATGAGCTGAGTGCTTATCTGATGTGTCCGAGACTCTTTTAAGTACGCCTCAGTCGTAACTCAGTCCTTGGAAAATACTTTTTCTACACTATAAATCATTTTCAGCGTTCAGAATAAGTGATTCTTAAAGTGACTCGAAGGTTATTGTGCGGATTTCTTCGAAAGAATTTCATCATCTGAGCTGGCGTAAAAATCCGTTGGTTCCTCAACTTCTTTACATTTTCGCTGAAATGTTTTCAACTTAAGATGCAATAATAGCCAGTGATTCTCAACGCGATATCGTAATTTAGTTTAAAATTTGACTTCTCATCGATATGATTTACTGAAGATAATGTAGATAAATGCTCTGTAGTAAATTTCTTCGAAAGGAAACAATTGAATCAGAACCACCCGTACAAAATTAGTGGAACGAATTTAAATGTAGTGGACTCAGTAGAATATCTTGGAATCGCCCTAACCAATAACTTAAACTGGAGCACACACATTCGAAAAATATGCGGTAAAGCAACTAAAAAGCTCGGTTTTATAAAGCGTATTGTAGGTAGATGCGATGAAAAGGTTAGAGAGCGATGCTATTTNCAGAACCACCCGTACAAAATTAGTGGAACGAATTTAAATGTAGTGGACTCAGTAGAATATCTTGGAATCGCCCTAACCAATAACTTAAACTGGAGCACACACATTCGAAAAATATGCGGTAAAGCAACTAAAAAGCTCGGTTTTATAAAGCGTATTGTAGGTAGATGCGATGAAAAAGTTAGAGGGCGATGCTATTTCACGTTAGTTAGGCCCCATCTGGAATATGCGGCGAGTATATGGGACCTATCGGATGAAACGAACTCTCGCGAACTCGAGAAAGTGCAGCGTAAGGCGATACGTTTTGTTAAAAAGTGCTACGATAGAGAAGCAAGTGTAACGCAAATGCTCTCAGACGCAGGTTGGGAGTCCTTGAAAGAAAGGAGATTAGAAGCTAGGCTGCGACTGTTAGAAAAATTCAGAGGAAATACATTTTCGGATGACGTAATTCATATTATGCGACCCCCATGCTACTTTGCCCGATCCGACAATGAGCGTAAAATAAGAGAAATAGACGCGAGGACAAGTCGTTTTAGAGACTTTTTTTCCGCGAACGATAATAATAAATTAAAGAAGTAATTCTACCCTTGGTGTTTACACCCCCTGCCACACGCCGGAAGGCGGCTTGCAGGGTACTTATGTAGATGTAGATTAAGATAGATCAATGGATTGATTATCTTCGATTTTTATATTTATGGATTAACTTCCTAGACCATGGGCCACTAAAATTGTACAGCCTGTTCATTTTTATTAACTAATACTCTCTTGAAAGATGGGGAGAATTCCTTCCTATTTGTATTAACAGAAGAAATATTAAAGATATTTATTCCACGAGGGATAAACGGAAGTGGAAAATATGTATATATTTCTATTAAGTTTCGTTATAAACACTCCACTGTAACCTTGAAGAGGACGATCATTCTAGGTATAACTAGGATCCTGTATGACCAAGTGGGTAGCTCGTCCGCCTTTGGAAGAAGCTGTTTGTTGCTGTCGAAGTATTGTTAAAACCAATGTCGAACCACTTTTAACGATAGTAATACTACTCTCCAGATATAACTATATGCTCCAATATTACAAAATTCTCGATGATTTTTATTAGCTTCTAATTTCTTTATTATTTAATGAATAGTGCTCAAACACAAACCGTTAAACTATATCGCTCATATTCACCTTTCTACTTCTATTATAGTTTGCCTCGACACCTTTTCGAAGTGGACACAATTAGAAATAATAGCTATGTGACATTCCCCTATGAGGGAAGAGTACCTTTCGATTACTCTCTTTCATTTTCACTTAGAATTAGGAAGCAAATGGAATCTATAATTTCCATTGATTTGTACCAATTATTTGACTGGAAGATTCACACCTTAACTCGTGTGGCTAGAACCTAGATAGCTTCTGATGGCCCTGATCGTGAAGCCGCCACTGACTAGCGTTAATTTCCGGGAAATGCCATCGTTAAATAGTAAAATTTGCAGTATTTAGTTTCTGAGACTAACTTAGAGTGATGATCCGAGTAATGTAAAAGTGCCGTGGGTGGCAATATTTCGAAACAGTGGCAGCACTAACGATGGTTTTATGTATCCGTGCTGGTGGCGCCGATGCTTCTAAATTTCACCACTCGTGACTACTAATATTCTCAAGATTAGCTACAATTATTCTTTCTTTGTTAATTTTTCTCCTTTACACATTCAAAGTAAGCTGATTAAAATTGTATTATGATCGGCTGAAGCAAGATAGCGGTCTCTAACCAATCTTAAAATCGTGAAAACTAAAGGGGAAATTAAAAGGGATAAAAACTTGACCTAAAATTATCTTGATTGGAAGGTTATGTATTAGCCTCCACCATTGGTTTTACGACTAAGTTTACGAGCAGGATTGATATTGCTTTGGATTATCATGTGACCGAATAGTTTGCATTGATTGACCTGCAATTACCCTCTTTGCTAACTTTATTGATATATATGGTTGCAAATCGCATTTTTCTGATATAATTAAGTTAAGCCGCAAGAGTTTTTCAAGCATTTCAAGAATTGTGAAAGCAGAAGCAAATTTAGCGGTGGAGGTTCATTGCTAGTTCTCCTAAGTTTGCGTATGCAATTTATTTACGATTTTCAGATAGATTCTCATAAAAATCTTTCAAAATAAGGTAGCCATTAATTAATTTTACTTTTTCTCGCAAAACAAATCATATAGGTTCCGATACTTCGAAAGAGTGACTGTTTGGCGTACAAGGCTAGTAGCTTGCGTGAATATAAACATATAATTATCGGGAACTTATAATATCTCATAATTTCTTAGATATGTTTATGGAACGCAAAGGCACTTTAAGGAATAGTTGAGAAATGTGTTGCAAAAAATCGGGTTACAAGGCGACTCGAATAGCACTTAGTTTATGGACATTTGTTTTTATTTTCCTTTTCTATTGTGAATTAGTATTATTAGAAACTTTTTAATCGGAATAATTTGATCGGTAAATGTAGGAATAACGTGTTTAACGTAGGGCAGTTTTAAAATATTTTATGTTGATGAACAAGAGATTTCATGGGCATTTTTTATTGATAGACATGTGATGTTAGTATTAGCGATTCTTATAATGTGACTTAAATAATTATGCATTGTCTTAGTCTATCTGATTAAATATTGCTACTGCTGGCTAAAGGAGGTTCTCCGAGCAGGGGCGGATTTATAATTAAACGCAGTGGGTACTAGCTGAGGGCCTCATCGACAAAGGTCCTTAAAAAGACTGTTCTGATAAAATCTCAATAAAATTGTCCTTGCTTTTCGCTTCAAGAAAGAATTTA